>LPNX010982795.1:344601-387466 GCA_001517045.1 Pseudotsuga menziesii | reverse complement strand
TATGTATACATATATATATATATATGTATATATATATATGTATATATGTATATATGTATATGTATATATGTATATGTATATGTATATATATGTATATATATACATACATATATATGTTCATATATATACGTATATGTACATATATATTCTCTAATATTTATATTGTTTTGGATGAGAGTACGGAGATAAGAGATATTTGCGAAGAGAGATGGGAGAATTAGAAAATAAAACCATGGGCTAGTTTTATAAAACCATGGACTAATTTGTTTTTTTTGTTTTTTTACTTTTTACTTTATCCTTTTTATTCTCTCCCATAGGACAATAGAAAAAACGCTCTTTTTATATATAATTGATGATGATATGAATACATAGTCTCTCGACATATATAGCACATAATAGTGAAGAGTTAAAATATTAATTAATTAATTACTTGATCTATTTTTTTATTGTTTTATTTACATATTATTCTATTTGGTATGTTACATCGTGGTTGACACTAGCTAGTAAAATTCTTACAAGGGACAACTTACTGAAAATACAAGGAATTGGTCCTAATGTATGTGTGTTGTGTTTAAATGCCAAAGAGAATGTTAATCACATGTTTATCCAACGTCCCTATGTTAAACATGTGTGGAGGGCCCTTAAAGAAATTCTTAAGTTTAAGGGCTTGCAATTTTTTGTTTCTTTAGCTTGTAGTTTGGAGAAGTAGATGGATAGTGAATCAAATGAGCGCTTTAAGGAATTCCGAAGCTATTTACAATGGGGTATCTTGTTGCACATGAATAAAGCGATGCTTGAAGGGTGGAAGCCAAATGTTAACTTGGTTGTTCAAAAAATTATTGGTTTCTTTTTTGAAGGTCCTCAATAAAAAGGGGAGGCAAGAATAAGGTAGGTAATAAAACCTTTGTTTGGTGAAAGTGTACATGTTGAATATTTCGTTGGGGCTTTCCAAGACCTTGCAGCTAGATTTGGGATTGGTGTGGTTTTAAGGTGGAATGAGGCTCATTTTTTTGTCTCAAAATGGGAGGGGAATGTGGAACCAATTCAAGAGCAGAACTTCTAGCTCTTAAGGTTCTTTCCAAGTTTGTGAACATTCAAAATTTAGTTTGATTGCGGATGGCAGGGGACTCCAGGGTAGATTGGGTGAATAAGAAAGCATCACTTTACGTGCTCAATCTTGGTGGTTGGCAAAGGAAGATCAGGTAGTTACACGAAACCTTCCAAGACATTTTAACACAATGACAAACATGTTATCCAAAGAGGCTATGGGTTTGGAGGAAGGAATGTTATCTTTTTGAAGAATTTAAACTTTATTCTTTAGTCCAAAGGGGTTCTTTTCATGCATATATTGATTATGTAAGAAACTTTGCTTGGGGGATCTATTTGTTTGACTGTTTGGAGGTCAATTGTGGGACATATAGGATGTATGGTTTAGCTAGTAGTTGTTTGTTTATTTGGGATGAAGGACCTGCTTGTTTTTGGTAAAGAGGATAGGTATTATGGTTTTCAATAAGACTATTATTAGTGCTTTGTAACAATACCTTGATTCAAATTAATCAATAACAAATATATGTTTTTTTTCTCGATAAAAAAATAAACACATAATAAATAAAAGGAGAAAATGCTTATATTGTTAATAAAGGACCTGCTTGTTTTTGGTAAAGAGGATAGGTATTATGGTTTTCAATAAGACTATTATTAGTGCTTTGTAACAATACCTTGATTCAAATTAATCAATAACAAATATATGTTTTTTTTCTCGATAAAAAAATAAACACATAATAAATAAAAGGAGAAAATGCTTATATTGTTAATAGCTTCCTATCATATATATATATATATATATATATATATTTTGGGAAAATCGAATAATTTAAACTCCGAGTTACTTCAACCCTTTGTTGTTGAAGCCTTTCTGGAACACCACTCCAATACCACTTAAAATGAACCCTAATAATCTACTTAAACAAAATGGCCAATACAATATCACTATTACATGATTTAAAAACAATAAACCATATTATAATACTTAAGCAAAATGGCCAATACAGTATCATCTTTCTTTTTTTTCAGAAGAAAAAAGCCTAACCTTGTTATTCATTATTGAATCAAAGGACATCTGATATACATCCCAACTATTGGGGCACTGTCATACATCTCAAAATATATGCTCCGTCATACATACAGCCAGAAAAAACCTCACAAATTTGAGTAAGCAATCGAGAAAGTGGCAGATCCACCACCCAGAGGAGCAGAAAATTCGCCAAAAGAAGAGACAACCTAAAACATGACATCTCCAAACCAAGACCTGCCCAACAATCATACATATCGAGGAGACAAAATTTGTGCAGAGTGCTGAAAATAAAAAATAGGCCCGCTCCTTTATACTAGAAAATCAGTAAAAAGGTGCATAAAAAGAGGAAAGGAGCCTTGCTCCTGCACCATGCTCAAAAGAGCTGAAAAGTATCACTCATGACAGAAATGCCATCATAAAACTCTAAGAAGGAGCCACACCCAGGAGCCAAAGTTAGGGATTTTTTTGATAAGCTGTCTGCACGCTGATTGTGTTCTCGATATGCATGTTTGATGGACAGTATTGAAAAGCAAGACATCAGTCTTCTAGTGTCCATACACCAGTGACTCAAGCAAGGAGAATCCAGGGAAGCTTGAAAGTTTTCCCATTTAATGATGACTGTTGAATCTCCAAAGATATTCAGCAAAGGGATTCCCATCCTTTTTGCCACAGTGAACAAAGCCCACAGTGCCATAAGTTCAGCTTTTGTATTTGTGCATAAATCTCCAACCATTGCAAACTCAAAAGTGTGAGATTCATTCAGAGCCAAGTAGAAACCTGCTCCTCCTTTACAATCTGCAGCTGCCCCATCAAAGAAACTGCAGGGGTAAACCAAGGTTGGGTCAGGTCCCACTATCCTGAGTTTGATTTTCTTTTTTCTCTATAGGATAGAGATGCATGAAATACTCAACCTGGTGAATCAAATTGAGTACCGAGGATACCTTCCCCTCAAATAAATAGAGGTTGCATCCTCTCCAAATACACCATAAAATAAAGAAAGGAATATAATTGCATTTAGAGTGTAGTGAATATTTTACAAACCAACATTCCAGGAAAGTTCAGAGGGATCTGTTTAGAGACGGAGGCTCACAGTGATATCTATCACATAGGCTAGAATGTACTGATTTGATGAAGGAGCATGTAATAAACATGTGTTGAACCAAATCCTCACCTGTATTACAAAGTGCACAAACGCCAGCCCCAATCCATCCCTCTTTTTTTAGATTTTCCCAAGTTAAAATCCTATTCTCTATAGCCAACCAACTAAAGCATCAGATCTTTAATGGAAATCGATAGCACCAGATATTGTCATAAAGCTTTTCACTAATTGAGATAGATAAGGATTTAACAATAAGATCATAAACCAAGGCTGCCGAGACATTCCCGTCTTGTTTATTATGTGCCCGTAATAAAGAGTCTGCTATAGAATTTAACCGGATTCTGCCCTATTCCAAGCCCCTTGTATAAACTTCCCAAGCATCTTTCCAAGCACCACCAATATCCATGTCCTCAACCGAGAACCAGTATCCATGGGTCCCTGTCATTGTATTTTGAGCCTGATGCAAAGTGGTAATACCATAATCTAAAAGATAATCCCGTAGATCGTAAGGGAGAAAGGAGGAAGATGTAGAGCCAATAATCGGATCTGCTCCTACAAGGATATCTTGTCCATTACCCACTTGCCAAGCTAAGCATTTACCCAGCCAAGAAAGGGTATTAAGAAACCCATTCCATAAAATAGAGGAGCCTCTAACAGAGAAATTTTTTTCCCTGAGCCATGAAACCACAGATCCGTTTTTTAAGTATTTTGTGATAATAACCTAATGCCAAATGCCATTACCATGAAGTACCATCCAGAGACTTTTAAGTCTCAAAGTAATGCTGAACCAAGTCAAGTTTTTAATACCCCAACCTCCTGAGTCTTTGGGCCTGGATAGGTGCTGCTAGTTCACCAAGTGGTATTTGTTCTTGTCCCCTGAAGAAACCTAAAGGAAAGCAAAGATCAGCTTTCTGAGCCTGACCATAATAGAAATAGGAATTGGCGCCAATGCCAACTAATAAACATGCATGCTTGACAAAACAGCTCGAATCATAACTAGTATACCTCCCATTGAGAGGCATTTATGAGCCCAAAGGTTAATTCTCCTTTCAATGTTTTGTATCAGCCAAAACCAGTCCTTCACCTTATAACCTAGGGGCTTGATAAAATATCCTAGATACTTAAATCCTTTTGTAACATGTTCCATCTTGTAAGGCAAGGAACGAGAGATACTAAGTAAAGTTCCCACCTCTATGTTATTAAAGAGAACCTAGATTTGTCCACACAGATGCACATCCCAAAAGCCATGCAGAAAGTATCCAAAATTACCTCAAAAGCCAGCCATTCTTCAATAGTTCTAATACCAAGGAGTACCACATCATCCACAAACAAGAGATGTGTTAAAGCCAGGGAAGAGGAAATTTTTATACCTCTGATCAAGCCCTTTACCTTCGCATCCTTAATCAATAAGTTGAGTCCTTCAATGATGAGTATGAACAGGAGAGGAGATAATGAGACAACCTTGCCTTATACCCCTTGAGGCTGTGAAGAAATTTGAAGGGGTTCCATTAACCAGCACATCAAAGTTTGCTGATGATAGGAAATCCATAATCCAATTAACCCCCAGTAGAGGTACCCCAATCTGAAGCAAGATAAGTCTGAGAAAAGACCATTTAACCCTATCAAAGGCTTTTACTAAGTCAAGCTCAAGGATAAGGGCACATTTATTTTTTGTCTTGACTGTATGAAGGACCTCTTGAGCGATACCAATGGACTCAACAATTTGCCTATTCTTGTGAAACCCAAACTTCTCTTGAGATATATATAAATCCAAGTGAGGCTTTAACCCGAGGGCAATGATTTTAGTAATGAGCTTGTATACCAGGTTACACAGAGATATGGGTCTAAAATCAACAAAGGATACAGGTTTATCCTTCTTGGGGATCAGGGCAAGGAAGGTAGAGTTTAAGGAGGGAGTGACCCTACCAGAGAGCCTTAAGCATTCCATCGCATTCAACGAATCCCCACCCATCGAATCAAAGAACTCAAGGAAGAATTCCACAGGCCATCCATCCGGCCCAGGACTTCTGTCCTTCTTGTAAGTTTTAAGAGCCCCCTCTATCTCCCCAATGGAAACTTCCTCAATGAAGCAGTCAACCCCCTCTTGAGTGAGCATAGATGGGAAAAGGTTAATTACCTTGAGTTGTACCAAAATGCTTGTTTGATTGTCATCCTTGAAAATATGAGAGAAAGGTTTGATACCCAGATCCTTCAGATTACCCTCATCTTCCACCAAGTTATCCTCATCATCTTTTAGTGCCCAAATAGCATTCTGATTCCTACGTCCTGATGCGATACAGTGGAAATATTTTGTAGTAGCATCACCTTGAGCTGTCCAAAAAGTTATACTCTTTAGCTACCAAGTGAGCATGTCATGTGCCAATAAATTTTTATTTTTTCAGTTTGAGATCATTCAAAGTCTTCTGGTCATCTTGTGAAAGAATGCCCGAGGAAGTGGATGTCAAAAGAGACATGATATCCTCATCCAAACTGTGAGAGTCCTTTTCCATTACTATGGATTTTTGCTTAATCCAAGTCTTAACTTCACCCTTAAGCATTCTAAACTTGTGCGGCAGTAAACCCATGTTATCAACATCTTAAGAGGGCTTCAGAACAGGCCAAACCCTCTTAACCATTTGTGTGAAATCTAGATCCAAGAGCCATGCCCGGTTAAACTTGAAGGGGTAGTTATGGGCCCTATCCCCAGACATCCATTCAAGACAAATAGGAAAATGGTCTGAAATGTCAGAAGGGTGAGTCCAAACCTGGTGTTTATGAAGAGTGGGGACCAGAGAAGATGAGATCAAGAAATGATTGAGCCTTTTACTGATCCCTTCATCCCCAATCCTACCATTTCTCCAAGTAGGACCTGCACACGAAGGAGCTATATCTACCAGGTCAAAGGAGGAAAAAAGATGTTTGAAATGTGGCCCAAGTGGATCAATTGAAGCTTTTTTCCCCCATATCTCTACGACATTCATGGTAAGGTTTAAATCACCCGCAAGGGTCATATTAGGAATACTAAGTAATCCTCCAGTCATTGCATTATTCCAAAAAAACTCTCGGTTGCGATAAGGTCCATAGCAGTTAAGGATCGCCAAGGGTGAGTGGGTGCCACAAAATCTAGCCTTGACTATAATACCGACAACAGTTTCAAAGGCCTGAAAGCGAACTGAAAGAGGGTTCCAAGCTGTGAGCAAACCCCCCGAGAGACCCAAGGCACCTGTGGCACAAAATTCCCAATTTGGCATAAGTTTTGAGAAAGCAAGGAGTGCCGAGTACGTACTGCACATAGTCTCTTGAAACAAAATCAAATCTGGAGCTAGAGAGAGAAGAAGAGAATGGAGGTTTTTTTTTTGGCTGAGCCCCCCAGGCCTCGAACATTGAGGGACAAAATCTTCATTAAGGAACATCTGGCAGGGGAGACGACACTCTAAGTCCCCGAGAAGGTTTGACAGAGATACCCCGCGCAACGTTTTTGATATGCACAGACAAAGGAGTAAAAGGAGGGGTATCAGAAGTTCCTGACCCAAGCAGACCAACATTTTCTTTTTTCTTTTTCCTGACCGTCACATTTTCAAATCGGATAGAGTTTAGAGGTAAGGTGGAGGGAGAAATAGGAGTTTTTGAAGAGAAAATGGATAGGGATTTTTGTAGATAAGGTCTGAGAAGGATGGTGTCGAGCATGGGCTGAGAGGTGAGGTGGCTAGGAGATCTGGGCAGACAAGACGTGGAAGAGGAGGAAAGTCCTCAGGAGAAAATAAAGGGGGGGCCTCCTCAGCAGTAGGAGAGTCCGAGCCCGAGGAGGAAGGTTCCACGAGTTGGGGAGCCTCCTCACAGGTAGGGGACAAAAGAGGAGGTGTCTCTGAAGAGGTCATCTAAGGAGGGACAAAGAGTTGAGTCGGGCAAGGAGATTTACCATGAGAGACACCAACCCCAATATCATTTATAGCCAGAAGATCTGAATCTGAAACCTCTCCAAAAAGAGAAAGAGCTTGAGAGTAAATACCTGTCTTTGGATGAGCCAAAGTGTTAACAGTCAGCTTTGTCTGGGGTACATCCCAGACCGGAGGAGAAAGCGACCAATCCCAGATCGAGGTACCAAACCCATGAAGGAGAAAGGGACAGGTACTGTGCAAATGTCCTAAATCATGACATCTACTACAGCGAAAGGGGACATGTAAGCAATCCATGCACTAACAGAAGAGACGTTCTTTACAGAGGAATTCGATTTCTGCCGGAAGCCCTGAAGATATGTCAATTCCAACAAGCACCTTTGCCATCCTC
The DNA here is from genome assembly GCA_001517045.1 of Pseudotsuga menziesii. Lineage (NCBI taxonomy): Eukaryota > Viridiplantae > Streptophyta > Pinopsida > Pinales > Pinaceae > Pseudotsuga > Pseudotsuga menziesii. Next base: position 380,006 of record LPNX010982795.1, on the reverse strand, counting down.
TCATCGAAAATGAGATGAAAGTCTTCTTCAATAGAAACAAACCTGCCAATGGTGTTGGCAATTCCTTCTAAAATACCCTTACTCCATAGGGGGAAAGGTAGAGAGGGAAGAAGTACCCAAAGATGGCGCTTCGTCACCCTTTCTGGGTGAGGATCAAAATGGACATGCCATCTTCCCAACACCAAAGAACCCTTTCCAATCCAACAGAGAGGCTTAAGGATGCCATAAGCATGTTCATCTTCTAGAAACACGAAGACTATCCAACCTTTAGCAAGTAGACTAATAGTGGGGATATAGGTGAGAATGGGTTTCCAATGTTCATTTGCCGAGTGCAGAGGGACTCAACTCGGTCCATGTAAATGTCATGCCCGAGTACAAAACGATACTTGCCCTCTTGAGCCTTGATACCCTTGGTCTTCCTTTTCCTGCGGGGGTATGAGAAATCCCGTATTGTGTCTGCGTTTTGCTCCATACTGCTATAGATTCCAAAGGCAAGTGTGAAGTCCAAACATGTCGCAAGATACACTTGCCAGATGTACAACCGATCCACAAAAAAACAAGATTGAGAAACCCTACAAACCACAGGGTTCTCACACACCCAAGGATAGTCCAATGGGCAAGACCAAAACCAACCAAGCCCATAAAGTAAACCCTAAAAAGGGAAACAACAGAATACCACCTTAACAACTAGCCAACAAAAAAAAGCGAAACTGTTCATGGGAGAAGGGGAAAAACACCTAGGTTCCAATATGCTCCTAGAGCAAAACCGATGTACAGAGACAACGGCCTTTATCCAACAAGGGTGTAAGAGCCGTTCTCAAAAGAGCGAAAAGACCGACGACAAAAGACTAAAGACAAAACCCCTAGAAACCCCAGACAAACAAAAAAAATCGAGTGCCAGGAGGAGAAGAAAAGCAACCCAAGAAAGTCAACCCCGAAAATCATGTGACAGGATGACGCAGGCGTTTAATGACTGCCAGGGTACCCAAAAAAGAACCAAAGACAACGTAAATCCCATGCATGAGCAAAACCCAAGATAACAAAAAAAACCAACCAAAACACCTAGCAGAAAGGAAGCCGTCATGGCCGGGGAGCATACCAGCAAGAAAAAATGCTCATTCCCACTTTTTTGTTCATGGTTGGTACTAGTCCCCCAAAATGGGGGAGGAACTCCATGTGGTAGACCACCTGGGGGTTTAACAGCTCCGTTACCGGACTGGGTTGGGCAGGAAAGCCAGGTGGTGGCTAGAATAAAAACAAAAACGTTTCTAGTTGCCACCAAGAGACCGAGGCACGCCACGACTCAGACCTAGTAGGACAGAGCAACAAATAGGAAAGGACCACGCAACAAACATGAAAGGACCGAGCAACAAACAGGCGATGGAGGCTATCAAACAACACAAAAAACGTAAAGGAACAAAAGTTACGGAGCCTAAACTTACCAAGAGAGCGCATGCAAACCCAGAAACTCGGTAGCAAGGTGAATGCGTTGAGGCGATGCAAGCCAGAGAACATCAACCCAGGGGCATATGACGCCATGGCCACCGACCAGCTTCTCCAAACCCTCCCCTTGCGCCATTCGCTACAAGTTTACATAGATTCTCCAATGCAGTATCATCTTACATCAATGCACTACCACTCTTACATGATTAAAAAAAAATAGAATATATTATAATTTTAATTGCATTATTTAGAAGCTATACTAAAGAGCGTGCATTATTCAACTAAGTTGAAGGACAAACAACCACTTACACATTTAAAATATTCAACATACCTCAAATACATACAATGATGAAAGTAATAATGTAAAGAGAAGAAAATAATGAAAAACATGGGAATCTTTATAAGGAATGTTGTTATCCTCTTCTTTTTGTTCAAATGTTTATTTGTGGCACTTACTTTTGGAGCCGACTTTGATTATATATTGTTTGGATTAAGTATTGACTACTTGACTCCATAATGTATTTATAGCTATATCTTGATTATCCAAAATGTCATATATTAACATTCTTTCATAATAAAAAAATATGTTTATAATCATAAAAATAAAGATACCACATATATGATTCATGTTTTTCCATATATAAAAAATATTAATAAAGAAAAAAAAGACTTTATTAAGAATATTTAAATAAAAAATACAATCCACTGTTTTAAAAAACACGTTCACGCTCTATGATAGAATACGGACCAAGGTATAAATACGGACAATTATTAATATTGGTTTCCGTAAAATTAGGTGATATAGTAATAAAGAAAATCTCTTAAAACCTATTACCATCCATCGAATTGGAGGCGGAGGGGAAGATTCTTTCTAACTAAATCAAACACAAACATTTCCCTTTTCCCGCCAGAGCGAGCGAGACTTCCCTCCCGAGTCCAAGCCTCCATTTACATTCCCCTGAAGAAAAACGAGGGGAAATTTTGAAGGAAAAAATAAAAGCAGGAGCGGATTAAACTGACCCCCACTACAATTAGGGATTCACTAATCGAACCCGGAATCATTCGATCAGTCCAATTCTCTTCTGTATCTTTTATGTCCTGCAACACTCCATTCGAAGGCAACATCTACGCATTACAGACAATGCGTGAAGCATCAAGTTTGAAAAGATAAGAGACTGAATCTATGTTTTTTCTTTGTTATAGCTTCTCCTATTACCTGCTGCAGCGCACACTTGAATACGTTTCGAGGTTTGGATATCGGTTACCAGCGATGTGATTGAAGCAGTCAGGGGTTTTGTGAAAGAATTCAAAGGGCCTCGGTGGGGCGATCTCATTATTACTCGACGTGTTTCGGCAGTCACACTTTATTCATTGTTATCGTGTTATAAAAACAGTCTAAGGATTCTCTCCAATCATTGCGAATTCTCAAAGTTCAGGTGTTGTTCATGGAAGCAGGTGTTTTTCTTTTGTAACCATGGCTACATGGTAGAAGGATTATATAACTGCTAGAGGGCTAACAGCATTTCCTCATCTTTTGTGGACGTCGTGGCAAAAGGGCAGTGTAGAGTTAGTCTATTGGGACTCTCTGATGAGAAGGTTGTTAATCGGCATTGCTTATCTAACAAAATCTGTCGACAGCAGTAGGTTTCCTTGTATTGCCCAAGGCCTTGTAGCTGGCAGACGGATATTCTCTTGCTCTTTCTCATCTTTTCACAAGAACAATCGCTTGTACGGGCTTTTGGTAGGAGGTTTGAACTGCATTCCTATTGCTCTTTTTAAAGTTTGAAATTTTAAAAATAAGCGTTTCCTTAACTCGATGCATGTGATTAGCATATATCTGCAGTTATTCCGTTTCTTTTGATTTGGTTTCTGAAGCTGTCAGCGCTATTGTCCCTTTCTCATATATATATATATATATATATATTTATATATTTATATATTTATTTTGTTTCCAGGATAAAATCTTCGCATATGATCTTTCTGAAAATGAGATGAAAATATTCAAAATACTCATGATCATGCCTTTGGGCTTTTAGACAATTTCTGAATGTCTTCAGCCTAGATTTCAAGGACTTATTGATGATGATGATGGTCTTTAATGTCTACTGAGACCAAACTTGGTCTATTAAACCTTAAGAGAAAAGACAAGACATAAATACAGTCTTCCTTAAACAAACTTGTAGCTTTCAAAAGAGACTTATATACACTTTAAACTTTTCTGACCCAACATTCAAAAACAGAACTGAATAAAAAATGTTCCAAGAAGCAGACTAACCAAAAAATCAAAACTATGAAAACGATGACCAACAGATTCATCAAAAAAGAGATTTCTTCTGAATTCCTGTTCAGGCAGAGTTTCTTCCTGCGTTAAAAGGGCTTTGTTTTGAAAGATTGTGTGCTTGGAATTGAATACCCTATAGATATGTGCAAAGGAGACTTCTTCAAACTGCATTTTTGCCTCCAAAATTTTTGTCATTAATGGATCTAGGGCCAAATTTGACAAATGATTTCTGCCATTTGCCCAATTCATCAAAAGTTTCCAGTCCCTTAGCACCCTTAACCTGCTTACACCTTTATTAACAGCTACTTTCATTAGTATCCACAAGGCATAAAATTCTTCTCTGTTGTTTGTTCCTTCACCTGCCACATGTTTTGAAAAGAAATAACGATCATTCTTTAAAAAAGGTACCGCCCCTGCACTACACATACCTAGGATACCTTTGTATCAACTGTCAAAGAAACCCCAGGGTTGTCAGCAATCAATATCTGGTTATTTAGGCTTCTAGCTTTCTTATGCTTTGGAGGTTTCCAACCTTATCCATATGAGGATCTTATTTGATGAGACACCACACAAACGTCAACTCCTTTCCATCAAAAGTCATATTTTTTTGTTCACCAACTACCCCCCACAAAACATAACAAGGTAAAGCTTTCTCATATTTGTCAACTTTATTAGAACACCAATCTTCTCAACATTCCAATGAAGAGGTTTTGTTCCATGAGAAGGGGACCTTTAAAAACTGCAGAACATCTTTCCAAACAAACTTTGTAAAAGGTCAATGAACAAAAAGACGATCCATAGATTTACATGAATCCTAACACAATGCACCAACTTGGCCCTATCCAATTCCTCTTTTCATCACTGTCCCAAGGACAAGTTAGTATCTTGTTGGCCAAGGCTAGCCACAAGAAAAAATCAATTTTAACCGGGCGTTCGAATTTTCAAACCAGTCCCCACCACCATAGTATTTCTACTTCTAATACCTCCTCCATTTTAGCTTCATAACCTAGCTTAGCAGTCAGCACACCTGTAGCTTTATTTCTTGACCACTTTAGTTCATCATCTTGATCTTTGAGAATAATATCATTGTGTTTAAGAATTATTGTATACCGATTCCACTTTACTACTTGTTCATCCTGAAGCTCTAGATCCTTTGTAGGTTTGCAAATTTGAAAACCTCTCTCCCAAACCCCTTGAATTGAACCCCTTGAATTGAAGCATCAACTAAACTTGTTATCCCTTTTCCCGATAAGCCTTCAATTAGAGGATTTGACAATTTGCAGTTTCCACTTCCCCCTATCTAAGGATCATCCCCTATTCTTATCTTATTTCCTTAACCAATTTTCCAAGCAGTTCAATCACCTAGAACAAGGAAGGCCCTTAACTGTCTTTTCTAGACATTTGAGACGTCTTTAATTGATTTTCTCTTGTTTGATCCAATCTTATGGTGCTTTGCCCTTTAGATATTTTTTCCTTTCTTACTTTTCCCCACAAGTTATCATTAACTAAGATTCTCCAATGGATTTTTGTTGCTAGGGATTGACTGATATGCCCCAACCACTTGCTTCCTTTGGTTTGGTAATCCTTGACCATGTTACTTTTTTGTCACAGAAAGCTAAAACATTTTTTTGTTATCTTATCGAATTAACTTTTTGGAATATGTGCAATTGAGAGCTAATAAATTGGAATGCTTTCCAAGATCGATTTAACCAACATTAACCTACCTCCCCTTGACAACCACTACTGGCACCAATATGAGATTTTGTATTTAATCTATTTTACAAGCCATAGTTAGTTTCCGTATTTGTAGTCATTTGGCTTTAAGTGAAAGCCCAAGTATTTAACTCCATCATTTAAGTACTAGAATTCATGGGAAATAATTGGAGTGATTTGATTTTTTTAGGCTCTCACTCACTCTATTTAACAATAAACAAGATTTTGTCACATTTACAAGGATGTTACACGCATCCTTGTAGCCTTGTAATAGGATTGTAGTCTAATTTAATTATAATTTAACTCCTTTAAAGACCCTCTACGAAACCTCAAGATGTCATCCACAAACAACAAACGTTTTATATTGATTGAGCATGCTAATTTTATACCTTTGATAAATTCATTGTTACACGCCTTGGACTCAGCTGGCATGTGACTCATCAACTTGGGAAAGACTCGGTGAGACTCGACAAATAGGAAAGACACTTAAAATATCGTAATTTTTTTGGGGAAAAAAGATGTTAATGGCATTTCCAATCCATATAAGTTATAAAAGTACAATCTATGCAATAATTCATAACATCATCTCATAAACTATGATAATACAACATAACGGACAAGTATGAACAAAACAAAATTAAATTAAGAACTATGTAAAATTTAAAATAGATTTTGCTTGTCTTAATATTGTTTTATAAATATGTAAAAATTTAACTATTAAAAATTATTTGGTCATAGTATGACTTATTTTTTATTATCATACAAAGTTACAACTTACAAACAATAAAAATGATGAATATATAATTTTATTTATGTACATATATCTTAAAAAATATATATATTAATATATTAGATATATGTTGGAATAAGCAACTGGAATCGCATCCTAGCCGAACTTGAACCAGATTGTGCACGCAGTTTGATCGTGCATGCAAGTTTGAGCGTGCTGCTGTTCAGAAGCAGATCTGCCAACGTGTGGTGCAGCCAGCGTTGCTTGGGGTTTTGCTGCCACACGCAGCTTGAATTTTGAATCTTGATTAGATTTGTAGCATGGTCAGCTGAGTCGGCTTCGGGGTTTGCTAGGGAAGAAATGGATCTACCCCCAGATATGAACCCAGAGAAATCGAAGACTCTTAGATGAAGCTTTCAAGAATTTGGTGGCTACCACTTCTCCTCGACCTTTGCCTGCCCCGAAATCCAACGATGTGAACTTCTTGAAGCGAGCAACTGCTCCTAGGATCTAGATCACGTTAGGAGCTTCAAGACTAAAAGCCTTAGCTTTGAGTGAGAAAGGTCTGATAGGTCGGTTCGCGGGAATCTGGCCTTTGCCAACGACTATGGAGGTTTGGATAAATAAGAACTGGATGCCCTTGATATCTGGTGGGCTGCAACACTGCTTCTGCGGAAAGGGCTTCTTTTCCTTCTTATTTGAAAGCAAAGCTGACAAAGATCTTATCTTCAGGAGCGGTCCCTATTTCATGGGTCCTCGTGGTTTATATCTAAACCGATGGAGCCTATCATTCGATCCAGAAAAGGATGTGCCATCGACGGTCCCGGTTTGGGTCCGCTTCCCACACCTGCCCCTGCATTGTTGGAATGATGAAATGCTAGAAGCAATAGGGAACTCTCTCGGTAATTACATTGACAAAGTGGGACCAAAGGGCTCTTTGTTTCTTGTGCAAAGATCTACGTTGAAGTAGATTTGGAGAAAGGCTTGCCAGAGGCAGTAAACTTATTCATGGACGGATGGGAACACATGCAAAAGGTAGATTACGAGCAACTACTGTTCAAGTGCAAGAAGTGCCATGAGGATGGACACTTTGTCAAAAATTGTCCAAAGGTGGTTCAAGAAATCTTGGAAAGAAATCAAGAGAAAGGCTGGCAGCAATAAAAAAGGGGAAGAAAAACTCCAACAGCAAGTGAGGTGCAACAAAAGATAAGCAAGGAAAAACCCAAAGAAGCAGAAAAAGTCTCAACCAATAACCAATTCAAGGCACTGCTTATGGAAGAAGGTGAAATTCCCCCATTGGAAATAGCAACAGTTGAAATAGAAGAAGAAGAAGCCCATGCAACCATGAGTATCCTTCCTATGTCTCCCAGAAATGAAAGGAGAAAAAAGGCTCCGGAAGGGTCTACAACACCAGGGGGAACCTGGGCAGAGATGGTAAAAAATAGCAGAGTTATGCCGCAAGGATACTCTCTAGAGCGGTCGCCTTCACAAGGATTACAGGAAACACATGAAGTGGCTTTGCAGCCAATTACAAGAGGAAGGAAGTCACAAAGATACTGTTGGAATATATTAAACCCACTCAATATTTAGGATAAAATAATTAATCATTATTTGATTAATTATCTATCCACTAGCTTAATTAGTTGGCATCCACTTGCACCTTAAAGTCAACACATGCCATCTATACCCCATGAATGCTTTATTTATGATTTTGGGTTGATCTTGACCACTGTATGACCATCCAGGATTAGTAACTGCACTTTACAATAGATTTTGCTTTATTATTCTTTATCTTGCTTTATCCTCCTTTTATGTGGATAAGGTAAAGCTAGTTAACTAGGAAATTGGGTTCCTTTGTTGCCAACCCATCCTTCATGACTTTCTCTCCATTTTCCAGGATTAGCATGTTTTTCCATCTCCCTTGACAACTCACTCATGTTTTTGCTAATTCGTGAGGTATTTGATAGATTTGGGAAGTGCTTTAGCCACCTACGAGGGTTTGCTATATTTTGGTAAGTCAACCTTTCTGGGCTTTATGAGCTTTATGAGTTGTCTCCCTACAACTCTATTTTCTTTTATAAGGATGTATTACCATTGTAATAATATCAATTTTCATTTATTGATCATTCATTAATGTGTGTTCATTAATTCCTCTTCTTCTCTCCTTATGCTAATTCTCTGCAATTCCCAGTGAGGTTAATTGTGTGCTTATATTCTTAGCTTGTTTATGGAATTCATGTTGCCATCAAGGCTTTAGAATTTTGACATGGTATTAGAGCCTAGGATATCAAAGCCTTGAAATGGTATCAGAGCTTTGGGAGCTCATCAATTAATTCTCCTTTCTGATTTGCAGGTGCAACAACTTCAATATGGATTCAAAAGTTCCTCTACTATCTCCTTTCAACTATGCTGATTGGAAGCCAAAGATGAGCGCATACTTGAAGAGGTAATGTCTCTTTGATGTCTCCATTGGTGCTTTGAGCGAACCTGAGTCTTATGAAGAGAAGATCGACTGGTTGAATAATTGTGATAGAGCTTATGGAATCATGTGCTTGGCAATGTCTCCAAATATACATCATCTCATAGATTCTGTTGAATATCCATTTGAGCTTTGGAAAAGTTTGGAAAAAGCTTTTGGTGTGCAGGAAGTAGAAGATGAAGTATGGAACAAACCCAACATTTCCTCTTGTTCTCTCTCAAGATTTCTTGGTCTCTACATTCTCTGATGAAGTTATTTATGATGAAGAAGTTTCTCATACAGTTCATGTTGCTGCTACCCTCTTTGATTCGAATGCTTCCTCCTTCAATGAAGAAGCTAATATTGAAGAGCAATACTTTTCTGTGTCTCTTGAAGATACTGATGATGAAAAAGAAGCGACAGATGGAGTTGCTATTGTTATTGATGATGATTCATTCACACATTCATTGTTCTCTATGTCTTCTATCTTAGATTCTGAGATCTATGTGCCAGATCCTTCACACTTTGTGCATACCTATCTCATTGATAGTGTGCAACCCAATGACTTTCAGAATGTTTGCTTAGCCATATCAAGTCCTATTAGTGTCTTTCCACTTACCATACTTGATCTTATGTGCTTTTGCATCTCCTCATGTGTTCTTGGCATCAATCCTGAGGGCCTCCTTGAAGATTTTGAACATCTCTTTCCTTCCTTCTTTTATACTTCTACTATAGAGGATTGTTTACCAGTATATTCCCATGAGTCTACTGACATGCTTATATGTGATCTCTTGGATTCTTTAGAATCTATATCAATTCATGGAGCCCATGCATTCGCACTCTTTGATCCTATGCCTTCTCTGTGTTCCTATATGACCACTTGCACTCATCCTCTCAATGTAAATGAAGTTGGAGGCATTATACATTCGCTTGGACAATTATTTCACCTATCTGGAGCTGATTCCATCTCTATTGGTTCGAAGTTCAAGTCATCATATCATCATGGAGCTGATTACAAATCTTAAGAGCCTTCACATCATTGGATCTCAGTTGTTCTACATGGTCCTAGTTTCCATCCTGCAATTGTCTTTGATCCAGGTGAGCAGATTTCCCTTCTTCCCAAGAAGAAGATTTCTCTAGACATCAACATTTAGTTTGGAGCAGCATCAACAACATTTTTGGTTTGCCTCTCATGTCCTATCTTGAGGGAGGAATTTCCCCATCTGGTTTTGCTTCTTTCCTCTGCTTTTTGGGCATAGTAATTGTTAAAGGGTGACCATAGCCTTGTTGTTGGGCCCTATATGCATCCATATTTTTGACATACCATCATAAAGTCAGACTTATTGGGGANAATAATTAATCATTATTTGATTAATTATCTACCCACTAGCTTAATTAGTTGGCATCCACTTGCACCTTAAAGTCAACACATGCCATCTATACCCCAGGATTGCTTTATTTATGATTCTGGGTTGATCTTGACCACTTTATGACCATCCAGAATTAGTAACAGTGCTTTACAATAGATTTTGCTTTATTTTGCTTTATCCTGCTTTTCTGTGGATAAGGTAAAGCTAGTTAACTAGGAAACTGAGTTCCTTTGTTGCCAGCCCATCCTTCATGACTTTCTCTCCATTTTTCAGGATTTGCATGTTTTTCCATCTCCCTTGATAACTCACTTATGCTTTTGCTAATTCGTGAGGTCCTTGATAGATTTGGGAAGTGCTTTAGCCACCTATGGGGGTTTGCTATATTTTGGTAAGTCAGCCTTTCTGAGCTTTATGAGTTGTCTCCCTACAACTCTATTTTCCTTTATAAGGATGTATTACTATTGTAATAATACCAATTATCATTTATTGATCATTCATTAATGTGTGTTCATTAATTCCTCTTATTCTCTCCTTATGTTAATTCTTTGCAATTCCCAGTGAGGTTAATTGTGTGCTTATATTCTTAGCTTGTTTATGGAATTCATGTTGCCATCAAGGCTTTAGAATTCTGACAGATACTTGAGAGAGCAAGAAGCAGAAAGAGAGATGGAGCTAGGGAGGTAGAGAAGTCTTGAGGAAACGAAGCTCCTCTAGAACACTAAAAATCTAGGAGGGGCAAGAACAAATGGTAGATCCCGAGTAGGATCTCATTCGGTAAAGAAATGTTGAAAACCGTCTCTTAGAACTGCAAGGGTCTGGAAGGCTTAAGTAAAGTAGAAGCAATAAAGGAGATAATCAAATATGAGAGGCCAGACATACTGTTGCTCCAAGAGACAAAAATGCCAGACGTGGAGGCTATGGCACTTTCATGTCGTTTCTAGAAAAACAACAAAGGTAGAGCCATAAGTTCCAAAAGAACATTTGAGGGAATAGCCACCATAATCTCAGGTAAATTCTTGGTCAAATCAATGAGGGAAAGCCATCACTGGCTATTGACAGAAATTCAGGAAAAGGAGGACCTAATCCTGTTATACATTTGTAATGTATACGGGTCAACACACTATAGGGACAAGACAACATTTTGGGAAGACCTCAACAATCTAAAGGAGTTGCGTGGGAAAGATCTCATCAACGCTGGGGACTTCAATACCACTAAGTCACAATGTGGGAAGCAAGGAGGAACAAAGGTCAAGGACCCTTTTGGTGAGAAGATGGAGGACTTGATGGTGGATCTGGATCTGTTAGACATTCCATTGAGGAACGAAAAGTACACTTGGAGCAATAGAAGAACTAGAATAGGGCACGTTGGGAAAGGCTGGATAGGTTTTTGGTAAGCTCCACCTTTTTGCAAAAAGACCACCTCCCTACCTCTCTTGCTCTCCCTTCAGCAGTGGAAGAGGAGGTCTCCAGAGCTTCTGAAGCAGGAGAAAGGGCTAAACATCAGAATTCTAAAGGTTGCAAGACAGATAGAAGAGGTATGGAGAATAAAATCCAGGCAGACGTGGTTGAAGGGTGGAGACAACAATACTGAGTACTTTCACAAGCAAACCAAGGTTCAACAAAGCTACAATGTCATTAAGGAGCTGAAGGGTAATCATGGAAACAAGATAACAAGGTAGGAAGATCTTAAGGATTACACCTACAGTCATTATCAAGAGCTATATGCAGATACGGGTGAGACAGATCTGGAAGCACAAACATATTTACTCCATGGTATAACATCGCTCATAAAAGATGTAGTGAATAGGGAGCTGGCAAAACCCATCATGGAATATGAGATAAGAAATGCAATCTGGTCACTCCACGCGGATAAAGCATCGGGGCGAGATGGTTTCACAATTAATTTTTACAAAGAAGCCTGGGATATATTAAAAGAAGATCTGAAAAAAATGCTAAACTGGACAAGGAAAAAAGACAAGATTGGTGGGGCAACTAACTCATCCTTCCTGGCTTTGATACCAAAAGAAAAGAGTATTTAACGCTTGATAGGTTCAGACCAATCTCATTATGCAACACTTCTTATAAAATCCTGTCAAAAATCTTAGCTTCAAGAATGAAAAGCATCATCGGTTGTCTCATCTCAGATTTGCAAGGAGGTTTCGTAGCAGGCGCTAGGTTCTGGACAACATCATCATTGTTCAGGAATCAATACACTCCAATGTGGAAAGGAAGCAACAAGGTATGGCCATTAAATTGGACATGGCAAATGCATTTGATAGGGTAAATCATTTTTTCTCTCTTTGAAATCATGTTTAAGTTTGGATTTTCTAAAAGATTTGTAAAATGGGTAAAAGCATGTATAAACAGGTCGTGGATCACACCATTAGTAAATGGTAGACCTTCCAAATTCTTTCAGGCAACCAGAGGGCTTCGACAAGGCTGTCCGATGTCCCCATTCCTCTACCTCTTGGTGGCTGAAGCTATGAGCAGAAAACTACAACTTTTGCAGGAGTTTGGAGATCTGAAAGGTTTGAAGATAGCTAGAGGAGTGAAAGCTGCCAACCATGCGCAGTTTGTTGATGATGCCATTCTGCTAGGAGGAGCATCTATCACAATTGCACGGAGATTCAATTCAGTTTTGTCCACTTTCCTTAAAGCAAGTGATGGCAAAATAAATTCAACTAAGTCCAAAGTTTACGGTTGGAATTGCCCCCTGGGAACGCTGGCAAAGATAGCAAGGACCCTTGGTTTCCAAGGAAATGTAACTTGGAATTCCTTCAATTACCTTGGGATCCCAATCTTCAAAGGGAAAAAAAGGGCTGCTGACTGGCAAGGGATGATATATCAGACCAAGAACAAAATCAACTCATGGGGGACAAGGTGGCTTAATTCGGCTGGAAAGCTCACCCTTATCAATTCCATCCTTTCTGCCTATCCCATTTACTCTTGCTTGATCTCTCTTGCTCCAAAAAAAATTATGAAAGACTTCACAAGAGAAATCAAAAGATTTCTGTGGCAAGGAGGCAAATCAGACAACTTTAAAAAATTTCACTTGGTGAATTGGGAAACTGTTTGCAAACCAAAGCAAAATGAACTTAGCTCTTGGAGCTAAAATTCTATGGAGAATTGTAACTGGAAAAGGATTTTGGTGGAAGGAAATCACCCAAAAAAAATACACGATAGGCATCGGAAAGAGATGTTTGGACAACATAAGCATGGACAGGAAAGGCTTGCCGATATGGGAGTTGTGTAAAAATGCTGCACATATCCTAACAGAGAAGTTGAAATGGACACCAGGCAACGGTAAGGCTATCAAAATCTGGTTTGATTACTGTGCATCCGTTTTCCTCGTCATTTTAGTGCAGGCGTTCCCAGACTTAATGCAGAGATTGGAAAGTATGAATATCCACACGCTATACGATCTCTCTGACTGGGTGAGCAACGAGAGTTGGTTTGGTTGGCTCGATCTGGAGATCAACCAACTCAATGTAGATTACAATGCTCTCATCATGGTGATGCCTGCACCTGTCCATCGCGCGCTGAAGGATGAACGCTGTTGGCGCAAAACAGGGTGCTATATGGTGAAGGAAGGTTACAAAATAGTGGATGTGGATTTCAACAGCTACAACAATGACAAGAAATGGAAGAATATTTGGAATAAAGACGGTCTGCCCAAAATCAACGTGTTCTTTTGGATACTAGCCCATCGCAAAACTCTAACAACAGAGAATCTAAGAAAAAGAGGAATGGAAGGCCCGTTGAGATGCATTCTTTGCAAAGAGTCTTAGGAATCTATAGAACATCTTTTTTTAGAATGCAAATTTTCCAAGGAGGTTTGGCACCAAGCTTACAAGGATCTGCAATTTGAATTGACATTGCCAACAAATTGGGATGATCTATTTGCTTGTTGGAAGGACTACTACTAAGGATTAGTTCTCAACAAACTAGACTTTGTGAGGGCTTGGGAAGCTCTTCCAAGATATATCTGCTAGAAGATATGGACATCAAGAAACGAGAAGATCTTTGAGGGGGAAAAAACAGTTTGGGCAAAATTGCGGCAGTTGCAAAAGCTCTTTGGGTAGAAGTTTTATTCATGAGGGGAATGCACAGCATCAACAAGGAATCATTGACAGTAGAAGAAAGAGATTGGGTCTCTGAATTGCTAGCTCTCTCGCCACATTTGTCATGGACTCAACCCAAAAAAAATTCAATTTTGCAATCTTGGCAAATAAGAATGGATCCAGAAGAGTTCAAATGCTGGTGGGAGAAACTGCGCTGCAGCTCTTTGTTCTTTGACAGTGCCTCGAAAGGCAATCCAAGGATGGCGAGAGCGGGGGGAGTGTATTTCAATTTTGAAGGAATCAAGATGAAAGAGTATGCTTGGGGAATCGACAAGAAGGCTAACAATGGGGCGGAATGGTTAGCATTAATAAAAGGACTGGGGCCGGCAAGGAAAGATGGCATTTAGGAGCTGGTGGTCTTCGGTGACTCGTGTATGGTTATTGGAGAAGCAAGGAAACTAGCAAGGAATCGAAAGAATCCAGTCACTAAGACCCACCATCTAGTAAAATGCATGGTAAATGATTACGAAGTCATCAACTTCCTTCATGTTTTGAGAGAAAATGATAAACAAGTAGATAGTATGGTCAATAAGGGAGTGGATCTAGATTGCAGAAACTTGTTATGTGATCAGCAGGATTATGAGAGAAACTGGATCCCTTTATAGTGAACCTTTTCTTTTCATCCTTTGAATGTTTTGCTTTTGTATCCTCTTGCTTGGGGAGTTTATAAGGAGTCTCAACACTCATAGAATAGGGAATGGCGATGAAAAAAATAGAATGGAAAAAGAAGCACAAGGAGGCATGGACTTGGTCTTCCTCTGGGAGGAGTCTGTGTCAGTCTATTGTAACATTTACTTATTCATTTTTTATAAATAGTTCTTCAATTGTTTTTGTTAAAAAAAAAATATTAGATATATGTTTTGTATAGCTTGATTAACATAATATGTATACAGTATATACTATATACATGTTTTATGTTAATATATATAAATGATATAAATTTCAAGCCCTCCTTCTAATGCCTGCTTGTCGTTGGGGAATGTTTTTCATTGTAAAAAATATAAATTTTATGTAAAAAACTTAATAAACTTGTAATAATTTATAAATAAAAAAATATCATTTCATCTACTTTGTCTCGCGGGCCCTGGTTTATGGGTCACTTGAATCGAAAAGAATACCATTTCATTTGCTTGCTCTCGCGAGCCCCAGGTTATGTGTTCCTCGAATGAGTGGCTCTCTCCCATGTTTCGGTCACTACCAATAGCAAATTGCACCTGGTCGCATAGTAAAACCTTTCACACAGGGTCACCATGTCTGATTTACAATTACAATCAGGGATGAACCGACATAAGGGTGGAGTTGTGTGCGTCAGGATGAAACTCTTTCTACTTTGGGCTTTTCACAGTGAGTCTGAGCGAGTAGGGCCGAGCTTGGTCGAGTATGGGCCGAGTTTGACCAAGGAAGCCGAGTTTGAGCTGAGTCTTGCCCGATTACTCATCTTGGGACTTGACTCGAGCATACTCGCGAGTCATGGATGAGTCATGCTACACTGGATAAAACCCTCCCTCTTTGCTTTTGCAATCAATTTACTCAAACCCTTTGCTACTAAAGGGAACTGATCAAGGGACAAAGGACAACCTTGTTTAATATCCCTTGAGGTTGTAAAGAACCTCGAGAGAGATCCATTTACAAGTATTGCAAACGACTATGATTCAAGTAGCCCATAATATAGTTAACATATTGCAAATGCATTCCTAATTGCAATAGAACTAGCCTAATATAAGGCCAACTTACTTTGACATCTGCCTTGGCAAGTTCAATTATCATGACCATCGATGGTTTTCCTACTAGATATAATTGTGTGAAGACCTTCTTGTGCATTCCCTATTGCAACATAAATCTGTATATTTAAAAGTAAGACAAATTGCCCTTTTGGAATGGCATTTAAGAGAATAAACTTTAATTTGCTTGCAATAACCTTTGAGATCATGTCGTAAACTAAATTGCAAAGTGAGGTAGGTCTATAATCTTCCAAGAAGACCAACTCATTCTTCTTTGGAATAAGATCAATAAATTTTGAATTTAAGGCCCCAAGGACTCTTTTAGAATTTCTTGATTTCTTAATTACTTTGAGAAGATCCTCTTCCAAGAACTCATAAAAATCCGAATAAAATTCTACTGTCCAACCATTATGCCTTTGACTTTTTGACTTTTTGCCTTTGAGATCTCTTTTTCTAAGATTGCATTCACTCCTTTCATCAAAGATTTTCGGGAAAAGCCTCATTACCTTCATTAATTATATTTTGTGAGGATGAACGGTTTCCTTAAATCTAAGGCACAAGATTCACCGGATATCATGCTCGAGGTTCTAATCTAGGTGAATTTGAATGCTGCTGTTAAGATTCGTCGAATTTCATACAAATTTGACACAAATTTCAACTGATAATCAAGGTGTCAATAGAGTAAGTTGTTGTCGACAACTAATCACGTGAGTTCGGAAATATGAAGGGTGGGCATGAAAGCAAAAGAGAGCGATCTGAAAATCCAATAGAAGGGCATGAAAGCAGAGGAGAGCGATCAGGTGAGTTTGAAAATCCAATGGAAGGGCATGAAAGCAGAGGAGAGCGATCAGGTGAGTTCGAAAATCCAATGGAAGGGCATGAAAGCAGAGGAGAGCGATCAAGTGAGTTAGAAAATCCAATGGAAGGGCATGAAAATTGCTTGACTTCGTGGCATTTTGTGCTTCGTAAATCTTAATGAAGCGCATCGACAGGGTTCTAGGTTACTCTTGGTTGATGCAAAATCGAATAAGACTCACGGGTTAGCAGTCTTTTTAGAGTATATGTTACAAATTATGACCTGCGGGTTATAACATTTTTCCACAATCGGTTACAATTTTTTCATTGGTGTTATAATTTATAGACATTAATTTATATATGAATGTATTATATTAAAAACTTATACTTCTTAATTGCCACAATTTAATTGTCGTCAATGTATATATTATTTTATATATACATTAAAGTAAAATCATTAACCATAAAGCTATATAAGTTTCATTATTCTCATATATAATATTATATATATTATAAACTAATAAAAGTTATATTAATAAAAACTATAAGTATATTAATAAGTTTTATATTTTAAATATTTTGAAATATTTATATCGACAAATTTAATGGCTAATCTTATTCGAACCTCGTTGACAAATTTGAATTCAAATTGAATTTTGTTGTTTTCGAACTCGAACCTGAACCATGTGACTTTTTACTAGCTAAGTTGCACTTAGTTGGACTTTTAGGCGAGCAGACAAAGCTTGAACATGTTAAGTGTTCATCATTAGTGTTCTGAAGTCCATCAAGCCTTTAGTAGCCCTTCTTTTTTCTTTTCCCACATTTTCATACCTTGCAGGAATATTGTAATAAATATAATAGTTTAATTGTAAAATTAAAATTGTCATAAAAGTGTGCTAGGGGGCCAAATTTGCCATGGGGGGTGCTCATTTTGAAGCAAACAACACAAACTATACCCCAAAACCCACTTTTGAGAGTATTTGAGTGATTATTTATCACTTAAATCAAAATTCTCTCGAAAATGTCAAAATAGACCAAATAAATGGCCAAAAAGACATAAAAGACAAAACATCACCATTCCACAAATCAGGAGAACTTGTCCTAGACATGTCCGGAGTGAATCCAAGTTAATTGAATATCATGTTGGGGCTAATTGGAGATCAAATCAAGACGATTCTAATCAAATCCATGAAGGGGCGAATTTCTCCTTAAGGGGATACATTTATCCATGAGAGGGCTCGCCTCTTGTTGTATACGTGTCATAGAAAGAGGGGGGGTGACCTACCTTGTGAGAGGTGGCGCCTGACACCTCTAGTTTACTCCAATTCGCCCCCAATTATCTCAAAAAGGTCTAACACTTGGCAACTTCGCCCCCCTTGGGATTTGCTCTCATTTTTCCTATTTAAGCATGCATTTGCCTCTCATTTTCTCATGGTCAGAGGATCGAAGGGCTGCTTAACTTTGTACTATATTTGTAACATCATTTGGAATAATAACAAGGATTTTGAGGTCTCATGTGGTGTATAGCTTAAGTGTGTGGATGATCATTGCATGGCTTATTTGGTAACTGGTATTAGCTTATGTTCTTTGTGCATTTCTTTGGTTAGCTGTGGGCCTACAAGGGGAGCTATCTCCCAGTAGGATAAGAGTTTGTTTTAGTTTGATCTATGCTCTTATTGTTTGATAGTTGTAGATCTCTTAGCTTGCATGTATATTTTGTTTAATTGCATGCTTTCCAAGTTTCTACTTTCGATAGCACCTCTGCTTTTAACCTTTTCTCGTGCAAGGATTTTTAAGTTGATGCAGGTATCTAGCTTGAAGCAATGGTTGATCTTGTTTGACTCCTCCAACTTTCAAGTAGTTTTTGAAGAGCATAGTCCCTTCGCTCTCCACCAATGGGCTATATTAGTCCTAGCATTCCCAAGATTGAGCTCTCTTCTTCACTTTCAAACTATCTTCTTTTCTTGGTTACTTCACTCTTATATTTTAGATTTATTTACCTTAAAGTTGAAATCACTTTCTAGATCTGATTTATAAGAGTATTTTGTTAGATCTAAAGTTTTGCTCTTTCTAAAATAGATCTAGCATATGAAAGTTACCTTTTTTACAAGTACTTATAGTTAAAATTTTAAACTTGTTTAAAGGAAGTTTCTTTGGAATTTTAAAATTAAACCAAGCAACTAAAAGTGCTATATTGGCACCCCTTTAAAGGCTGTCCAAGATCCTAAGAAATTTGGTCTCACAAGCCCATTTTCTTAGTTACTTGTCTTTATTCAGATCTAGCTTTAACTTTTAGTATTTTTTCTAGCTTGTCCAAATCACTTTCAAAGTGATTTAGGGCAGCTTTAACTACTAATTAGCTTGCTGGTTTTTCGCACTTTTTAGCAGGTTTTGAGGCATTTTGGACATATTTTTGACAAACCAAGACATCCGAGGTCGCCTTGAACCAATCTTTCTTCCTCTTAAGCATTCTCTCAAAGCTTTGTAACCTCTTCTCTCCAAATCTAGAAGGAGGAAGAGGGTTTCTTCTGTTCATACAATTGTAAATTCATAATAAAAAGGTGAAGTAGTTGGGCTCCCAAAGAGCCCATACCCCATGCTCCCTTGGGGAGTTGTGTGTCGGTGTCACTTTTTCATGCCTTTTTCCTTTTAACTTTCTTTCTTAATTCCTTTTGATAAAATTAACTTAATTAGCTTAAAATTTACCGTTTGTTGGTCTCGTTTCAATGCGGGGCCACAAACTCGCTCAAGACGTAGGAACCTTTTATTTTGTTTTTAAGAGGTTTGCTTTCAAGCATTTTATCTTTCTTTTTTGCAAAGTAAACGGATACTAACCCACTACTTTTGTAGTGTAGTAATAAGAGAACATTTCATTTTCAGTCTTTTATATTTTGGATAAAATGAACCACCTTGCTTTCTCGAATTACGGTTCACGAACAAAGGCTTGCTCGAGTACTGAACTGGAAAGAAACTCTTGGGGTGAATAAGCAAGAAAAACCAGCTCTAAATTCTTTAAAAATAACCAAGACTCTTTCCTCGTATGCTCTAGATCTTTGTGGCTTTGATCAATCAGTTGATCATACTAGAAAGGGACTAAGTGACTTGTAATTGTTAGAGTTTGCACTTTAATTCAATTTAATTAGGATCTTGTTATACACCTGAATGGCACCTCTCCGTCCGAGTGCCGACATCCCTCATGTTGGCACACAAAAGAACATCTATGGATAGAGGTTTGCCCAAAACACTATAGATTGGCTTATTGCACAATACATTCTTCCTCCATCCAGTTGGTTACTTTGCCATTTTACTATGTTGAGTTGTATTCGCGACTCTCCTTTTATGCAACTCGCGAGTCATTCGCGAGTGTCCCTTATAGCAAGTCGCGAATGGATGTATTCGCGGGTTGTCCTTCTGCATACCCGCGAATATGTCCCTGAACATTTGAAAATAAAGACACGCGCTGATCTGAGATTAGTTAAGCATTGTTATCTTAATCACCTTAACTGTCTCAACCTCCTCAATCTTCGAAACCGCCTTATTTCCTCCATATAAATACAGGCGTTGGGGAGGGTGCTAGTTACATACACTTGGAGAGCAAAGTTATGCTGGTGGAGTTTATACAGAAGTCTTTGGAGCAGTGGAACTCAGAATCCTTTGGTTGCAGAGGAGTCCTTGTCTCAGGCGTTGGGTTGTAATCTGAACTTCTTCATTATTGATAATAGAGAGAACCCTTCTTTGGTTTGATAAATGGTTATATTTATGCATCTTATATATGATTTATCAAACCTGCTTACATATATATGAATCATCTTGTATCTGGAAGATTGGCTCTTGACAGGTGAAAGAAGAGCAACCTTGAAGACTTTGGAGGTGAAGTAGAACGGAAGAGGACTAGCAAGGATCGACCTTCGTTAATCGAGTGAGTCTTTCTCATCCTCCTATTTCCTTTACTGCACTCTGGAAGTCAATTGTCTGCAAGTTAATTGAGTATGTTGGTAACCCCAGACCTTAGGTTATTAGGTGTATAATCCTGTACAACAGATCTTTAACTGAAAGAATAACAAGCACAACAAAATAAAATCGACACAATCATTTTCCTCGGGGAAACCATAAAGGAGAAAACCACACAACTTCCTCAGAGATAGATTCGTCACTGATACAATATCACAAAATGGAAAACCCCAAAATAGGAACTCTTTTACAACTCTCTCTCTTTCTACTCTTGCGAACTTTTCTTCTCTCTTACTCATGTAAACTTGAGTGAGTGAGTGTGTATAAATGAGAGAGGGCACCTCCCTATTTATACCCTCCAAGTGGTTGACCTAAAATTTAACTAGGTCGACCTCCTAACCTAGCAAGGCCGACTTGTCTCTTGGGAGACTCAAAATACATTTTACATTGTTTCTTTCGGGGAATATTGCCTTGATTTACAACAGAGGTTTTGCCTCAATGACCTTGAATGACCAAACATAATAATGACATCCTCGAACAGAAGAAAAACATCTTCGATGGAGATACAATAAAATACAATAGAATATCTTTCGAAGTTGCGTTTAGAACACTCCCTCTTAACTAGGAAGGTATTCTCTCATCACAGTCATCAACACTTTGGACATGTCATCATCGCTGGATCATTATCATTGCTGCTGTTATAATCCTCATTTTGTTGATCGTTGATTAGTGACATCTCTTGAATCTATCCATCATAAAAAGTTCTACAGAACCAACCCTTTTTCATGTTGGATGTAGGCCTAGTTCACATCTAGGTCTTCATCATATCTATGAGCAAGCTGTCACGTAGGTACAACCTAGGACCACACATTACTTTGCCACAATAATCACTTGCGTCTTTTATCGTCATCTCATCGTATCCAGATCATCTCATCATGACACAGAGAGTAGCCCAGATGCACATCTCATGTCCAATAGACTACCTGCGTCTCCCATCTAGTTGGTACAACCCAGTAGCACCCTAGGCGCATTATGTCTCTTAACGGTCAACTCACGTCTACCAACATGGGAGCACAGCCAGAAGCACCCTAGGTGCATTATGTCCCAAGGACCACCCGCGTCTTCCACCATGCGAGCACCAACCTAGGCGCACACAAAGTGTCTTTGTGACCGGTGGACCTCTCATTGTCTCCAACATCGGAGTACAGCCAAGAGCACCCTAGGTACATTATGTCCTAAGGACCACTTGCGTCTTCCACCATGCAAGAACCATCCCTAGTGCATTTGTCTTTTGATCTCATCACTCCCTCTTTCTAGGGACCTCAATTTGGATGATACCAAGCTTCTCTTTGAAGTATTCAAACTTCACTCTAGCTAAAGGCTTGGTTAACACATCGGATATCAACTTGTTTGTCGCCACATATTGGAGCTTCATTGCTCCTCTTTGCGCCATATCTTGGATATAGTGATACTTGATCTCAATATGCTTCGACTTGTCATGGAACACCGGGTTCTTCGACAACTTCACACAACTTTGGTTGTCACAAAAGATACAAGTTGCCTCAAACTCAAGACCAAACAAATCTGACAATAGCTTTCGAAGCCATGTTGCCTCACAACTAGCTGAACATGTTGCAACATACTCTGCTTCGGTTGTACTCAACACTACACATGACTGCTTCTTGCTAAACCAGAAGATCATACCGGATCCCAAACTGAAGCAACATCCTGAAGTGCTCTTCCTATCTCTGGCACTGCTTGCCCAATCTTAATCAACATAACCATGTAGGTTAATCTTTTGTTTGCCTTCATACTTGAGCCCATACTTAAGTATACCCTTTAGGTACCTCAATATATGCTTTGCAGTAATCAAGTGAACATGTCTCGGATCCGTCAGGAACCAGCTTAAGGTGTTCACAGTAAAGCATATGTTTGGCCTTGTGTTCGTTAGGTACATCAACGAACCAATCATCTGTCGATACATCGTGGCATCAACTGTCTTTGATGAAGCATCACACAGTAGCTTCAAGTTTGATGCCATTGGTGTGGTCATTGCCTTCCAGTCCATCATTCTGAACCTCTTCAAAATCTCCACTGCACTCTTTCCTTGACCAAGGAAGATCCCATCCGCACTTTGCCACACCTCCATGCCTAAGAAGTAATGCATCATCCTTAGGTCCTTATCTCGATCTCTGCGGCAAGCCTCCTCTTTGCATCTGCAATGAGATCATCCACACCTGATAAAAACATGTCATCTACATATAGTATAAATATCATTTGTCTTCTGCCTTCGACCTTGAAGTAAAAGTTGGAATCTACTTTACTCTTGGTAAAGTCGAAGCTCGTCAGGAAGTTGTCCATCCTATTGTACCATGTCCTGGGTGCATGCTTCAATCCGTACAAGGCTTTCTTTAACTTGCACACATGAGTTTGTCTGTCATGTGTCTCAAATCCTAGTGGCTGCTCCACATACACTTCCTCTTCAACTACACCATTCAAGAATGTTGTCTTAATGTCCATTTGGTGTACCTTTTATTTCATTACTGCAGCCAATTCAAGTATAGATCTGATGGAAGTGTATCTTGCTAAAGGTGCAAATGTCTCCTTGTAGTCTATGCCTTCTTTTTGGGAGAAGTCACGTGCCACAAATCTTGCCTTATGTTTTTAAGTGCTACCATCTGCAACATGCTTGATCTTGTAGATCCACTTCGAAGTTACAACACTCCCTTCTGGTCTTGAAACTATCTCCTAGACATCATTCTTCATGATCGACTCGTACTCCTCGATCTTGGCATCCTTCCATTCTTTCTTCTTTGTTGCTTTTTCATAGTTGAAAGGTTCTTTATCAATGATGTCACATACTAGGGCCACATAACTAGAGTGTGGTCTAGGTCTCTTGCTTTCTCTATGCATACCATTTCGAGTGTTGTACTTCTTTGCATCTTGTATTGCTTCTTGTGCCCATGGTGGTCTTCTTTTGTCCATGGTGGTCTTCTTTTGTGGGAGTTTTTCTCACGAGGTGGTTCTACAGGTTTTTGTAGTTTTGTCATGTCGTGGTCTTCATGATCTTCTGGAGTCACTTCTTCCATTGTTATGTCTCTGACTCTGGTTGCTTTCGGTTCTTCAATCTCTTCAATCGATAGTTTTCTTGATTTGATGTATGTTGAGTCTTCGTTGAAGGTTACGTCTTTGTTGATCATGAATCCTTGGAAGAATATTCGGTATGCTTTTGAAGTGTCGCTATATCCCACAAATATTCCCTTCTTTCTTGAAGGGTGTAGCTTGGTTCTCTTTTCATTTGGGATGTGTATGTACATTGGGCAGCCTAATATCTTGAGACGACTGACTTTGGGTTCTAACCCAAGAAAGCTTCTTCGGGAGTCTTATCGCTTAATACTTTGTGAGGTGTAAAATTATGTACATACACAACTGTCCTTGCTGCTTCTGCCCATAAGTACATCAGAAGATCTTGGTCATGTAGCATTGCTTTTGTTGCTTCCATTATCGTTATGTTCTTTCATTCTACAGCGCCATTCTGTTGAGGATTGTAGAGAGTGTTCAACTCCCTCTTAATCCTAGATTCTTTGCAAAGATCTTTGAATTCTTCTGAAGTGAATTCTTTGCCATTATCTGACCGTAGTGTCTTGATTTTTTTCTCAGTGTGATTTTCAACCAAGGCTTTGAGTTCCTTGAACATGCTGAATACCTCATCTTTACTTTTCAAGAAATAAATCCAAGTCTTGCGGGAAATGTCATCTATAAAAGAAACATAATATACATACACGCTTAGTGAACTATATGACATGGGACCATATACATCCGAGTGGATTATCTCCAGTATTCCTTTTGCTTTGCTTTCACTGCTGGGAAACACCTTCTTTACATTCTTTCTTTGTGCACATCCCTTGCAAATGCCCTCATGTCTTGTCTGGATTTTTGGAAGTCTTGAAACTACTTTGTTTGCGATAGGTAGTGCTTTATAGTGCACATGTGCAAGCTTTCTATACCATAGTTCACTTGGTTCCTTAGAATCATGAACCAATGTGTGTTTTGGTTCTCCCTTTAATTTGTACAAGCCTCCCTTTTGCTCTCCAATTACTGTTACATCATCTATTGTCTTTCCTTTTGGCCATTTTTGGACTTGGCCATCAACAAATGCAACCCTCTTTCCGTTTGCATCTAGTGCTAAAGATCGAGAGAAGATTCTTCTTTAACCCTGGAACATATAGAACATCTTTCATCTTCCAAGATTTGCCAGAGTTTAGTTTGTGGGAAGCTTCTCCACTTCTTTTTATGTGGTATTGATAGTCATTTCCAAGTTTCACCTTGTGAGGTGTGTTGTTCGTCGATTGCACACTAGCAGTAGAAACTTTCCGAAAGCTGTCTCCTCACTTAGGAAAGTGGGAGAGGTGTGACCTTGGGGGCAAGCACAGAGCTAGGTACTGTCACCTACTCTTAGCTCCTTCGTTTAGGCTAACTCTTAACGAAGCCAAGGGGGGTAGTCCCTAACAAAGAGTTTTCTATGGCTCAATGTTGTTAAAGTTTTTTTTAATTGGTTACGGATGCGGATGGGTGTTGTTTACGAGTTATTGTAGTTAAATGTGTTTGTTTATTATGAGTTTGACACATAAATCAAAGCAATCCACGTTGCTAGCAAGACATTAGAAGATAAGCAATAATTCAAGACTTCACAAATATGCATTCATAGATAGAAATTAAAAAGGCCAAAGACAATTGATCCGAATATAACAATTATGCAGATTAAAAGACCAGTTCTTTATGGAGTCGAAATACTGAAATGTGTAAAGAATTTAACAGCAAGTCTTGAAATAAAACTAGTGAATATTAAGTTGTGCAAGTGCTCTTGGTATATTTTTAAGGATTTTAAGTGATCTTGCTTATGGTGTCAACGAAGGTTTGTCAAAAGCCGGGAGAATATTCCAAGTTTAATCTGTTGAAGACATGACGGCCCGCCCAGTATCCCAGGTTGGTATCGCAAAGATTGATCAGCTAGCTGAGAAGCTTAGGCAGCGGGGAGTTTCGGAGCCTCTACTCAGAAGAACTTAGGAAAATTCCCTACAACGCCGGTGCGTTGGTTATGGGGTTTAATTTTATTACGTTTCTCTTGCAAGATTAGAAATCCAATGCCGTTTTTGGGTACTTCAATTTTGATGTCGGTCAAAGCATACTTCGGCAAGGAGAAAACGAAGTTAATTAATTATTATGGGGGTGTGAGTTGTGGATTTTATTAAACAGATTAATTAAGACTCTCTGACAGAGAGCGCTCTTGACCCTGTCTTATGACAGCGGTTCAAGAGACTTAGCTAATCTAAAATGCGTAATGCAAGGATGTGCGATTCTAACATTGCTCTTCGATAGAGAGTGCTCTTGACTTGTGTTACTGCAAGTTCAAGAGACTTAATTAATTTGTTAAAATTAAAAGAAACATAAAGATCTAAACTACCCAAGAGTCTCTTTCAGGCTTTTTAGGGCCCTAATCGGGAAAGCAAGGGGGTAAGTAAAACAATAAGAAACCATGCATTAGCCAAGTAAATAATTAAAGAAACATTTTTACTTCACTTTTCATGAATGATAAACTAATCAGCAATCAAACTATCTTACTTTAATGAAAAGATAAACTTCCAAAGATTATGAACTATTCTATCCTACTTTTAGCAAAACATGAAGCAAAGCATGAAAATGGGGAGACGATACAAGTTTCTTCCAAATGGGGGAAGAGGGGTGTGGGAGCCGTAATTTCACTTGCTCTTTATTAATTTGTTTACAATGCTTTCCTTTTGCTGCCTTTTTTGCTTCTTTATTTACTCCTGGAAGGCCTTTGGAGCAATTTGCGGAAGGGGAAAAAAGAAGAGGGAATTTATGGTTTTTTAGGGCTTGATTCTTCAGAATTTCGTCAGCATTTTCACTGTACCTGTCACAAAAGTAAAAAATCAGCAAGCATGTATTGTTAAAATATGGTAGGAAAGACAATGCAAATTTTTTTTTTAAATTTTGGAAATTTTTTTATACTTAGAAAATTTTTCAACGTTTTACATGCAAAGCACAAATCTTTCCCTAGATCTAATGAAGGAAACTAGATCTAGCAAAGGCCCGAAAAACAGATTCGAAATAGTAAATATTGAAACTTGGATCTATTTTATGAGCAAGTGCAAAATTTGAAAAAAGAAGGGTAGAGAAAGAAGTTTCTTGTGGATGGAACACAAGAGATGGAGGAAGACTCTAGCTTTCTTTCGAATGGGAAGAGACCGATCTTGTAGGCCCTGCAATCACAATATGTTAAAAGACAGGTTGCTTGAAGCTTGGGCTGGATGTAGCTGAACTCGCACCCTTATTCAACCTGTGACCTGTTAATACCAAAACTCAGATACAAGTGAGATCATTTATATGAAAAGTATGCGAAGGAAATTCAATCGAGATTAATACTACGTATAACTAACTACTCATATTCATCAAGATTAGACCATACTTTGCATAAATAACTGAATTGAAACTACAAACAGCTACTCTACCGTGCCAATAGTGGCCATCTTGAGCTTAACACATAAATAGATCTCATTCAAGTAAAAAAGAGTAAAGGGTTTAGGAACAGTATCACCTCAACCATAGAACATTCACCACATGCAAAGAGAGATGGATCTCCAAAGTCGAAAATCTTATTAATCAAATGTAAGCAAAGCTTAATACAATTTTTGCAGAGTAACTCCAACAAAAAATTTCCATCCGAATAGAGCTAAAGGAGCCTCTATTTATACAATGAGAGAAGACCCAAAACCCTAAAACCAAAAACCTTGACCTAATCGGCTTGGCAGCTAACTAAGAGCCCAGACCTGAAGAAGGCGAGCTAAGAGTGAGGAGAGGCCTCCACCTAGGCTGTAATGTCCTCTTCCAATTAGGCCTTGAGGCCCAAAACCGCTAACCTATGTGATTTCTGTGGGTTCGAGCGGTTACTGACAGCTAGGGAGTCAGCTAAGGATTGATGTCATCCATAGAAGATCTAGAGCATCATCATTAGGTCAAGAAGGGCCACCGGGGCCAAGGGCCACCGGGGCCAAAGGCCACCTTCGTGCATGCCATCCAAGCATTATTTAATGATGCATGCACTCTTTAAGTCTCCATTCGCATGCATGCAAGTCAACGGCAAATTAGAAGATAAAGTGACCTAATTAGGTCAAAGATTAGGGTTTTCGCAGTTGAACGTTATAAATTAGAGGATAAAGCAAAATGAGACTTCACTTTTGATTATTATTATTTTGGGAGCTCTTGGATAGCAGCACAGCGTGCCGCACAGCAGTTGGGGTTGGAGACGGAGTCTTCAACTAACGGGATTTCGGCAGTGAAACATCTGTCCTAGTCTTATTCAGGGTAAGCCATACAGGTTCACCACTTGTTCTTCATTCATTCATAAGTTATCCAGTATATGGTATAGATCGTTGCAGGGACACGTGTGCAGCCGTAAGGGGGGGTTTTAAGCTAGAAAGCCCTAATCAGTTGCTGGGCCTTCAGATCTTAGCTTTACTCCGAAACTCAGGCACCATTCTCATCATCAACATCATACTCCGGTACCCGGTGATTATCAGATCCGTCCGTGCTCATTCGGAGCAGTTATCGGCAGTTTCGGGATCCCAGGGGCGTGAGCAGCTGTCTCACCAGAGCAAGTCGCTATCCTGCCTAGAGGTCTCAGAAATCTTGCATGTACCAGGCATTCTCTCCGGCATGGGAAGGCTATCAGTCCTGCAAATCGGCAGCTTCATCGGACACCTCCTTCACTGAAAGCGTCACCCTTTTTTGACTGGGGTTCTTGCTGCTGGGGGTTCACCAAAAGTAGAAGAGATTTGCCCATCTCCGATCCAGTTCTCGGTGCTTGCATACTTTCTCCGAAGCAGTCTAGCCGGCTTATCAGTGGTAAGTGTTCATTCTATCTCATAAACCCTAACCCTAATTTTTCCTATAAAATAGGGATTTTTGCATGGCAGTTTGCATGCCCAGTTGTATCAGCATATTTGCTTAGAAATAGAAAATATCGAGATTTGGGATATTACATAGGCAAAGCGCCCCCACTCCAACCCTAAACACTAAAAACAAGCAGATGAGGAAGCCACACGTGTGAAGACGCCCTCTTGAGGAGAGAGGGGTGTGAGCTAGATGATGAGGGCGTGAGCATTGAAGAGGCACCACCTGCTAGGTTTGGAGGAGCCATATGCTAGGTATGGAGGAGCCACTACCCAGTAATCATCAGTGCAAGAGCCCGTCCTGCCTCGATCAAAACATCAAGCCAATACATACTCTCCACCTCATCCAATTCGTGAGCCAGCTGAAGAGGGCGAATTTGCTAAGTAAAGGTGTCATGAATACTCACTGAATGCTGACTGAAGCTACCTCCTGTTAACTCAAATCATCATAAATGCCCATTGCCATGTCATTTTGCATTTCATTTTGCCGAATTCGGACTAATTTGGAGAGATTTTGGATTTTCTCCAAAATAATCATTTTAATTAATTAATCAATATTTTCCTCAAAACTGACTTTTTTGAGAAAATATGCGTTATGTGGCCGAATGATGATCTGAAAGTTGGATTTAGCTGGCTGGTTGATCAAGAATGATTTTTGGCTTAAGGTTAGAGCCTTCAATCACTGAATTTGGGTTCCGGATGACTAACTTATTACAAATTGAATTTTTCTATTTAAATTATGGAAAAATTTAATTAAAAACTTAGGAAAAATTAAAAAATTAAAAAATAATTTTTTAACGCGTCTGGTAAAATTTTTTCAGAATTTTTTTTTGAGGGTCTGAGTGACTTAGGACATGACCATGCTCTATTCTAATAATGCCTAGTAGGTTTATATACCCTTAGTTGGGCTCTAATAACCCCCCAAGGCCCATAATTCAAAATCGGACATTCTAGCTTTGGAGGAAGCGAGAGAAAACCTCATCAATTATACTCAGCTATAGGCAAAGCATAAACGTCAAGCGTAAAAAACTCCTTGGAATACCTTAGTTGAAATTCTACGTGTTAGGAGACCGAACCACTCAAAACACCCTACTAGCACATTTTATTACGAACCCTGCGGGGCCATGGTCAAAATTATTCAAACAAAAAACTGACTAGCCAAAACTGGCTAGACACAAAGGCGGATCATCTGATACACTGGAAACAAACATTGGTCATGTTTGTCAATTGGCGGCTCCTCAGGTAACCCAACTATGGTACAAAAAAGTTGGCAACAAGGTGACTCATGCTCAAATAGATTGACGAATGATTCTTTATATCCCGTTATGTGCTTGGATGCTCCACTATCTACAAGCCAAACATTGCTCCCATGCGGGATAGTGCTCGTGAGTGCTGAGATTAAGACATATTCTTCATCACTTGAAGAATCATCTCTTTTTTCTCTTGTTCTTTTCCTTGTTGGTTCATTATTTTCAGCGGTGCAAGCATGATGTCTTTTCTTGTTAGTCTTCTTGTTGGAGGAACTTTTGTTTCTGGGACAATTTTTGGAGTAGTGTCTCTCCTCATCACATGTGTAACATCTAACACTAGATAGATCTCTTTTGGGTCTCGTTTGTCTTTTGTGATGGTGGTCCTCCCTCTTGTTGTGATTTCTTCTGGTGTGAACTGTGAGAGCTTGATCATCATTTGTTCCCATCTTCTCTTCTCTTGTTATTAGCCGAGCTTCTTCTTGAGTGCATTCTTCCCATAGTCTGTTAAAAGTGATCAACTTCTTTTTGGCATATATTCCTTGAATGAATGAGTCCCATGATCTCGGGAGACCATTCAAGGTGGTCATAACAATCTCTCCTTCTACCTTTTCTTCAACTGGTTCAAGTTGTTCCTTGATTTGAGCAACCCTTGTGAAGTAGGATTGCATGGTCTCTGAGTTTAGGATCTTCACATTCTTGAGCTGGTTCCTTAATGTCATTTTTTGATTGATGTTCTTTCCTTCAAATAATTTCATTAAGGCATCAAACACCTCCTTGGGTGTCTTAAAAAATGACACATGGGGACTGAGACGATCTTTAATAGAATCTGCAATAATTCTCTTGGCCTTGACCAAGTTCTTCTTATGGACAAGCTTTGCTTCATCTCCCTTTGGTGCTGGAACTTTCTCACTAATATATTTGTCTGGATCATTTTCTTCAAGGAAAAGAGAAATCCTATACTTCTATGCTCGGAAGTTGTCAGCTCCCTCAAGCTTATCATCAGGGTTAGTGTGGTGAGTCATTTTGAAATGAGAACCTCAAATGGAAATAGCAAATATTTTAGGTCTTACCAATTTGAGATGCTCAACCTTGTTCTGAAGATGGCCGGCCTAGGGTTTGTAAGAGAAACCCTAATTTTCCAATGTAGGAATTTTAAACTTCTGATTAGATAGGAATATGTGCCTATTCAAGGCGAGTTGCCCAATGTACTCCCTTTTCCAATTGATTGAGGAAAACCCCAAAAGCTTGATGCCCTAGTTTTCTCCCAACACTAGTGTCTAGTCCAAAATGAAAATTCTTCAAACTTGATTTTGCTTCCTCTAAAAGATGCGCCCTCCTAGGAAGAATTATCCTAGCCCTCTTTTTTCGATGATTTGTGGAGAGAAGACCTTGAACTAGGAAGCCCTAGTTTCTTGCTGCTGCATAATGCCTTCTTTCTAGGTTAGCTTTGATACCATGTTAGAGTTTGCACTTTAATTCAATTTAATTAGGATCTTTAATCGGAAGAATAACAATTATAGCAAAACATAACAGACACAAAAATTTCCTCAGGGAAACCATAAAGGGGAAAACCCCACAACTTCCTCAGAGATAGATTTGTCACTAATGCAATATTACAAAATGAAAAAACCCAAAAATAGGAAGTCTTATGTAGCTCTCTCTCTTTGTCCTTTTGCAAACTTGTCTTCTCTCTCTTAGTCATGCGAACTTGAGTGAGTGAGTGTGTGTATAAAGGAGGGAGGGCGCCTCCTTATATATACCCTTCAAGTGACTGACCTAAAACCTAACTTGGCCGACCTCCTAACCTAACAGGGTTGATTTCTCTCTTGGGAGACTCAAAATCCATTTTACATTGTTTCTTCTGGGGAGTATTGCCTTGACTTATAACGAAGGTTTTACCTCAATGACCTTGCATGACCAAACATAATAATGACATCCCTGAACAGAGGAAAAACATTTTCGACAGAGGTACTATAAAACATAGTTTTAAAAATCGGAATCGGTCGAGGGTCAACTCGGAATCGGAAACGAAATCGGTAATGAATCGGTCATAAATCTGCCGATTTGAATTTAATGAATCGATTTGCTAAAAAATACATCAAATATTTAAATTTTAAAAGAAAACAACATTTTCAAGATTATAATCGATGATTCCAAGGCATTGAAGACAAATTAACCAAAATCTGCTCATGTATATACCATATAAGAGTCAATATATCAAAATGGCACAAAGTGCACTGTAATCTGAAGTCTGTGACTGTACTTTGTGCAATACATAAATGATAATACATGTAACATATCTAGGATACTAGAACAAAATACATAATCCATGAGGCCTAGGCGGCTAGGCCCTATATAGTAAAGGCTATATGGCCTGGAGAGTCCAAAAAACATGCTACATAATCAACTACATAAATGATAATACATCATCAATGATCATCATCAAACTCAGCACCACTGCTAGAACTAGAACTAGAAGAAGAACCAGAAGGACTAGCAAATGCATCATGATTTGGCTCAGTCTCGGCCTCCTCAGGATCAAAGTCATCTTGCTAATGAAGTAGTAGTACTGGCTGAATGTCGACGTCGTCGACGACTATAAGTACGAGGTCCTGATCGGCTAGTGCCTGCCATGCCTGGCACTGCTCTCTCAGCATCTACACTTGTATGAACTGATGGCATCGGCAGTAAAGGATCTGCATCCAACGGAACATCCAACAAGTCCTCCAGCTCAACATCTATGTCATCACCAAACTCTGGCGGTTGGGTCTCCACTACCCATTCTGAGTTTGGATCTATATCATCCAACACAATGGGATCTATATCAGGGCTTTTGCTCATCAATTGGTTGCGCCTGAGTCAGAGGTTGTACTGCACGAAGACTAGATTGTTTAACCGTTTTTGCTCTAAACGGTTTCTCTTCTTTGTGTGAATCCGCTCAAACAAAGACCAATTGCGCTCACCCAGAAGAGCTGCAGGTTTGACTCAGGACCCGTATTGCAAACCTTTGCAATAGTTTAGTATGGTTACCAAATGCCTGCCACCATTGTGCTGCAAATGTGAAGAGTCAAGGTAGTTAATAACTTAATTCAACAATTTAAATTTTAAACTTAATTCAAGGTAGTTAATAACTTTGAACTTTAAAAACATAAGTTAATCAAACAATGGAAATGTTTACCTGGTTGGTCTTCCTCTCTTGAAATCTTAGCAACATTATTGGCAAAGGTACATGTGGCGGCGGTGAAAGAGTTGATCTGTCGATGTATCTCCAATTGGTCCGCCTCATTTGGGACCATGCGCTCAAGGCAAGAATAGAATCCATCTGCTACCTCCCCAGTCGGATCTGGAACAATATGCACTCTATACTGATACCTTGGGTTAAGAAAATACTCAGCTGCATGTATAGGGCGATGGAGTTGATTGTTCCATCTCCTATCAATGATCTCCCAAATAGGCCCATACTTGGCCACTCTATCTTTGTATGCTGCCTTTATCTGCTCCTTTGCTTGATCCATAGCTTCATAAATGTAGTCCATGGCCAATTTTTCCCCATCAATCAACCGCAACACCTTAACAAGTGGCTCAGAAATTGCCACAACCTCTGCTGCTCTTTTCCAAAATGAAGAGCTTTTAATTCTTTTCTTGGTGTCTTTTCCATCTTGTTTGAGGGCCCATTGGGATGAATTCCATTCATCACTTGAAAACATTTTCTCCAAGTTTTGTGCTTGGGAAATGAGAGATTGCAGCGTAAGGAAATGAGTTGCAAATCTAGTAACTGTAGGCCTAACAAGCTCCCTGCCCTGAGTGTGTCTCCTCATCAAGCTCAATACCCAACCGTGGTTGTAGATGTATTTGGTGATGCTTTTGGCATGCTCTATAGTGTCCTTGATCCAATCTTGTTTGCATATGTCCTCAAGCATGAGGTCTATGCAATGTGCCGCACATGGAGTCCAAAATATGGTTTTATGTTTTTCCTCTAATATCTTACCTGCAAGAACATAGTTAGAGGCATTATCTGTGATGATTTGTACAACATTACTTGTCCCCACCTCCTCAACAACGTCATCCAAAAGACGAAATAATGGATTTGCATCTTTCACTTGATCAGATGCATCACTTGATCTCAAAAACATGGTTCCTCGTGGGCAAGAGACAAGAAAGTTTATGAGATAACGACCCTTCTGATCGGTCCATCCATTTGACATGATAGTGCATCCTGTTCTGACCCATGACTGTTTGAAGTCCTTCAAGTATTCTTGTATTGACACTATCTCTTTTTGCAAAAGAGATCCCCTCAAGTCATGCATACTAGGGCCTTTGAAGCCCTCACCAGCAACTATAACAGCATCCCACATAGGTTGGTAATAAGAAGAGCGTGCAGCATTGAAGGGGAGATCAGCATCATACCACCATCTAGCTATGTACTCATAGGCATTTCTTCTTCCAATGGTCATCTAAGGTGGGTTGAACATGTGTTGGAGGCATATGAGAAGCATTGGCACTAGCAGAGGATGTAAAATAACTTTGAATGCCACCCTTCTTCTTTGATTTACCCTTCTCTTGTTCAGTATCGGAGGGTGCAACATACCCAAAAGGATCCCTAAGATCGGTAGAAGGGATAGATGAAGAGCCTTCAATTGAACCCGGAGCATATGTCCCACCCATCATTTCAGCGAGCCTCCTCTTCTTTCCTACTTTTTCCTCTATCTCTTTTTGCCTAGCTTTAGTCTCTTCAAACTTCTTAAAATATTCTTGCATATTAGCTCTAATTTGTCCAATGACATCTAGTGGAGCTTCACATGCCTTCACTTGCCCTCTGATGGCAGCCAAGTGTTGTTTAAGCCTGTAAATTCCACCACCTTTAATCAACTTCTTGCAATACTTGCAATACATAACCCCATCAACAACATCTGCATGGGCCCATGCCAAATCTTTTGCTTTTGGGGCCATTTTGGAATCCAGATAGGCTGAGAGTTGAAACAACAACGAGTATTAATTCCTAAAAAAAAACATAATAAAAAAACAACATTAATTCCTCAAAAAAAAGTCATAATTACTTGCTGTAATGTTTGTTTTCTTCACTTAATTTTTAATATTTATATTTAAGCTTGCTGTAGCCTGTACCTTTGTAAGCATGGGCATAATTTGTTTTATCATTATGTGACTTCCTTCCCTCCAAATATTCAGGATTTTATGCAGCAGGCTCTTGGATTATGGATACAATTTGTGGATTTTAGTAATATTACCATTAAACTAGCTTGTTAGGAACTACCTTTTGTTCGTGTACTTGAGGTTCATCAAGAAAGTATGTTTTTATTACTTGAGACTCTGGTCATCTACAGAACTGTGGTAGTGAGAGGTACCTTTGTTAATGATTGTCTATGTTAGTTTGGTCATTAATTTATTGCTATTGTCACCTACAGGACTGTCTTTTAATTTGCTATCAGATCTGATTATTTAAATGATATTCATATGTCTGGGAACAATATAAATTTTGGTATGAGTTGAATAAAATAAATTGTTTTGTCTGAGAATTGTGTGTATTGAAAAAGCATTGTGGAATAAATCTCGAATCACACCATAAACACAGTAAGATAGCTCC
>LPNX010982795.1:228225-344297 GCA_001517045.1 Pseudotsuga menziesii | reverse complement strand
AGGTTTATCCAATGTACAAACTTCAAAGCCTATATTGAGCCAGATTTGCAAACTGCCCATATTAAAATTAAAAACAAGTTCAATCCATTTTCTGGATTTCTGACTCCCACTTATATTTTAAAGGTAATTTGATTTTTTTGTTCTGTATATTATTTGTACCTAAGTTTGTAATACATAAAATAATAAAAACCATGTAATAGTAGACTGTAGTATTAAGTTTGTAATACTCACTTGTTTGCCACTGTCCACACTGCACAGAGCTGCCCCAGTGCCCACTCCAAAGCTCTTGTTTGCCACTGTCCAGACTCCACAGTGCTGCTCCAGTGCCCACTCCAAAGCTCTGGTAGACTCTAGTGCTGTAACTGCTGTTAGCAAGTTGCAACTTGCAAAAAAGGAACTCCACAGGTGACAGTCCACAGTGCACACCTCGAAAATACTCCACAGTCCACACCTCGAAAATAAAATGAGTCAAGACTCAAACGCCGTCCAACTCCTTGCTCCACGGTTTCAAGTTTCAACTTTCAAACAAGACAAAGGTAATGATCTCGACCGGTAGTTGTATTTTGTAGTTGTGTTGGGTAGTTAGGTTAGGGAATGGGATGGGTTAGGACCTAGGGTAGGGAATAGGTTAGTTAAAACTTAAAAAATAAAATAAACAAAGTAAAAAATAAAAAAAATTGACATTTACCAAACCGGACCGGTCGGGCTCGAACTCGTCCGGTTGGACCGGTTAGTTACCGAACCGGACCGGTTTGGTACCAAACGGGCCGGTTTGGTAACTAACCGGTCCCCGATCCGGTTAACCTACCGGTTTGACCCGGTTTGGTTCCGAACTGGTGAACCGGCCGGTTCCGATTCCGGTTTGGCCGATTTTTAATACTTTGCTATAAAATACAATAATAATATACAATAGAATATCTTTCGAAGTTACATTTACAACAACAATAATTAGGTCACATCTCACAATAAACCTCCCACAGACAAAAATCCAACATCTCATTATTTTACTTCGTGTGAGAAAATTTCACCAAGAAGGCGGGAACAACTAGAAAGTGATTGTGGGGCCTTGTCAGGCTACACACTTGTTTGTAGTGTTGGACACACTCTCGTGACTCTATCTAGCCCACATCTTCTTGAGTGGAGCCACACTTGGCGAGTCTAGACACATTCCTTGTACCTTTGTGGTATATTGGGAATCCCTCCTTGTTAATTCACTCATCCATAATAATCTAAAACTGACCTAGATACACTTGCAAAACATTTCCTTTTACAACATTATTTGTCTCCACGACACTGGTCTACAATCTTTGCTTTATGCTTAAATCAATCTATGTGTTGTAAATTCTTTAAATCCATATGCTGTTTGTTGTCGCCTTTCACGTACCTCAGGTTTGAATGGTGCGGCATAAATCTTCAAGCCACTAATTGCGTCCTTGGGGCCAAGTCTCAAGTTGAGATACTGTCATTCAACACTCAACTCCTCCTTCTAGGCCAAATCCTAGCGAAGCCAAGGGGGGTGGTCCCTATAAAAGAATCTAAGGTTTTTAAGTTAAGAAACAAAAAAGATGGAATTAGTCTAGGAGTTTGAAATAAAAGATTACTGAAAGAAAAAATGCACATAATTTAGATAACCTCAACAACATACAACAATATATTCCATCAAAAAATTATTCACTTAAATACAAGTATGATCATTGCAAGTAGACCAGTGCCAATGGAGTCGAATAGTGTTGTAAGGGAAATGTTTTGCAAGTGTATCTTGGTCAATTTTAGTTATTATGGATGAAATGGATAAGGGAAAAGGGGATTTCTGATATACCGTGAGGTACGTGGAATGTGTCTAGATTTTGACAAAAGTGACTCCTTGCAAGAAGATGTGGGCTAGATAAAGTCACGAGGCCAATACTACACCAAATGAGGGTGTAGCCTGACGGGGCCCTGCGGTCATTTTCTAGTGGTTCCAACATCTCAACTCCATTGCAACCTTATTACTCATCTATATAGTCAACATCGTATTCTCCTTATGTTGGTGAAACGATAATAGGATTTGGAATAGGAGTTGCATGGGTGATAACAAGAGATATGATAACAATAAGGCTTGGAATAATAACAAAAAACCAAATGGTTGGGGATACTTGTGAAACCAAGTGGGGTACAGAATCAAATAGTATGGAGGAAGAGCTCTTTACTGTATCTTGTTAATTGTGTTAATGAAGTGATAATTGTAAGAGATACAAATGAGATGGGGGAGACCCCCTATCTATACAAAAACAGAGAAATTCCAACTTAAAGCTAAGTTGGTAAGAAAAGTGTTTAGGGCAATGCATATAGTGATTTTTTACAAATATTAAAATATGAAACCATAAAGGCCTAAATAAACTTATAGGATAGGTACATAGAGTTTAATACTTGTTCAAGATGTTGTGGTTAGGTACACAACATTCCCTCGCCCTTGGGTTGATTTGATGCCAAAGCTGGAAATATAAAAACTGTTGAAGCCAGTGGCAAAATGTGCTAAAATAACTAAGAATATGTATTCCTGTCACATCCTTTATAATAACTTGATATGGTTATACCACTAACATTTTGATCACATGTCATAGCACTGATATGGTTTTGTAAACATGATGGTATTTAATATTAACATTAGAGATCACTGTTTGGTCCATAGTCACCAGACTCGTAATCGACAATAAATCGGCAAGGCAAAAGACTCAAAGTTTTGAGTCGGATCAGGAAAAAAGTAGCAAATACAATAAATAAATATAGACACATTTTGACTTAAAAAAGCATTTTTTCATTGATATTCAAAATAGCCATGTCCAGGTAGCCTCTTGTGGAGGATTCAGTCAACGTTCTTTCACTCCAACAGGTAGAAAACACCTCCAGCAAGCAATAGAATGAAAATAAAATCCAATTTGGGCTTTTAAAGTTTTCCTGGGCATGCTTTTCAATAAATTGTGAGTTAAACTCACATGTATGGTTTAAATTGCAGGTTTGATTGATGTTGACAGAATCAACCTTGGGATGATTTGACTTGGATCTGATAGGGGTTGAGTCCATTTTAAATCGCTGAATTGCGATTCTTGTGACAATGGTTTGCTCCTCCTGTAAGGCACAAGACTATGATAGGTTAGCTAGTCTTGTTATCAAGTTTAACAATTGTACGTTTCCATAGAGACAGTGAGTTAGTTTCTCTTTAAGACAATGTCACAATGCTTATGCATTTGTTGCATATGAAGAAAGTGAGCTTCTAAAATATATTTTAGTAGTCTGTTGAGATTGGTAAAGCAGGTTAGTGAAGGCCATAAACCTTAGAGCTGATTGGTTCCCACTAGGGCTTCTTTTATGCTTTGCTCATAACACAACTCTAAGCTTGGATCCCATTGGGTAAACATACGTAAGCGCAATCACCTCTCACAGAGTATTGTGTACCTGTGTTCCATTATCACATTCTTTCCAATGTCCTTGAGTGTTAGAAGAGTTTCAGTGTATGGCAGGTCTTTGCCTAGGATGGTACAACTTGTCTCCCTTGGGGTTTCTTTGGATTTTTCAGATGACATCGTCAGTCTTTGTATTGGTCCCTTCTCAATGATCGAGGGAGAAGGGGGTTCCCCTTCTCCATTTGCCCGTACTCATATCTCCATCTATGATGTGGATATTGAGCTGGGACGTCACTGTTATAAACTTATATCTAACCCTGCTCCTTTTCTTTCTTTATTTTGACATTACTTGATCATGCTTCTCCATGCATTTCTCATTTATCTGATAGTTTAGCTTACTTTATGCTTTTAGAGTAGCCCTGGGTGCTTGTACAAGTGATTATTGCTGATTGTACTTTTTTCTCCAGTCTCATTTACTATCCTTTTTGGTCAATTGTTGGACATTGATATGATTATCTTATGTTATCTTAAAACAAGTGATTGAGCCTTGGGCTGTAAAAAGGTTTTGTCTATTGTTGGACATTAATATAATCATCTTATCTTATCTCACATCAAGCGATTGAGTGAGCCTTAGGCTGTAAACCAAACTTGTACATTTGTTTGGTGGCCCTTGAGCCATATGTGCAACTTTTTGTGGTTGAATTATTGTAATTTCTATTGCATTATGTTACCAATTATTTTGTACCATAATGAACCTCCTGTCAAGCCGCCATTTGATGAACATGGTCAATGTTCATATCCAGTGCAGCAAAAGTTCAGAATGTTTTGCCTAGCCAATTTTGGCTAGTCATTTTTATTTTTATGCTGAAATGACCATGGCGCATGGGTTTTTTGTAATAAAGTGTGTTAGTAGGGGTTTTGAGTGGCTCGGTCCTCTAAGACGTAAAATTTCAACTAAGGTATTCTAGGGAGTTTTTTCCCTTGTCAATTATGCTTTGCCTATAATCGATGAGGTTTTCTCTCGCTTCCTCCAAAGCTAGAATGCCCGATTTTGAATTTTTGGCCTTGGGAGGTTATTAGAGTCCAACTAGTAAATATGAACCTACTAGGCACTATCGGTATGTTCTATGTTCATTTCCTAAGCCCCTGGATGCTTTAAAAATTTGTCATTTTTTTTTACCGGCGGTGTCGAGTTTTTTAATTTTTATTTCTTGACAATAGGGAATTAATTAAAATT
The DNA here is from genome assembly GCA_001517045.1 of Pseudotsuga menziesii. NCBI lineage: Eukaryota > Viridiplantae > Streptophyta > Pinopsida > Pinales > Pinaceae > Pseudotsuga > Pseudotsuga menziesii. Next base: position 339,677 of record LPNX010982795.1, on the reverse strand, counting down.
TTCAATTAATTAAACCATTTTGACCATGGTTTAATTGAAAATTTTCAATTTGTAATAATTTAGTCATTCGGGGGGTGCTTTTGGCAAATAAGCACTTATTTTCTAAGCCAAAACACTCATTTAACCTCTAGACACACTTATCCTAAGTTTCAGACTATTATTTGGCTTTGAAATTAATATTTTTTCAAAAAACCCAAAAAATGAGAAATATTAATTAAAACAATAAAAAATATTAAATTGGAGAAAATCAAAATATCTCCAAAAAAGGCCAAATTCAACAAAATAAAGGGCTAATTAGCTCGGCTTAATTTATTGGAGATGATTCCAATTAGTATCAATTAGTTTCAGATCATGTATCAGAGTGCAATAGTTAAACTCTCAATTAGAGATTCACCCTCCTTTAGTTGGCAGTTCAATTTGTTAAGTGTGGTTCATCTATTGGTTGGGTGATAAGATTGAGGGGGATTGAGCCACCTCACCCCCCCTCATTACTCCAGCACTCAGTTGCAACTCAGTTCAACTCCGGATCAGTGTGTTGAGCTCAATCAGTCAGGAGTTTCATTCCGGTGTTACTCTTAGTCCGGATTTAGGGTTTTGAGCCGTATCTTTTTTTTCTTTTTGTATAAATAAGAGTCTCTTCTTCCCATTTGCATATGGAGAATTTGCAAGAGACCTCTGCTGAAATTGTAACTTTCTTATTTGTTTAAAGTGGAATAAAAGCGACTTTGGAGGTCCATGCATGGTTTCTTAGTGTTGTGATTTCATCTTGTATGAGGTGATATTTCTCCTAACCCTACTCTCTCTTTTACAATTGAATGTTCATTGCTAGCTTAGAAGGCTATCAATCTAGCACAAAGGTTAACCATTTATCGTCTTTAAGTTGGTTATCTATGCAAGGTCTTTCAAATATCTAAATCGAATAGGACATAGTCAGTAATACTAGTGTTTTTTGGATATTTGTTTGATTTAGTATTCTAGCACTTGATATCTTTTGTCTTTGTAAGAGTTGTGTTTTCAGGGATCACAAAGGTGGAGAAAGGGTTGAAGTTCAACTTCTTCTTCACAAAACAAGAGCTTTTATCATCTAACACTTTCATCTTGCAGGATCTACAAGGCTTTTACCTCCAAGTCAAGAAACTTAGCCAACATGGGCCCTCTTCTCTTCCATCACTTTTGAGATTAAAACTCTTTCTTGGTTACTAGATCTACCATTTTAAGGAGTCATCTCTCTCCAAGATTTGAACCTATCAAACTTCTCCTCCTTGGTTTTTTGGTTTAGTTTGATTTTTTCTCTCCTTGTCTCCCTTTCTTTTTTGTAACACCCCGGTTTTGACCCCATGGTATTAAATGGCATATGATGTAAATATTGTAATAATTCTTGGTGTGGAGCTCAAGGCAAAGGCCCCACCATGAAGTTAGTATTTTATGTTTCAGCGATTAAAATCAATGCTGATGGTCTATGTGCTAGCCAGGCACAATATGTTAAGACATCATGTAAAATGCACATTAATAAAATACCGCGACTAGCTACGCGCTGCAACATTAAAGAGATGGGGGCATGGTTTCACAAGGAATAGGGAGGGGGACCAATTCAACCCTTTTTAAGCCTATGGGAGGAAAGTCCAATGTCTAAGGGGAAACCCATAAAATGGTTCATTTACCCTTTTTGTCCTTTTCTTGCCCAGTCATCCAAAGGCGTTTTCTTGACTTCTTGGGCAAGTAAGAGCCCATGTGGGGGTTACCTTACCCATCTCTCATTCACGTGGGTCTCACTCACGCGTTTTGGGGGAAGAGGAGGGGATCGTGGGAGAGGCAGTTGTCATCTCTGGCAAGACTGTCAGTCCTTTGACAGCACGCATGCCCAAGGGGAGGGGATTCACCCATTACTCATCGCGTGGAAGGTGGACAACAACTTTCCTCATGCAGGAGGTAGCGATTGCCTTAGGGGGGCAACGACATTGTTCACTCATGTAGGAGGAAGCTTGCAGAGCTCTCCATTTTTCTCACGTTTTGATTGCTGTGGATGTGTGATGCCTGGGGGCATCCACACATTTCCCTCTCCCTCGCGTCCTTGGGGCTGCATTGTGTAACCATCCTCGATTTGCAGTTTCCTGCGTTGTTTTCCCATGACTGGGAAGTGCCTTGTGAATTCCCAGCGATTGGGATTTTCTGTTGGGAGGTGTTTGTGTTGCTTTCCCATGACTGGGAAGTGCCTTGTGAATACCCAACGATTAGGATTTCTGTTGGGAGGTGTTTGTGCTGTTTTCCCATGATTGGGAAGTGTTTTGTGATTATCCAGTGATTGGGATCGCTGCTGGGCGTTTTTATGTTGACTGTCGGTGTGGGACTGTCGTTGGTTCGTGTTGCCCAAGCGAGTGGAAGAATAGAGCCACAATTTCTTGGGTGTGTTGAGCCGTTTTGGCCACGTTAGGGCCAAAACGTCCATGGGGATCGAATTGCTGTTCGGGGGTTGCTTTCACCCATCTTGGTAATTCGTCTTGTTGCCCAGCCTGTTTTTCTTCAACCCGGATATGTGTATCTTGCTGTGCATATTTTGCTGTTGGCTTGAACTGTATGCAAGACTAGGAGTGGAAGAGACGTAGAATGTGCTTGATAAACTTGGGGTGGAACCTCACAAAAAGATATGAGCGGTTGGTGAACCTGCTCTGCACATCCTGAAGAGCACTGGAAGGGAAGGAGTTGCCCGAGAGATTGTGGAGCAGAGAAGGGGACACTTCCTTATGTTGGATGTGTAGACCATGGGGTTTCCAGGCCAGATAGGTCTTGTGTGGGTGTCCTTAGCTCTGTGGTTGAGTTTACCAGCTTAGTAGTTCTTCTTGTCCACTGCCTTAGAAGCTTGACAAACCCAATGTGAAGGATGGCTTGGCTGTGTTTTGTTGTGTTTGACCTTGTGTTTGCTTGGTTGGTCCTTTATATGAACGCTGGCTTGGTTGTTTGGCCTGATAAACCCAATAGTGTGTTTATGTGAATGCTGGTTTGGCTGTTTAGCCTGATAAACCCAGCAGTGTGTTTTTGTGAATGCTGGTTTGGCCGTTTATCTTGGTAAACCCAGGAGTGCATTACCTAGTATGAATTACAGCCTGATAAACCCACTATGAGGGATTGACTGAGTTCTGCTGTACCTTAGACTGTGTTTGCTTGGCTGAGTAAGTCCAAGGGACTCATTTGTTAGTGAGTATGACAGTGGTTGAGTGTGCATGTTGCTTGGCGGCGTAAGTCCAAGGATCCACCTGTTAAATGACTGGATGCGTGTTGTGTGATTGTTTGCTTGGTTGAATAAGTCCAAGGAACCTGCATGTTATTGGCTTGTTGCCTTGGTCGTTTGTGGAACCCAACAGGTGTGTGGGCGTGACTGTGGATGTATGTGTTGGGCTATATGTGAGCTTGTTCGTGTCGTTCCCTAGATCCTTGTGAAATCATGCCCAGCTTGGGGGTGGTAGTGATGCTGAGAGATTGATGAGTACATTGGCCTACGGTTGGGTGGAACGTTGCAACGATGTAGCTAGTTGCGGACCAACTTCATTGCAAGATAAGTATTCTTGTGTTTAAATTTCTGCAATAGTATTTGTTTTATGAATTATGATGAACATGAAGAATGCTCGAGGGAACGCTCTTGTTTTTGCTGTACATTAATGAATATGTGTATAATCTTATGAAGGATTGAATGAAATGTATTTGCCTTCGCTAGATGTTAATGATGTATGCATTTGTATGTTTCATTTCCCATGCATTTTATATATTAATCCAATGCATGTTCACGCCTTTATGTTCATGGGGCTATTTTGCTCGTTTTATAAGTAAGTCTGATGGTCGTGTCCTCTCCAACGTTGGTATGAGGGGCGGGGATGTGACATTTTTGTCTTCTTCTTCCTTGTCTTTTGCTGCCCTTTTTCACTGTTTTTCAGCCTTTTTTTACCTTGTCTTTTTCTGCTCTCTTTTTCATTGATTTCAGCCCTCTTCTTTGCTTAGTTCGCTGCCCCGTTTCTCACTTTTTTGTAGCCAACTTTTCCTTTCATTGGCTGCCCTCTTTTTCCTTTATTTTCAGCCTCTTCCTTCACTTTTTTTGCAGCCTTCTTTACTGCTGTTTGCTCCCCCCGTTTTCCCTCTTTTTTCTCCTTGATTTCAGCCCTCTTTTTGCTCCCGTTTTGCTCCACTTTACCCCTTTTTTCTTTCCTACTTTGCATGTAAAATTTTGCATCTAGTTTTACTTCGAAAAAGTCCAAAAAATCTTGCATTTAAAAGTTGTTTTGCATATAGGTTAGTTTACATTTTGCATCTAGATTTACTTTGATTTCATTAACGAATAATGGGTGCTTGAGTTGATTTTCTTTTTTTGTGTAGAGATTGAAGAAGAGATCAACCAAAGACAAGTCTAAAGACTTGGAAAGATTGAAGAAAAAGCTCCCAACAAGAAGACCAAACCAAGAAGATAAACCACATCCTTTTTGTAAGCCATTAGGGCTTCTTCTCCCTTTTATATTTCAAAGTTCTCTTCAAGGGTTAAAATCCCCAAGCATTGTAAATTATTAATAAAAAGGTTAGTGGGATCAAACCTCCCATCTTTTCTACTTCCCCTATTTGGGGGAAGTGTGTCTTGTGTTCCCTTTCATCTTCGCTTAGTGTAGTTTTAACTTAAAGCACTTAGCTTAGTTCTTTTGTTAGACTTAGTCTTCATTTCCACTAATTGTTAGTTGTTCATTGAGTAGAATTAATAATTGCTAGATTCAATTTCATTACATGCATGCCATTTACTTCATCATGTTTCTTGCTCTTTGATTAATCATCTTAAAAGAAACCTAAAGACTCTTGAACCTGTCATAAGACAAATCAAGAGCACTCTCTATCGGAGAGCGTGGTTTGTTAATAAAATTTGCAACTCATCATCCCCTAAAATTGGAATTTACCATTTTACAGTGTGTACGCTCTACCCGTTTGGGATACCCAGAAGCACTGTAGCTATTTAATTCACAGATTTAATTCCAATTTCACACTTAATAAAATTTACCACCTTGCATTGAGCGCAATATTCTAAGTGGGGAAATATTTATTGTGGACGCTAGGTAGCTCTCCTTGTTTCGTAGTAGTTGGAAAGTTATCGAACGCCTGACTGCAAATCGGATTGTCCAACATGTCTTCGAACGAGGCCACTTAGAATATTTTCGGTAATTCTCCTCGCCTAATTAACAAGATCATCCATAAAACGTACACTAAAATTTGATCAAGTACATTTGCAAAACAATCTCACAAACCTTGGAGACTTAGATTTTCAGCATCCTGACTCCATTTTAGGCATTGGTCTGTTTATTTTTGCATCACCTTGTTTGGACCATTTGTCCATTTGTTTAAGTTATTTTATGCGTGGATGCCTTAATATCTGTCTCGTTATTTATCTCATGTTTTGCAAGTAGCAATGTGGATTGCGTAATTGGTCTTTTTTCGTGTATATCAAAACTCCTAAACAACACTAATTCTCATCTTACATCTAAGAACAGTTTAAAACAAAAAGCCTTAGACAACCTTTTTTAGGGACTACCCCTGCTTGGCTCTGTTAGGAGTTAGCCTAAATGGAGGCGCTGGGATCATGTGACAGCACCTGGCTGTTTGCTTGCCCCCAAGGCCACACCTTTCCTGCTTTAGAAAACAACAACCCAAAAGATTTCTGCTGACGATGTGCATTCGGCGGACAACACATTTTTTTAACTAACAGAAATAGCTTTTTTTGCAGTTTCCAAGTTAAGCAATCTTGTAAGTGAATACCTTTTCAGTTTCTTGTGTTGATCTCATGACATTAAGTGTTGAATTAGTTTAATTAAATAAGCTCAATGTCAATTGTTGTTACATAAACACAGATGATTTGCAGAACATATGTGGTAAAGGAAGACATCTGTAGTAGTGCAGATTGTTGCTAGTCGTTGTAGCTGTATTAAACTAGCGCAGTGCAACTATGAACAAAGTGGTGGATTTGGAAGAGCACCTCAATAGACCATAAAAATTACTTGTAAGATACTAGCACAGTAGTAAGAAGATCTAACTGAGTGTGCAGAGGATTACAGTACTTTAACTATGGTGGTATCAGAGTTTGGTGTGTGATCAAGATTCAAATAAGCACAAAGCACTTCTGATTTGCCAAGGGGGCTGTTTTCAGCAATTGCTGTTGCTTTGTTGGTCTTGAGCCATGAGGCTTTGTGTGTCAGGGCAAGGCAAATTTGCCTATTCACTGTAGAAGTTAAAATTCCCAAAATGGGGATGTTCCAAGCTGTCTACTGCAAAGGGTGCAATGCAGGATGTTTTCCCGTCCCACCATTTTTAACATGCAAGGGGTGCAAGTTACTCATCCCCAACACCCTGATATGTTACATTACCTTGTTTTATAAATTTTTGAATCAATTTAATGTCGAATGAATTAGTGATTCATTTGCTTTCAAAATTAAAGTCTTCTTATAGTATTTTTATCACTCGATGCTCTCCATGATTGCACTAAGAATTTTAATCTAAAGATGATAAAGGGAGGGAAATGTTTGTAGATCCAAGGATGGATGAACCAGTTTTTCAATGTTGCCACGTCTCTCTCTCTCTCTCTCTCTCTCTCGTTTTATATATATTGCCTGCACTTGTCACCATTAGCCTTGGCCATCTTCTAGTTCAGATTACTATCACCTTTAAGATATTGTTTGCTCAAGTCTTTTGCTTTGAAGTATACATGGTATGCTTTGTAGTCTATTAAACATTGTTTATGTTTATTTATTTATTTTTTCTATTCTATGTCTCTTTATTGTCTATCATGTTTGTTCTACTGATGCCACAGTATGCAGAATCATCCACCACATAATCTTCACTGGGGATTGTTTCTCGGGGGTTTTTAAATCGAAGGTTGAATATGCTCAAAGTACCTTTTGCCTCAATGAAAAGTATGTACAAGGTTAATCTTAATCTTGTTTGCATTGGTTAAGCTTCGAGTCTATTAAACGTAGCTGTAGGAGCTTTGGATTTATAGTATATACATTGGATTAGTGGCAAAAGTCAAGGTTTGATCTAATTTCAGTGTGCTTGAAGATTATCCTCAATTTATGTGACTTGCATCAAAGCCGCTTTTGCTTGGCTGATGCTCTCATAAAGTGCATTACTGGAACAGTGAATCAACATGCTGTGAGGTTTATAAGGTATACTCATGCTTTAGTTGACAATGGCATGATTCGTAGGAATTTTTAAGTTCGCTATCATTTGCATATCATTTGTAATTACAAGCCTTTTGAATAATATTTAGTTATGATAGAACTTGTTCTGCACCTAAATTGGTAAATATCGTATTAGATACTCTTTCCATCTTGGAATTTTTTTTAGACTGTGTAACCAAAAATGATGATTCATTGTGCAACATCACGAGTTGTATGCATACATTATCATATGTATGGTGCTTTTGAAAATGGTAAGGAGTAAACTGCAGAAACTATAGCTATCGTGTCATTGATGAAAGGACTGCACATTCTGCTCTCCCAGTGCAATATAACTTTGAAATTGAACAGTTTCATACTGCTTGCAAGAATTTTGTAATGGGCTCCGTTTATTTTTTGAATTGTTTTTGGATTTCTTTAATATTTTAACAATGCTAAGGTTTGCTCTTTAATCTTATAGCTCTGGGAACACCACTTTCATAGCTCTGCATTGACTACAATTGCAAAATTAAAATGATTCTGGCAACCCAGTTAGTTTGTATTATTGAGTTAGAATGATTAGACTCAACTTTGTCAATCATTGAAATTATCCATGGTGCAGTTCTTTTTTCTGATTTGTTATGGTCGTCACCTCTTGCACATGATTTTATCTAAATTTATGCGTTACTTTTAGGTTATTTTTGATTATGATATGCATGAATAAACAAACTAATGTGAATATGAATGCTATCCTACTATTCCATCTTTCCATTTCTTCCAACCAGCTAGTATATTTGATATATCCTTTGGGTGTACATTACCCAAGGTGAAGTAATTCATGTTTATTTCCTTGAGCTCTAAAACCTGTGGGTCTAAGTAGCTTGGAGCTGCCTACAGTTTTTTTTAAGGCCCAATGTGGCAGACCATACTACAGTTGATTAGAATTTGCTCAAAAGTGGTGGCATTGTTCCACTTTTGGCTACATGGTTTTTGTTTTGCTGTTTAAATTTCTTGTTAAGAACAATTTAACTTTCAGAACCCAAATTATGCTGCACTGTTTCATGAGATGTTGTTTTCTTAAGTTAATTCTCATTTGCTTTGTGAGATTTACCAACTTGCCTTTTGTTATGGTTAGGAGGATTTTGTTTGACACTAAGCTTTTTCTTCACAAAATTCACAAACTATTATAAATTGTGTTATATTGTCCATATTTGCTTGTTTTGTGTATTTGAGTGGATTTGACAGAAGGCATTATTTAATGCAGGTTCATATAGTGAGCATTTGGATGCCCATAGAATATGTTGACTCATGACTAAGGGCAACTTTATCAGGTATTTCTTGTTTGTGCAGAATTTTCTGAGTTAACCACTGTGATCTTTTGTATCCCATTTTTGGATAGGTCTTTTTGTCGTGAACTGAAGTTTTTGGGTTTGACTTTCAGAAAAACGGATTCTGATGAGAATTCCAAGGGCAAAGGGAAATTACCCCAGACAAATTGGTTACATCATTTACAACAGCTTGACAATTTCTCCAGTCCAAACAAATTTCTGAGTTCCAGTTTTATATTTTCACTACCAGGGCAGAATCCTACCGCCACAGGCGATCCTCACAAACCTAGAAGGTCATTTTTAGTACACACTTGATAAGATATGAAATATCTTTAAGTTTGGGTGCTGTGATGTTTTCGTTATCGCATTTACATTATTACGTTTTTAGAGATATCTTTCATATATTTTCAGCTTTTATCATTATCCAAAGCATGGTTCAAATTGCTTCTTTGGAATTCAGTATTCACCTTTATTAGATGTTAATATATTCATAACATAGGTTTAAAATGAGACATTTCTAGTTCTTTCCTTTTCTGTATAAGAATGCTACAATAATTGTCGGGTGTAAGATGGTTTAGTTTTTTGGTTAAATTATGTATAGTGAAAAGAAGGAAAATTTTGAATTCTTCCTCTTAGTGGTTGAGTTACTTCTCAAATAAACTAATTTTGGGAATTGTGAGCACCTAATATCATGGCAGCATCTTATTTTTTTGGCTTTGCTTTGTGGATTTTCAGGTGCATGGCTTGCCTAGTTGAAAATATTCATCCATCAAGGTTGCTAGTTTCTGAAAAGGTTTGTGCATTTTTGGCTCGAAGCTGATTTGTAGAGGATTCATTTTTGCAGTGATTTGACTATTCCTTGGAGGCTCATCTGCAGAGGATAATTTTACATAATGTTTTGTGCCCCTTAGGTGTAAAGCATAGACATTCCTTTTGCTGTATTTGGGCCTCTCTACAAAGTGTGAATAGTGCATTGGACTTCCTAGCATCCTAGTAGATTTCTAAAGCGTTTGTACTCTGGAGATGAAATACAATGCATTTTTTTTACCACAGAAAAGAGCATAATTTTTATTAATATAAAGAAATTACAGATTGTATGTACCTCGGTCCTCAGGTATGACTGAACTCAACAGTGTCATGATAAAAAGGTTCCGTTTGAAAACCCTAAATGTCTTTCCAGCCTGTGGAAGCTATCTGCTCCCTACATTCCTCACAAGAAATTCCCTTTACCAAAAAGGATTTATACATTTTAAAATTAGATATATTGTCTCATAATTTTCTTGAGGTTCAAAACAGAAAAAACTTTTTGGCCATGTTGCATCTTTATATCTACTAAAATGACATTAACTTGAACCTCTTGAAGCAGTCCTATCAAATTGAAAATAGAGGACATACCTCCCTGAAACTCAGCAGCAGAAGAATCTTCTAGAAACCTAAATATGCAGAGGGACTGTAATGGGAAGAAGCTGTAAAAAATTCGACCATGGTGAGCAGATTCTGCACTTTAATATCTAACCTAATATCTGGATAGCTAAAACTAGAAAGCACCAATCAAAATCTTTGCTATAGAGTACTTTAACCTACAAACACTTACTGTTGATCATTAAAACCGCAAACATGCAAATCTGAACACTGAAAACAATATCACTGGGTTTCTCTTAAATCTGAAGACAGAAAGCTAAATGCTACAGCTCAAAACCCAAACTCTTGAACCATATAGTGGCGTTCCCTGCTTCTCCCTTCTAGACTAGGAAGAAGTGGAGGTACGACAGATCTGGACACATGCACAATGGTGTCTCAAGTTATCAACTGTCGGTGTTAACTCCCAACCCTACGGTGCCTTCCTTGCATGGATACATGAGCCAATTATGGTGTGCCTCTACATGAGATAATCTAAGGCACGTGAGAATGCATCCTCCTAGAGATTTTTGCCCTTATTGGAAGTTGGGAGTCAACATGCACAGGCACCTACTCTAACTAGGGAATTGCACAGTCTAACAGTGCATGCAAAAACTAAATAAAGCAAAAAAAGAGAAGTAGGATTTAGAATTGAACTACTACAGATAGAAAAACATCTAAAACTGGAAATGAACCGAGGATTGTTTATGCATGATTTTGGCATAGATGCACACTCAACTTTTTCTCCTACATAAATGCCAGTGCAAACTCATTAATGCTGTACGGAGTCGCTGAAGAGGCACATGCTATTGTATGGAACTGTTATATGGAACTCTACTAGAAGAGAAGAGGTGTTCTAGTTGGAACAGAGTCAAAGTTACACATAGGTAGATTAACACTTCCTCTTAGCGAGGAAAGTGTTCTCCACCACACCAAGCCTCTTCTTGAACAATTTGAAATTTTCTTTTGCCATGGGCTTTGTCAAGATATCTTCAGCCCGTTGATTTGTAGGATGTTGATGTATTTGTAACTTCGGAATGTTTTCACTTGTATATTTTATATTGTATTTTATTGTACCCTGACGGAGATGTTTGTTCCTTCGATCGGGTGTCATTAATATAATAAAGTCATGTAAAGTCATTGAGGTTAACCCTCCGTTGTAAGTCGGGGCAATAGTCCCCAAAGTTGAGTTGAGGATAACCCTACGTTGTAAGTTGAGGCAATAGTCCCCATAGTTGAGGGGCGTTAGGGTTATTAGACTCTCCTAGTGAGGTCGGCCCTCTAAGAGTAAAAGTCAATTGGAAAACAAGTATAAATAGAGAGTGAGACTCTCTATTTGGAACACACACTCACTCAACTGTAGCGCATGAGTGAGAAAAGAGGAGCTCGCACAAGTGAGAGAGAATAGCTGTCGGAGATCATCTTTGTGTTTTTGGGTTTTACTTTTGCCATTGGTGCTCATCCTATCTCTAAGGAAGTTGCGGGGTTTTCTTCTTTATGGTTTCCTCGAGGAAAAATCTGTCTCTTGTCTCTTGTGATTATTGTTGTGCATGTTATTTTCTTAGATAAGATCCTAGATCATATTGACTAAATGATAAAAATCTAACATGGTATCAGAGCTAACCTGAGAAGAAGACACTGTGCAGCTGTAGAAGCTAGGGCTTCTTACTTTTTGGGTCTCCCTCCACAGATCATCAATAAAAAGAGGCTAGGCTAACTCTCCATTGAAGGGCGCATCTTTTTGTCGAAGCAAACTTTGATTTCGAGCATTTTCAGTTTTTGACCCGTGACTACTGCAGGAAATTAGGGCTTTTCACAGAAGAAGAATTTTTGAGTGATCTCAACATAAGATTGCTGTCCTCAAAATCGAAATTTAGAGACCAAGATCGAAATTTTTGGTTGGGTAAAACTCCGAGAAAGTCAAACCCTAATTTGACCCTATACCAGAAAACCCTAAAAGACTAAAACTAGTCATTTTGGCGCATTCGCTATATCTCGAGATTGGAGTAGGCCCAGGAGCTGAAAATTTTCAGGAGTACCCTGTGTAAAAGTTTCAGCCTCGGATTCGTTATATTCTGGGAGATATGATTCCTCCAAATCAGGGTTCCAATTCTCTCAGGATTCATCCCTAAAAAGGACACCTTGGGAGAATTGCTATAGCTCGGGCTATGAAGATCCAAATGAAATTTTGCAAGATGTTCCAGATAGGGCACAGACTGTACTTTATGTGGTAAAAGTTTTAGACCCCGAAGGTGAAACAATGACACGTGGCAGTATGTACAAGTTTGCTATGCTGAACAGTCCTGAAATAAGTCACCTTGGGAAAACTCTCATAAGTCCCAATTGGTGAAACCAATTCCGCTCAGACTTGCTGTGTTGGAAAGAGGACAGACGAAGCTACCTCAGTACAAAATTTGAGACACAGAGGAGCAGTACTTTTCGAGATACCACATAAACAATATCAGACATTTTTGCAGAAGAAATTGAAAAGGAGTACATTTGACAACTCACCTTGCAGAGGCCCATCTTTCTATCCAATCAGAAGTTTGAAATTGCAAGTTTTGAAAATTAGGGTTTTTTTTTGACAAACCCTAGATCAGCGAGCTCTGGAATTAGGATGGACATTTCAAATTGGTAAGATCTAAATTTTTGCTATTTACATTTGAGGTTCTCTTTTCAAAATGACTAAGCACACCAGCTTAATGACAAGCTTGGTGAAGTTGGCAACTTCCAAGCATGGAAGTATAGGATCTCACTGGTTCTTGAAGAAAATGAATTGGACACCTACATAAGTGGAGAGGTTCCAGTTCCAGAGGGAGATGAGGCTAAAGCCTTAGACAAGAAGAACTTGGCCAAGTCCAAGAGGATTATTACTGATTCTATCAAGGATCACCTTAAACCACATGTTTCTTCCCTAAAGACACCTAAAGAGATGTTTGATTCCTTGACCAAGCTATTTGAAGGGAACAATATAAATCTGAAGAAGTATAGGAACTCTGTGATCCTTGAAGAAATTGGCTTAGATCAGTATTTCAGTAAAGAAGTTATAAGAGCTAGAGGGAGATAAGCTAAGGCTAGAGCCAAGAGAATCTGCATATTCTATTAAAGATCATTTCATTCCTCATAGACACAAAAAATAAGTGTTCGTTGCTATGACGAAGCAATCGAAGAAGAACAAGATATTGTTATAACCACCTTGAATGGCCTCCTAGGATCATGGGATTCATTCATTCGAGGAATGTGTGCCAGAAGGAAGTGATTACCTTCAACAGATTCTCGAATCAAAATAAGAGAAGAGAAGATGGGAGGAACTGAAGATCAAGCTCTCATGATTTAAAGAAGATCCCTCAAGCAATGAGGAATATGAAGGACTCAATTCTTGAAGAACCTGTTATCCATCTTAGCATTTGGATAAGAAATGATGGTGTTATGAATGAAGAAGATGATGAAGCTGAAGGCTCAAGAAGGAGTCTACCCACGAAACAAATAAAGATAAGTATTTGAATTGTCTTTTCCTATATATCTAGTTGTTTATATGACATTGTTTAGTTATTATGCATGATCGAATGGTTGCATTAATGATAGTATACTACTATTATGCATGTGATGGGTAAGTAGCCCATGGTGCTATACAACACTCCATTGCTACTTATCTAGAATGAAACCTCTTGGCTGACATATTGGATTAGTGCACAATCTCAATGATGTCATGTTAGAGATGGAAGACATCTAGAAAGTTTCCATGAGATATGGATCAATCTCAATTATATCTTTATGCATAAAGAATTTGTCATTATGAATATGCCCTACGAAATGTTTCTAACCATACAACTAATGCATTTGACTTGTAGGAACGATCGCGTACAATCGCCTACAAGAAAAGAAGGATGAGGCTTGTTTCAAAAAACAAGGGATGATAGTTCAAGAAATAATCCAAAATGAAGAATAATATGACGATACTTTCGAAGAAAGAAAGAAGGCCTTGTACGAGCTCAGAAGGCACCCATGGGATAACACATACATGAGGAGCTTGTAGATCACCCATAGTGATGAAGATCTTAACCTTTACTACAAGGTTGAAGATGAAAGCCTATAGAGGATGACAAGCTCATATATGGGTGCGAGAAGAACTTTTGAAGGACTTTTGAAGGGTTCAAGATAGAGGATCTTGGTATCGAGTGACCCTAGATGGATACATAGAATATTAGTAGCAGAGGAAGCTACCTGTCACTCCAGTACATAATGTTTCAATGCATAGAGTACAAAAGTCAGAGGGAGAATGATGCTTTGCTTCAGAGGGAGTGACTGCAGAGGATCCTGAGGTTCGACATGGTACGACGGGATGGACAACTCAATGATGGCTCTAGGATTTACTGAGAGTAAAGTGGATTCTAACCTTTACTTCAAGGTTGAAGGCAGAATACCAATGATGCTCCTGTTGTATGTCGAGGACTTGTTCCTGACAAGAAAAGAGGAACTCATTAAAGATGTAAGTAGAAGACTTGCTGCCGAGTTCGAGATGAAGGACTTGGGTATGATGCACTACTTTCTAAGCATGGAGGTGTGGAAGAATGCAGATGGAATATCCCTGGGACAAGGGAAGTATGCAGTAGAGATCCTGAAGAGGTTCGGGATGATGGACTGCAAGGCCATGACTACACCTATGGCATTGAACATGAAGCTATTGAGTGATGCTTCATCAAAGTTGGTTGATGCCACAATGTATCGTCAAATGATTGGGTCATTGATGCACCTGACGAATACGAGACCAGATATTTGCTTTGCTGTGAACACATTGAGCCAGTTCCTGACAGATCCAAGACATGTTGACCTGATTGCTGCAAAGCATATTCTGAGGTAACTGAAGGGTACAGTTGATTATGGGCTCAAGTATGAAGCGAATCAGAAGATTAACCTAGAGGGTTATGTGGATTCGGATTGGGCAGGTAGTGCCATTGAGAGGAAGAGAATTTCGGGGTGCTGCTTCAGTATGGGATCAGGTGTGATCTCTTGGTTTAGCAGGAAGCAGTCCTGCGTGGCACTGAGTACAACCGAAGAAGGAGTGGAGCAGTGAAGCTCCAGTATATGATCTAGATCGAGATCTCTTGAAAGAGGGAGTTCTAGCATAGTCAGTGAGACAAGTTGTCTGAGCATAAGATCCTGGCGAAGCTCGTAGGTTGCTCAGACGTAAATAATCATGTAGGTTGTCCTCTGATGTAATCAGTCCTGGCGAAGCTCGCAAGTTATCCTTGGACGTAATCAACCCTGATGTGATTCTATGCTAGAAATGGCCAGAGTGAAGTTTGAGTACTTCAGGGAGAAGCTTGGTGTTCATCAGATCAAGGTTCCTTCCAAGGGGAAGTGATGAGTTCGGAAGCCTTTCTGACATGGTGGCAGGATTGGTTCCTCCCATGGTCAGATGTAAGTGCTGTGCCTTTTTAACATGGTGGCAGGATTGGTTCCTCCCATGGTAAGATATAAGTGATGAAGATGTGAAGACCTACGTGGAGGCTAGGCCTGCATCCAACAAGGCTGGCTCTGTAGAACTTCCTATGACGAGTAGAATTGAGAGATAGCACCATTTGCTCGAGATAGCGGGAGCAGTGATGATGACCCAGCTTTGGAGATGATCTAGTGATGAAGACTTGTGTTGATGAACTGTGTCAAGAGAATACCTTCCTAGTTAAGAGGGAGTATTGATGTATTTGTAATTTTGGAATGTATTCATTTGTATATTTTATATTGTATTTTATTGTACTCCGACAGAGATGTTTGTTCCTCCGATCGGGAGAGTCATTAATATAATAAAGTCATGTAAAGTCATTGAGGTTAACCCTCTGTTGTAAGTCGGGGCAATAGTCCCCACAATTGAGTTGAGGTTAACCCTCCGTTGTAAGTCAGGGAAATAGTCCCCACAGTTGAGGGGTATTAGGGTTATTAGACTGTCTTAGTGAGGTCGGCCCTGTAAGAGTAAAAGTCAAGTGGAAAACAAGTATAAATAGAGAGTGAGACTCTCTATTGGGAACACACACTCACTCAACTGTAGCACATGAGTGAGAGAAGAGGAGCTCGCACAAGTGAGAGAGAGAACAACTATCGAAGATCATCTTTGTGTTTTTGGGTTTTACTTTTGCCATTGGTGCTCATTCTATCTCTGAGGAATTTGTGGGGTTTTCTCCTTTATGGTTTCCCTGAGAAAAACTCTTTGTGTCTTTTGTCTCTTGTGATTATTGCTGTGCATGCTATTCTCTTAGATAAGATCCTAGATCATATTGATTAAATGATTAAAATCTAACATAGGAATGTACTAAAGAACCACTGCTCCCTTTTGGACACTGTCTTTGATGAAGTGGTACTTGTCTCGACTCTCAATATGCTTGGACTGATCATGAAACATTGGATTCTCAAAGAGTTTGATACAACTTTTATTGTCACAGTAAATCACGGTAGTGTCCGAAGTCTGATATGTTAACTTTGCTAATAACTTGCAAAGTTAGATGGTTTCATAACTAGCAGCACTGGTTACCAAGTGCTTTGCCTTTGTTGAACTAAGTGCCACTAAAGCTTGCTTCTTACTGAACTAGGAAATCATATTTGAACCCATACTGAAGCAACACCCTAAAATGCTCTCTTGTTGATTTTTTTGAATCCCAACCTGGTTTCGAGTTTAGTTTCATTGCATTTAGTTTAATTCCCAAACCCTAGCATGCATAATCACATTACATTTAATTTTTTTCACTTTTACTTGAAACACATGAAATTCTTTCAACATAAACAACTCAAAAATTTAAATGGCAGCCTACTTTTTCACACTCAGAAAATTATGGCAGTCACATGAAATTTTGTCTCAGTATTTTTGACCAATTTGGTCATGGATAAAACCCTGAAGGGAAAACCTGTTTAGAGAGAGTTCTTATTATTTTTCAAAGACAAAATACAAATCAATACAACAGTATTTATCACCCTTATTTCTTCTTGAAATCTGAGCCATAATCACTCTGAAACTGTTGTACAACCTGCTTGATAGTCTGAATTGTAGAGCCTCGAATTTTGTGCTATATGGTCCACATTGTTGATTTTTCCTAAGCAGCATCGAGAGCCATTCTCTTAGGAGAATGGAGACATCTGGTCAAGGACTAGGATGTTGAACCAGTCTAGCACTGGGGGAAATCAACCTTGAGCTGAGTAGTCGTTTTGTTGAATGGGGACATTTGGTCAAGGACTAAGATGTGGAACCAGTCCAACACTGGGGGAACTTAGCCTTGAGCTGAGTAGCCATTCTGTTGAATGGGGTCATCTGGATGTGGAACCAGTCTAGCACTGGGGGAACTCAACCTAGAGCTGAGTGGCCATTCTTTGAATGGAGGCACCTGGTCAGTTACCAAGAAGATGAACTAGTTTAGAACTGGGGGACTCAGCCTAGGGCTGAGGGCCATTCTCCGGGAGAATGGAGGCACTTGGCTTGTTACCAAGTATTTGACCTTGGGTAAAATTATGCAGCCTAGGGCTGAGGCACCTAGACAGTTACCAGGATATCACTATAAGTCCTATACCAGGTCTGGGCATGTGAGACATTGCTACCCTCAATCTGTGGGCTTTGTGATCTTCTCCAAGGATTAGCTACCCTTGGTTAAGACACCCAGTACCCGATCTTGGTGGCAGAAAGAGTGTGAGATAAAAGCATTAGTAATTCTCTCTATTTATGATGATGTACTTTGAGTGGGGATGAAGGACCCCTATGACCACTTGTTTTGACCATAAGGCACTTGAAGAAGACTAAAAAGTAAAAGTCAAAATACATAAGGACCCTTGGACCATTAAGGAATCAAAGTGAAAATGCAAAAAATACCTCTAGTACCACTAAAGGTAAAAGTCAAAAGATAAAAGAATAAAATATTATTATTTTCTTTTTTTGAGTTTTGATCCACATTCAGGTGAATCAAAGGCTATAAAAGAAGATCAATTCCAATTCTTTTTCACACACACACTTGCTCATCACCATTTAGCTGCTCTTAGAGGATTTTTGTTTGTTGTTGAAGGGAGAAGATTCTTGCTTTGGTTTATGCCCCAGCATGGAGGCTTTCGAGCTAGGGCATCTTACTTTTGCTACAACAAAACCCTAAGTCTGTTAGGGCTTACTTTCCATCAGTCACAACCAACAAGATTCGGGCTAGGGTATCACCCTAACCCTCACGACAGCTACAGCAGGATCATGGGCAACCACCCTACACACTTCGGCAGCCCAACTATACCCTCGGGCAACACTATACAGTCATGGACAACCCTCCTTTCTCCACGGGACACTTTTCCTCTAGCTTGGGCAACCCTAACAGGCTGCCATCACCTACCAATAACTGACAAAGCTTCACGGGCAGCTCCATCAGGTTTCAGGCAGGTAGTTACAGGTTCAGGCAAGTATTTGTAGCATCCGGGCAGGCATAAATAGGTCCGGGCAGGCAGTTGCAGCATCTAGGCAGGGAATTAAAGATTTGGGTAGCAGGGAAATAGGTTCAGGCAGCTTCGGGAAGCAAGGAAACTACTCCAGGTAGCAAAAAGTCAATTTTGGGTAGCGAGTCTATGATCCGGGCAGCTCCAAAATTATTTTGGGCAGTCTCGGAAATATCTTTGGGCAGGTACAAATTGATCTCAGGCAGCAGAAGTAATTTAGGGCAGCAAGCCCTAATTTGAATCTTTTGTAAATATTTTTTTGTGTGGCAAATTGTGATCATTGATTCAAGCCTATTAGGGTTTGAGAATTATTGAAGAACATTCATCTCAAAATTCTGAGAATGAAGAACTCAAGTCATCTCATTTAAGAGATGAATTACTAATCCTTTTGGGGCTTTTGTCCTTTAAAGGTTTCCTCGTGAAAAACTCTTGTGTTCATTGTGTATGATGTGTTGATCTATTTACTGCACTTGTTATTATCTATGCTACAATCTGTAAAATTTTTAAGAATACATGCTAATGCTAAAATTCAACACACATGTGTGGCTATACTTTCTATTTTTCTTCCTCTAAAAGTATGCCCACTGTATGGTCTACAGACAGCAATAAATGTTGTACAAATTACCTAAAAAATCGTGCCCAAGCTGCCTTGAAATGCGTATTGTACGGATTGGTACTGTATGACTTGTCTTTGTTTCTATGCCTGCTATATGCCACAATTTGTACGGTCCTGCTATACGATTTTGTCTTGAAACTTGTGACCAATCTTTGCTCTTCCTCACTTTGGAATTTGTGCAAGGGTTTCTCTCTCTTATGGAAGAAATCGACTTCTCTCTTTTTCTTCTTCTCTTGCTCTCCAAAACTCTCAGATCACAATAACCAATGAAAATACCCTGGCCTTTTTGTTTGAGTAACCACCATCTTTAAAATCAATGGCCTAGATTAAAACATAACTAGATGAGATCTAGGGCTCATGTTAAATCTCACTTTTCTCATTAAAAGCATTTACTTCACTTTTAAATAATAAATGAGAGATTATTACTCACCCCCCTTTTTAATTCTCATAAAGTCACATTTAAAAATATTTAATGACTCAAACTCACTTTTTAAAGTTACTTTATAAATATAAAGTCATTCTCTTACAAAAATACTAGGGACCATAAATTTTTAAGAGTTCATGTCCACCCCAAGGCATCGCAAGGTGAACGAACAGTTCTTTGGTAATTTTCAACTCTCCCTCTTACTGAGGAAATTGTTCTTCACCTCCCCCAACTTGTATTTGAAATTAATATGCTTTCCTCTTCCCAAAGACTTCATGAGGATGTCAGCCACCTGCTCCTGAGTAGATATGTACTGTAACTCAACAACTCCTCTCTGAACATATTCTTTGATGAAGTGATATCTGATCTCTATGTGCTTAGACTTGTTATGGAATACTGGATTATCATAAAGCCTGATGTAAATTTGATTGTCACAGTATATAACTGTAGGTCTCAACTCCTGATCAAACAAGTCAACCATCAACTTGCAAAGCCACAATGCCTTGGCACTAGCATGACTAGATGCCATATACTTAGCCTCTGCAGAACTAAAGGCACCAGATTTTTGCTTTTTGTTGAACCATGACACTGCTGCTGACCCCAAACTAAAGCAACAAACTGAAGTGCTCTTTCGGTTTGATGCATTGCCTGCCCAATCTGAATCTATGAAGCCGATCAAACTCTTTCCATCTGACCTCCTGTTGTCCAAACCATAGTCCATTGTCTGACAAAGGTACCTCAAAATATGTTTTGAAGCTAGCCAGTGCACTCTCCTGGGCTCGATCATGAACTGGGCGAGAGTGTTCACTACAAAACATAAATTTGGCTTTTAGTTAGCCAGATACATCGACAAACCAATGAGTTGCCTGCATATGGTAGGATCAACCGACTCTCCCTCAAAAGCATGAAGCTTCTTCCAGTTGGTGATCATAGGTGTGGGCATAGACTTGCAACCCTCCATTTGAAATCTTTTTCGAACATTTGTTGCATATTTTTTTTCCCCAGGAAAACATGTCCATCCTTCTGCCAAACCTCCATGCCCAAATAATAATGCATCAACTCAAGGTCAGTCATCTCCAACTTTGAAGCAAGATCTCTCTTGCAAGCTACAATCAGGTGCTCCTTCCCTGTGATAAACAAGTCATCAACATATAGCAGAAGGATGAGCGAATCACCTCCAACCACAATGAAGTATAGGTTGGGATCAACCTCACTCTTTTGGAACCCAATCGGAAACAAGTATGAGTCAATCCTCGAATACCAAGCTCGAGGAGCTTGCTTCAACCAATACAAGGCCTTTTTCAGCCTGCATACATGTGAATCTCTCCCATGCACCTCAAAGACCTGTGGCTGCTCTAGATAGATCTCCTCCTCCATAAGACCATTCATAAATGCGGTCCTCACATCCATATGGTGAATATTCCGATCCATCTCTGCAACTATGGATATCATTGATGTGATGGAAGAATAAAGAGAAACTGACGCAAAAGTCTCCTCATAGTCAACTCCCTCAACCTGTGAGAACCCCTGTGCTAGAAATCGTACTTCTCAATGCTGCCATATGTAGCATGCTTTATCTTGTATAACCACTTGCAAGTCACAATTGGCTTCCCCTTTGGTCGTGGAACAATCTCCCACACATCATTCTTCATGATGGAATTGTACTCTTCCATCATGCCATCTATCCAAACCCGATGTGCAGATGCCTCCTCAAAGGTAGAAGGGTTGGACTCATGCAAGCTAGTCACCATAGCCATGTAACTGGAAAATCTCTTTGGTGCCTTGCTCTCTTTGACCTCCCTCTTGGGTGGCCCCACAGACTCCTCAACTTTCTTCACAAGCTCCTTAATCCAACTTGGCTTTCTCTTTTTGGAAGGTGCTTCCTATGGCACACCCTCCTCTTGAACCTCCTCATTTGACGACTGTGTCCTTGAAGAAGTACTTGTGGTTTGAGATCTTGTGCTTGGTGAACCTGAACCTGAACCAAGTGAACCCGAATCACATGAAGGTGTAACTTGTGAATTTGTAATCTGAGAACCTGTCCCTATACCAGAAGTCCTTGTAGACTGTGTCCATGAAACTGATGATCTTGACACTTGTGTACCAGTCACACCTGAGACTTGTGACTCTGTACTCTGAGATGCTGTCACCTGTGAAGTAGAAACTAACATTGCAATGACCAAATTCAAACAATGAGCAAATTAGAAATGAAAGGTGTCCAAAATGAACATACCTGTGGATATTTAGCTTCCACAATCATGGCAGCAGCCTTGCAAACAGGTGCATTGTCCGTGATGATTTGTAAACACGAATCAACACCTACTTCTTCAATGGTTTTGATGAATAAATCACCCATAAATTGTGCATCCTTGTATTTCCCAAGAGCATCGACCGCTTTCAAGAACAACGGTCCATTTTGGGAAGATACCATGAAATTGATGAGTGGATGGCGTGGGGGATCCGTCCATCCATCAGAAACAATACTCACGCCGCATGAGGGCCATGTTGTTCTAATTGGCTCAAGGATTTTATCTACCTCCTTCTTTGCTTTAACCAACAATGTGGTTCTAAGCTTCTCTGAACCAGGAGGCACATAACCACTTGGAGCTCGTTCCAAGATAGTTCGAACCGTCTCAAAATACAATGGTGGTCGTGCAACATTGAATGAGCTGAAGTTGAGGTAGAAGAAAAATGCAATGGTAAGGTCTACCTCTTCTCACGCCTCTTGTTGGAAAATCCTATCCATTGGACCACCTGTAGATTGCCTCTTTCTTGTTTGATAAGTATCCCCACGCCCATGAATGCTAGGTGGAAATGGAGTCTTGGTGCTAGAGGACTTCCTCAAAAATGGAAGAGGATCATCCTCTTTTTTCTTGCTTGCTACTGCCACCTTCCCTAAGCCAACATGATCCTCTCTTTCCATATCCCTCCTTTGGTTAACACTCACCGCTTTGCATGAAGAAATCCCACAAGAAGGAAGGGCCAACAAATGTCCCTTAACCCGGAAATATGTGCTCCTGAACTCATGGTTGCAAAAATTGCATCTCCAAGACACATTGCCTCCCCCACCAAGCTTTGCCCCGGGCCCATCTTTCCTTGTCACATACTTCCACAAAGGGTATTTTTTTTTCTTGGGCTTGTTGTCTTGCTAAAACAGGGTTAAATGAAGCATAAGCTCCAGTAGTAGTTGATGGAGCACTTGACGGAGGAGGAGAACGGGTTGTGCTTGGTGGAAAAGGAGGGGAGGCCCTAGATGGTGCATTTCTCCCTTTCCTTTGCCCCCTACCTCCTGCCCTAGTTGATTGAGACATTCCTTTTCTTGTGTGATGGTTGAGCTTGCAATCCTCTCCACAAATCCACCGGAATGCACTTGGAATTGCTTGGAAACAATGGATAGCCTTCAAATCTCCTTCAAAACTCCTTCACCTGCACATAAAACCCACTCTCAACCAATTGCTTCCTTGCAAATAACAAAAAGAAAGGCAACAAATTGTTTTAAAACAAACCCGACTGTCTTTTTCCGTTGTTTACGTGTCCTGTTTTCGGGATTTGTGTCCTGTTTTTGGGACACGATGTGATTTCGTGTCCGATTCGATATTTTTTCGTGTCCTGTTTTCGGATTCGCCTGAAAGTCGAATCGGACACGAATTCAGATCGAATCGTGTCCAATTCGATCCCCACGGGACACGAGGGGCCTCCAGGACGAATACGGTTTCTTAGGCTGCAACTGTAGGAATTGTGACTAGATTGATAGAAATACTGTTCAGTATGTCCCTTAGTTTATTCTCTAGCAGTATCAACACTATTATAACCTTCCATGGGCTAAAATTCATTGCCCCATCCAACTCGTCTTCTATCCTAAGTTCGGTAGCAATCACCTCAAATCAGCCCAAGAACCTATTTCTTCACAAAACCTTGTTTTCTCTTATTTCACCAAGTCTGAAATTTCTTTCTGAGTTTTATTTCAGCCTTCTACTCCAGCTCTGATAGCATGATTTTTTTTGAATCCCAACCCGGTTTCAAGTTTAGTTTAATTGCATGTAGTTTAATGCCCAAACCCCAACATGCATAATCACATTACATCTAAAATTTCTTCACTTTTGCTTGAAACACATGGAATTCTTTCAACATAAACAACTTAGAAATTTAAATTGAAGCCTACTTTTTCACACTCAGAAAATTATGGTAGTCACACACACATGAAACTGACTTAGTATTTTTGACCCATTTGGTCAAAGATAAAACCCCAAAGGGAAAACCTGTTTAGAGAGAGTTTTTATTATTTTTTAAAAACAAAATACAAATCAGTACAATAGTACTCATCTCCCTTATTTCTTTTTGAAATTTGAGCCAAAATCACTATGAAACTATTGTACGACGTCCTTGACAATTTGAATTTCAGTGCCTCGAATTTCATGCTGAACTATCCACACGTGTGGTTGTACTTGTTGTTTTTCTTCTTTGAAAATTGCGCCCGTTGTACGGTCTGCACCCAATAATAAATGTTGTACCAATTACCTTGAAAATTGTGCTCAAACTGCCTTGAAATGCATGTTGTATGGATTGGTATTGTACATCTTGTCATGGTTTCTATGCCTACTGTATGGTATGATTTGTATGGTTTTGTTGTATGATTTTGTCTTGAAACTTGTGCCCAATCTTTGCTCTTCCTCACTTTGGAATTTGTGCAAGGGTTTCTCTCTCTTATGGAAGAAATCGACTTCTCTTATTATTCTCTTGCTCTCCAAAACTCTCAGATCACAATAATCAATGAAAATGCCTTTCCCTAGCGTTTTTGTTTGAGTAACCACCATCTTTAAAATCAATGGCCCATATTAAAACATAACTAGGTGATATCTAGGGCTCATGTTAAATCCCACTTTTCTCATTAAAAGCATTTAATTCATTTTTAAATAGTAAATGAGACATTATTACTCACCTACCTTTTCAATTCTCATGAAGTCACATTCAAAAATATTTAATGACTCAAACTTACTTTTTAAAGTCACTTTATAAACATAAAGTGATCCTCTTTAAAAAATACTAGGAACCACAAAATTTTAAGTGTTCATGTCCACCCCAAGGCATCACAAGGTGAACAAACACTTCCTTGGTAATTTTCAACACTTTTCACTCGCACTACTTTCTCGATCAAAATTTGTAATCCCATGTAGTACCAACTCTCCATCACCAACATACCTTAGACCCATGTAGCACCAACTTTCCATCGCAACATACCTTAGACCTATCAGAAAAGTGAATATGGCAGATAGATTTCGCTACCGAAAACACTTGCTAGTTGAAAACTCACGCCCTTAACTCCAACTTGCTGCTATGGCTACTATTGCTGTTGCTCTCGAAACCAAACTCAAAAGTGAATAATAATAATCAAAGCCTTTTTGGTTCGACTTGTCTTCTTCTATAGCTTTTAGGGTTTGCATGACTTTTGCATGTTGAAATTTAAGGGTTAGTAGTGTTTTAGCACAAGTAATAAACATAAATGCATGAACATATAAACTCAGGTTCAGAAAAATACTGCTTAATAAAATTTAAACTGTAATAAAACAAAAACATAATTTTCATCTCTTTCAACTTAACGCTCCATTAGTCACTGCGTTAACGTTGGTCCTTGAGAATCATCAAATGCCAAGTTCAGTAACAACATAATAAAATAATGTACAGTAGATATCAGCGGTAAGGAATCATAACTGATATTTGAATCAACCTTATACTCATACACCTTAGGTTGATCTTGTCACCGAAGGGACAAGTCAACTAAGCAAACAATTTTCGTACCTTAAGAGAGAGCACAAGAGGTATAAGGAAGAAGCATACTGACCTTGACCTCTTAGTTAACAAGCACAATCATATCCAGTATAGTCATGCTGACAAAGTACCCACAGTCATATTGAGAGAGGATGTGTCACACAGTGCAGAGACACATAGTCATGCTAAGTAACCCACAGCCCACACGTAAGCAACCTCACGTCATGTCAAGGAAGAAACCTACAACTCTCATAAGCAAACTCTCGGTCATACTGGGAAACCCACAGACCACAATAAAGACAAACCACACAGTTACATAGTAGGGAGGAAGACCACGATAGGGTATAAACGATCAGTCAGTAGTCACGTTACAGTAACCACGTAGACAAGGTGAAGCAACCATGCAGAGGTGAGGTGAAAGCCACAGAGAGCAGAGTATACGGATACGGGAAGACCTAGACACGCAGATAGCCACGTTGAGAAGAGGGAGTCGTGTGTTGAGTGGATCACACACAGAGCTTGCAGAGGGGTTGCATGGAGCTTGTAGAGAAGTCACGTGGAGCAGGTAAAGGAGTCACGCGCAGAGCAGGTCAAGGAGTCACTCGCGTAGCAACATGAATAGATCGCGCAAATGGTGGAACAATCACTGTTGTCACGCGGAGCTGAGTAGCGTACAATTATGTAGATGGTGGGGTGCTAGCAAGGGATAATACAACACTCAACAGGAGTTTACCAATCGTGGGTGCTAGCGGAGAAAAGGAAGCCAGGTCACACACAGATTTGGATACCTAGTCACGCTGCGAATTAAACATGATCATGTGTTGTAGCAGAGAGATACAGATTCACTTGATGAATGATTATGCTTTTATAAGTGTCGTGACGATATGCCCAAATAAAACCATAACCTGAACGGTTCATAAAATGTTCTGTTACCACCTAAGTTGTCCTTGGTGGTTTTTTCAAGTGAGTCGACGAAGTAGAACAAGTATACTTGTTCATGATCAGAGTTCAGAAGTCCGTCAGCCTTTTTTTGGGAGTTTGTTTGAATTTTTTTGTAACACATGTTCATACACCCTTGGTGAAATTGTAAAAAATGTCCTAGCATGATAATTTTTTATAAAAGGCTCATCTTCCTAGAATTAAGCATCAAGTCGACTAGCCCAGAGTGTTTTTTCCTAAGTTGCCAGGAAACGTGGGTATGGGGATGGGTACGGGTACGGGGACGAGGACGAGGACACTACTTTTTGAAACAGGGTACTTGGGTACGTCGGGGGTACTATATATATATATATGTATGTATGTATGTATATTTGTATATGTATGTGTGCGTGTGTGTGTGTGTTAAAATTTATAAAAATAAAACATTTCACACTCACATCATAAATGCATATTTGATATTTCTAAATTCAATGATTCATATAAACATTGGCATTGAAAATTTGAAACATAAAATAATAAATTTGATAAATCAAATCAACTAAAAGACCGATGTTATATTAATATAATTAACAACATAAAATATTATATGTCCATGATACCATGAGTTCAAACTTCATTGCCATACTACATCCAAAATTTGCCTAAAGGCAGTTTTAGACATGAAAAAGAAAGTTCAAAACAGTGAACATTGAACATGAACAAGATAGTTGATTTGGCTTCCTCAAGCCATGTCATCAGTAGCCTTAGGATCAATGTCATTAGCATCCCTAAGGTCCTCTGTCACGTCGTCGCTGGAGTAGTGAGCACAGTGCACTAGCAGTGAGAAATGCAGGTTTAGGTAAGAGACAAGGGCCCACATAACATGTGTTTTAACTTTTAGTGTTTTATTATTTAATTATTAAAATTTTGAACTTCAAACTTTGCAAATTGACTCATCCCGAACAACGAGCTAAGATAAATTGTCCAACGACTGTACCGGCCACGTACCCAAACATGTGGTACGGCGTACCAAAATCCACTCGAGTACCCTATTTTCATACATGAAGTATCCTGTACGTGAGATTGGATTTGGGTACGACTGGGGACGTACCATTGAAGTACCTAAGTACCCGGTACGTGCACCTGATACTGGTTTGTGTACTCGACCCCTTGGTACGGGTACCCATGCAACACAAGTTTTTTCCCTTGGTTATTATTGGTTTATTGCACAAACGACTAGTAATTTCTGAGTTTTTCACTCACACCTCCAAAGTTGGGGTAGTCGTCTTGGTGTTTCGACCTTAGGAGGTTATTAGAGCATTTGTGTCAGTGTTTTTCAACATGCTAGGCATTTGAATTGAGTCGTATGGACATGTGCTAGGTCCCCCTAGAGTTTCGTCTAGTCTCGAGAAAATAATTTTTCCTGCAAAATTAGGCCATTTTTAAATGGTTTAATTAAAAAATTTCAAAATGTAATAAAAGTCAGATGCAAAGTCTGTTTTTGGCGTGGGGATACTCGTTTTCACACTTAGCTTCATGTTTACCCCATGGACCACTTTCCACATTAGTCAGGCGACTGGAACACCCATAGAGCATTATTCAGCTAAAAGTGCATCAAGATGGCATTTTAATGCTAAATAACGACATTTTGGCACTAAAGTCAAAGGTTTGAAAAGTGAAAAATATAAAATATTAAAGTATGGGGTGACCTGGCATGGGTCCCCAATAAAGCATGCGATCCTCTTCATTTGAAGTTTAGCTTAAAACTTTGGTTATATGAGTGTGGTATATATTATGGTCTATATCTTACAAGAGAGTGACGTCAAACTTCAAAAACACCTACGCTAACCCAAGGAGATGCTTGCGATTGCAAGTAAATGGTGGACCCCTCATCCATGTGAGGGGTGTTAAAGGATTTGGTTTAAATTTTATGTGGTAGCATATATATTTTGGAGGGTGTTCGTATATATTTTGGAGGGTGTTCGTGAGGGTGATGTCACCCTCTTCATGCCATATTAAACTTGTGTGAGGATGTTTGAGGAGTGCTCTAGCACTAAGGAAGTGGACCCCCCTTTGTATTCTTATCACATTAAAGAACCATGTGTTTACTATAGTATTGTTTGCCATACATCAAGGCTTGATAGTAGCGAATATATTATTGGTGAAGTTTGCTCACGGCTGTAAAATCACGTGAGAATTTGATGCATGCGATTTGGAGTTGGTGAGTGTTGCCGCCTTTCACACACCTGGGTCACGTGGCATAAATCTTCAAGCCACTCGGTGTGTCCTTGGGGGCAAGTCTCGAGTCAAGGCTATCACCTTGTTCTTGACTCCTCCGTTTAGGCTCAACTCCTAACGAAGCCAAGGAGGGTAGACCCTATTAAGTTACTAAGGATAATTACTTAGTATGGTGATGTTAAATTGAATGAGTTACGTAGGAGTTTGAAATTTAACTATAGACAATCAAAGATGACAAGATACAAAAATGAACATACGAAAGCACAATGCTGAGACACAATATATATATAAAGCAAGAAAATAACCAGTGCCTTAGAATGGAGTCAAAAAATAAAATCAATGAACTTGCATGTGCTTGGAGTGAATGTTTTGCGATTGCCTCTTGGTACGTTTTAAGTTAAATTTGAGGTATGAGTTGATTAAAATTAGGCGAAGGGGTGGACTCCAGATATACCCGAGAGTACTTGGAGTATGTCCAAAACTAAACCTTCACGGCTATCCGCAAGGAATATGTGGGCTGAATGGAGTCTCTGGGGCTATTGTTCATAACGCACCCGTTAGGGTGTGACAGAGATCGGCGCCCCGAGGTCACTTTTCAGAAGTTCCTGCTTCCTTTAAGTATTTTGCCATCGTGATGGTTTGATCTAGGTGTTAGATTTTCATTTGATGGTTTGTCAATTTGGGAGAGTGAATCCTAATTATACTAGTCACTCAAGTGCTTTTGATACAGCTTGACTGATCGGACGAACCGCAGCCAAGTGCAGAGCGTACACACCGGAGTCTTGTCAATTTTAGTAAATTTTAAAATTGGGTGTTCTTGTTAAAAAGAAAACCCTTCAGGAACCTCTTTCGATCCAAGTGGATCTCAATCGAGGAATCAAGGAGGGGTTAATTTTATAATAGCTAAAAAACAAATGATAGAAAAGAAAACAGATACACAATTCCGGTTTTCTAATTAGTCCTACCACGCATCTCTTTCCCCTTTCGGGTCAATCGGAAAGTCGTGGGGTAAGTATTAAGATTACTTTGAAATATCAAATATGGAAAATAAAATTGATACTGAATCAAAGTATACTATCCTGCAGATTAGAGCTACGCTAGTTTGAAAAGATCTGAGCAAAAGATAAAAAAATGACACCGACGCAAATCCCCCAAGGGGGGATGGTGAATAGGCTCGAAAGAGCCTATTCGAAAGGATCTTTTCTTTTTATTAGCAACGATTTACAATATCAGAAAATTAAAATTGATGCACTTTGGTCCTTGTTATCTGGGATCCAAAGGCTTACAACAAGCTTGTAACAAGCTAGAATTAAACAAGGTGGTGGGGGAAGCTCCTGGGATTCTCCGATTCGTCCAAGAGTCGGAAATTTGGCAGAGTTTCCTCCTCTTTTTTGTTGGACCTGCTAAAAATCAGTGAGCAATCAGAATCAAATATGCCCAAACACACTTTGAAAGTGTTTTGGGTTACTACACTAGTTATCGAAAAAAAACTTAAGTAAAATTTTGTCAAATTGGGGTAATCTAGTTTTGCAAAAAGGAACCAAGGAAAGCAAGCTTTCCTTGGGATCTTGGCTTGCTGTTTGGGCAGCCAATAAGATGTGCACTTTTATTGCAGAATTTAAATTTTTAAAGAACGAGAAAAGAAACTACCTTATGAGCAAGTTTTAGATCTATGATTAAGCTACTTGCAAAAAGGACAATTCCTACACCTAGATCTATCTTTATGAAATGATATTCTTTATGAAACTACAGATCTAAGCAGCAAGACTCTTATGAAATAGATCTAATAATGTATATTCAATTCCTAGAACTAGATCTGATCATAAGAGGGAGAGACAAGTAACCGAAAGATTGAATTTTTTAAGAAATGAGAAGAAGAGGAGAGAAGGTCGGCTTGTTGCTTGAATGAAGCAAGCTGAAAGGAGGCCCTTTTGTGGAGCGCTGAGGGACATAGTCTTGAGCTTATTGGATAAGGAATGGCGTCAATCTTGATCCGCACCTTCATCCAATCAGGAACCTGCAACTAGATAACACAAGCCTGCACACCACCTCGTGAGATCTGGATATAGATGTATCAAGCAACAAAAATGAAAGATCATGCAAAAATAATCTTATTTAAGCATGTAACTGAAATTCTTGAGCATACATCATATGGATAAACAAGATCAAGCAATCTAACTTGCCTAGTTTACACCCTTACTTGATTCAACCGAATCCTTGAAGCCAGAACACAAAAGTGGCACAGAATTTGGAAAGAAATTGCAGCTACCACATCAACAGCGTAACACTGAGAATCCACACAAACACATGCACTACACGGTATAGCCTCCAAGGCTTCTTTATTCACAAATGATGATCAATACACAATAACAATAGCAAGCCCTTCAATCCAGCTCTAACTGGGTTGGAAGAGGCTGTTGTGCTTGGATATATACAAAAACCAGGAGATCCAGTCTAGGGGGGCGCAAATCCCAAGGAGATAGACCAAATATGCTGATGGAGAGTCCATCAATGCCTGATCTGTGTCTAACTGAGCCAGATCTGAGTCTCACTGAGTGCAATTGTCAATCGGAGAGCTGATCTGACTGACACCTCAACCTGTTGACTGAAGCATCCACCAAAACTCATCTAGATGAGCCAAAACGTGTTGAGGAGAGAGGGAGGGCGAAATTCCCCATAAAGGATGCTGAAGATAAACTTTGGATCTGATTTGATCACCTCCTTCAGTCAAGGATTTGTCAGATCCAGTCAATTTGGTTCAGATTTGACTGATTTCAATCAAATCGGCTGAAAATCCACTGATCTATGATTTTGGATTTGCTCCATTATTCATCAATTTATTAATTAAAATAATCAATAAATGATTTTTAGGGGCTTTCTGACTTGAGTGATGGAAAATCACTTAAAACTAGGAAATAGTGGGTCCATGGGTTTACATGGTGCTCTTAGCTTGAAAATGAGCACCTACATGACTGAAACTGATTATTTGGCCCACTTTTATTACAAAATCAATTTTTCCAATTAAACTATTAAAAAATAGCTTAAGTTTTGGAAAAATTAAATTTTTAATAAAAAACACTGAAAAAACTAAAAAATTGAAAAATTGAAAAAACCTAGGGGGACTTAGACATGTTCATATGACTCGACCATGATGTCTAGCATGCTTATACATTGACACATAGACTCTAATAACCTCAATAGGCCTAAATGCCAGGCCGACCACCCCAACTTTGGAGGTATGGAGTGAAAAACTTAGAAGTTATCAGTCCTTTATTCAACAACCAATAATAACCAAGGGAAAAAACACCCTGGGCTGATCGGATTGACAAATAAAGTCTAAGAGACGGAGTCTTTTACAGACACTATCATGCTAGAACATTTATTACAATTCCCCCATGGGGTATGAACATGTGATATAGTACAACAAGCACTTCCCAGAAGTACTTCCAAAGGTCTTCTGAAGTCCGAACAAGTTAACCCTGTCCGGTTCACCAGGCTCACTTGATAAAAAACCACTAAGTACAGCTTAGGTGGTAACAATGAGTTAGGTGGTTGGTAGTCCCACCTAAGTTCAACTCAGTGTGACTTCTCTTCAGCTCAATTCAACCCAGTTACACTTTGGGTTTATCTTCAGTGTTGGTAACACCCCCTTGGTCATTTTTTGCTATTTAAGCAGGGTTCCTTTCCTCATTTTGGCATGGTCAGAGCATTGGAGGCTCCATCTAAGCTTTGAAGCTTTGTACTGTAATTATTTTTGTGATTAATAGAAAGACTTTGGAGCTCCATGGTGTGTTGCATTATTGTGTGGATGAATATATTCACTGGCATTTGAGGTAATTGTATTGCTGCTTTTTTCTTTGGTTAATGTGGTGATTTATTTGGCCTTAAGATTGTTGATAACATACAGGGTAAATGATTCTAGTTTGATTTCATTTACTATTCTTTGCTTATAAAGATGTAGGAGTAGCAGACTGTACTAGGTTGTACTTATGCTCTCTCAATCTTCATTTGTTGAAATACCAGATTTGATCCCCTTTGTGCAAGTGTTGTTAGTGATGCAGGCTTCCTAGCTTGATTGGAGTGGATTATCTCGGTTGATCCTAGCATTCTTCAAGCACTTTTAAGAAAGACATAGTCCCTCCGCTTCCCACCAATGGATTTTTTAGATTTGGGCACTTTGCTTGAGCACTTCCTTCTTCCTTCTTTCCTTCACCTTTAAAATTAAACTTTATCTTTGGTTCCGGTTACTTTGGAAAATGCTTAAGTAAATTAGTTTATTTTAAAAGATTATTCAAAGGCTGATTTATTTAAGTACATTGCTAGATCCTAATCTTAAAGCTTTATTTTGAGCAGATCTAGATTGATTAAGTACTTAAGCTTAGTGTTTATCATTTAAGTACTTAAATTTTTGTGTTCTTAATGCTTTATTTGGCCCATTACAGGTGGCTGGTTTTTCATTTTTATCGCCAGGACAAGGAGAAGTGCTGTCGGAAAACCAAGTATCTACGTTGTTCAAAGACCTCTCAAAGCACCATTCTTGATCTTGTCTTTTTCTAAATTTTTTTAAGCCTTTGGATCCAGATCTGTAAGGACCATCGACATCCACCTCAAGCATTGCAAATACCATAATAAGATATTTGGAGTAGGCTCCATCATAGCCCACTCCCCATCCCCCCTGGGGAGATTTGTGTCGGTGCACTTTTTTCATGGTTTTGCGTTTGTTAGTGTAGTTTTGCTTTACGGATCTATATGCTATGTCATTTCTGATTTCAATTCTGTTGCAAAGTAATCCAAAGACTAACCCCATGACTTCTTGAGTTACGCGAAAGGGGAAAGAGATGTGTGGTAGGATTAATTAGAAAAAACCTTGTATTTGTATTACTTTTATTTTTTAGTTTTTAGTAATTTACATCCCTTGCTCCTCCTGACAAGGGCTTTAGCTTGGAAAAGATTTTTAGGGTTTTTAATAAACAACCAAACACACTAAGTTAAAATCCTTAAAAATTATCGAGGATCCCTTGTTTATGCTCTACACCGATGCGGTTCGTCCGAACATTTGGCTGCATCGAAATCAACGTGGGCGACTAAATTAAGTAGTTTTCACGCCCCAATTAACCTCCTAGGCGAAAATCCAACGCCTCAAATTAATCCGTTGCGTTGGCAAAATCTAGAGAACAACTGGGAAGCGACTTAGAGACATCGTTAGGCTACACCCTTGTTGGTGTAGTGTTGAACACGTCTCAGAGACTCCAAGCAGCTCTCATATTCGTTGCAGGGAGTCGCATCGGATAACGTTTTTGCAAATACTCCTCGTACCTTCGGGTATATTTGGAGTTCCCTCTTCCCCATAAGTTAATCAACTCATCTCCACATTAATTTAAAACTGACCAAGAGCACTTGCAACACTTCCCTTTTCAGCAATACAGCAACACTTTTTATCTGTGGACTCCATTTGGCACTGGTTCTTTATTTTATACAGTCATCTGCTTTCATGTGCTTTGATATATCATACATTGATTTTTATGCTGTTGTGATTTAAATCTTGGTGCAATATCTTGTGTTAGTATTTACTTTCTTCAAACTCCTAAATAACTCAATCATCACCATCTCACTAAGCCTTAACGACCTTAGCAATTTAATAGGGTCTACCCCTCTGGCTTTGGTAGGAGTTGGCCTAAACGGGGGAGTCAAGAACAATATGACAGCCTTGACTCGAGACTTGCCCCCAAGGACAGACCGAGTGGCTTGGAGGTTTTTGCCATGTTCCTTCCTAGGTCTGTGAAAGGTGGTAACATGCTCCAAATCGTAGCCAAAAGTCCAAGGGTTAAGATATAAAAAATGGTCAAAAAGATTTTATAAAAACAAAATATAAAAATAGAATTGACTTAGGGTACTCCTAAGGGTGTCATAAAGTTGAACCAACCATAAAGTGGTCCAAAGAATAGAAAGTCCAAAAGTCTTAAACATAGGATAAAAAAAAGGAATGGTCCAAAGGTCTTCATTAATAAAACCATAAAGGTTTAATTAATAAGACAATAAAATAATATTTAATGATTTTATAATAAAGTCATAATGTAAAAGGCCCAACCAAAGGACTTAGGATAAAACCCATAAGGTAAAGGGTGCACACACAACAAGAGTACTAGGACCAAGTAAAATTAAAGGATTAAGAGTCAACACAAGGGGCCATAATAAAACAACCTATAAACCCACAAGATCAGGGTGAACCATATAAGGTGGACAATCAAGACCAACAATCTTTTCTCTCTCTCAAGGTACATTGTTTTATTTATTTTTGTCATCACTGCATAAGGGGAAGATCCAAATGGATGGTACGATCCTTTTGGCCTTAACACTGCTCTGAAGGGTCAGGTGCTAGTGACATCATCAAGGGGTGGCCAATCCCTTGAGAAGCAACCTAGCAATAACCGATTAGGGGAGCGAACATCACACATCATTATCTCCCATTCTTAAATAAAGGCTTTCAGGCCTAGACTGAGTTTCAGTCTCACACTGAATTATGATGATCAACCCTTGGACCTTGATCGAGTCCTCCATTCTCTCGGAGAATGGTCCTCAGTACTAAGTTGAGTTTCAGTCTCACATTGAAAGTTGATCAACTACTTGCAGGACCTACATGGACATCGTGTCCCTAGTCCCAGACTAGAATATGTCTCTGCCTCTACTTGCAGGCTCTACTTCGGCATCGCGTCCCTGGTCACAAACCAGAATACCCTAGAGACATATAAGGGCCCTAGCCACATGCTAGGGGCT
Organism: Pseudotsuga menziesii; assembly: GCA_001517045.1. Taxonomy (NCBI): domain Eukaryota; kingdom Viridiplantae; phylum Streptophyta; class Pinopsida; order Pinales; family Pinaceae; genus Pseudotsuga; species Pseudotsuga menziesii. The sequence continues at coordinate 304,595 of LPNX010982795.1, read as the reverse complement.
TTGCCATGGCATCAACCTGCTTGGTCCCATACCAAAGACCCCTGGAGACTGTTGGGGGCCCTAGGGTACCTTCTAGGGTCTTAGTCTGCCCTAGTTGACTAGGGCGCCATCCTCCCTGAGAATGGATCTCGTAGCTGCACAAACTTTAACATTGCATGCATGCAATTTAACCACCTAGTGTTGCATGCAAGGTGAAATAAGGCCTGCATGCTTTGCATGCTTTTTGATATCCGCTTCGATGGCCTTGTTTAATCTACTGATGGCGTAATAACATTGAAAGGATGTTCTTTTCTGCTCTTGGTATTAATAGTTCTCAATCAATTCCATTTTTCATTAGTACTAGCTCGAACCTATGGGAATTTAATAGGTTAACGGGTGTCTTAGGTGCTTAATTAAAAGAGGACAGTACAATCCTTTCCGCTTGAAATTGCTCGTCCTCAAGCAACTATAAACCAAGATGCTGCAATACCCGTTCTCCTTCCCATGTGGCATCTTTAATAGGTAACTCTTTCCATTGTACCAAATATTCATGAATTACCCAGTTTTTGAGCTTCCTTTCTAGGACTTGTAGAATCATTTTTGGAATCAACACTAGGAGTCCCTCATCATCTATGGAGGTAACTAGTTGGACGAAATGATGTGTTGCCCCACTGTTTTCTTGAGATTTGATACATGGAATACATTGTGGATTTTACTTTACTTGGGAAGCTCGAGCTCGTAAGCCACCTCCCCAACTTTTCTAATTACTTTGTAAGGACCATAGAAGCAAGGATTTTGTTTCTCTGCCCCTTTTTTCTTGAATGAAGACTGTTTATAAGGTTGTAGCCACAAGTGTAGCAAATCTCCCACCTCAAAACTGCGCTCGATCTTGCGACTGTCTTCATAGAATTTTTGTTGGTTTTGTGTTGTCTGTAGATTTTCTTTAATTACCTTGAGAATATCTTGACTGTCTTGTATCCGATCCTTTGGCTTAGGTGCTCTACTATATCCAAAGATTAAGTTTGTAAAGTTTAACGCCTCATAGCCATATAGGGATTTGAAAGGAGTCATCCCAATAGATATATGGTGTGTAGTATTATAATAGTACTCTCCTAGATGCAACCACTAATCCATGTCCTTTGTTGCCCTGCTACATAATTTCTTAGATATCCCTCAATCCACTTGTTGACTATCTCTGTTTTCCCATCACTTCGAGGATGATAACTTGTGCTGGTAGCTAATTCTGTCCCCACCAATTTGAAAAAATCTAGGCAGAAGGCTCTAGTGGACTTGCTATCTTGGTCATTGACAATAGTCTTAGGCAGTCTGTGTAACTTGAAAACCTCTCGAAAAAACAACTCGGCTACCTGTGATGCAGAATAGTTAGAAGGAATGGCAAAGAAATGGGCAAATTTTGTTATCCTGTCCACTACCACGTATAAGCAATGTTGTCCCTGTACTTTGGGCAAACCTGTATTGAAATCCATCGAGATGCTTTTCCATTTTAGCTTGGGTATGGGTAATGGCTGAAGCATTCTTGTCGGATGAGTGTGTTCTACTTTATTCTGCTGGCAAGTGCTGCACTCTCGAACATGTTGCATTACATCCTCCTTGAGGCCTTTCCATGAGAACCTCTCTCTTATCTGTTTGTAAGTTTTTAAGAAGCCTCGATGTCATGACAATGGTGAGTCATGTGAAGCCTGTAAAATCTTTTTCTTTAAAGCTGACTCGAGGACTAGGTAGATCCTATTCTTGTAGTAAATGACGTCGTTGATCACCCTATATTTGTCATCTTGTATCTGCCGATCTTACAACTAAAAAGTAAATTAATTTATAGAATACTCAAGAAAGAGATGAGACCTCCAGTTTGTAGATATACTCACGAGTGACAAGGAGGTTGGTCGTCTAAATAGTGCATCTGCCGCAACACTGTTCTTCCCCTTTACATATTCAATCTTGAAGTCATAGGATTGGACCTTGTTGACCCATTTTTGTTTCCTTTCATTTAACCCTTTTTTGTTCTTAAGAACTATTTGAGACTGTTGTGATCTATCTTGATTTTAAACCTATCACCTACTAAATACTGCTTGAATTTTGTTAAGGCATGTAAGATTGCTAGCATTTTCTTATCATATATGGAGTAGCGACATTCATAATCTTTGATATTTCTGCTTTCAAAGGCGATCAGATGGTGGTTTTGTATCATTACTGCCTCTATTCCTTCCCCTGAACCATCACACTCTACTACAAATGGCTGAGTAAAGTCCGGTAATGCCAAAATGAGACATGAGCTCATAATATTTTTCATCTCTTCAAATGTCTATTATGCCTCTTCTGTTTAATTGAATTCCCCTTTCTTAGTAAGATTTGTGAGGGGTGATGTCAACTGTGAGAACCCTTTAACATACCTCCTGTAGTAAGTGCAAAGGCCCAAAAAACCTTTCAATTCTGTTACATTTTTTGGTGTAGGCCAGTCCAAAATAGCTCTAATTTTTTTCCATATGAACTTGTACTCCATTGGCACTTATTACATGCCTTAGATATAACATTTCTTGCATACCAAACTCACATTTAGACATTTTGTGATCTGAAAATGACAGGATCTTTATAACCATTATTTTGCATGTGGAAATTTGAATGCGTAAACTCATTAAAAGGGCATTAAAGATGAATTTTAAATGCTTAATTGAACACGCATAAGCAAATACACAAGTATGCAAACTAGATAAAAGTAGACAAGAAATGATAACAGAGTTCACCCCTTCTGGGTTACGTCTCTAGGTCCAGCTTCAATGAGGAATGATCTTATTAGTCTTAAAAAAATGCTCGAACAGGTACAAAATGCCTCCTTCAACTGCTACAAAAAGACTTAGACTTCAACAATGAAGTCCTCTCACTCTCCAAAATCTCCCAAGAGTGGCTAAAATCCTCTTACAAAGCCTTTACCAAGGCATAATGGCTTCTTACCATCCTCTCCTCAAATGCTTCAAACCTTTCATGCATTTTCCAATAATCTTCCCCATGCTTTTTCATGGCAGATTACATTGTTTATATAGCCAAGGTTACATAACCCATCACCACATTCCATGGGATTTGATCCCAAACTAAATGGGATAAAGATCCATTAAAAAATGGAGAAAATATGGGTAAACCAACATAAATATGCATTTTTGTAATAAAAATAGTTAACTATTTCCAAAAATATAATATGGATATGGTTTAAAAAACATATAATAGTTTGAACTTTGTATGAATTTAGGCCAAAAAGGGAGCGTTTTCCATATTGGGGGTTAAAACCTGCTCCAAACAAACTTAAAAGCATAAAAATCCGCATCCCTTAACAACAGGTGTGCTTGGCGCATTGGTTAAAAACGTTGCCATGCGGGGAGGAGGTCACGGTTTCAAACTCGCGGAGCTCTCCCTTTATTGCAATTTTGTTGTTGCGTATGGCTGTGGTTTGTTTGAACCGTGGAAATTGGTCATGTTGTAAGTGCGGTGATATGGTTGTTGGTTATAACATTGCAAAGATATGGGGGCCGAGGGATTAGCCCTCGACTCGACCCTTTTTTAAATTGAAACACATTTCAAAGTTAAATATAAGTGCCACCATATATAGTTAAGGTCCAAAGCTAGATAGCTGAATGTTTTGGAGACTTTGGTGGCGAGGAGGTTGGGGGTTTGATCCTCCTCGAATCCACAGAATTTTGGTCACCGATGCAATGGACTGGCAACAAGGCTGACACGTGGCAGTCCTTGAATGGCCCACATGTCAACCTACCACTGGTCCACCTCATCATTGCCATGTCATCAACCTCACCCACATGTCTTGTTGTGGAGATTCCATGTCAGCCATTTGTTTACTGTACTTGCCATCTGCACCTGCCATGTGGCCCTTTGTGGTGGTGCCATGTCAGCACCATATAGGGCATGTGTCACCCTTAGTATGGTGCCATGTGGCATTTTTTTGTGTCAAATCTCCCTGTTTTGGTGAAATTTGAGAAATGAATAACTTTCACATCTGGAGATTGTTTTGCACAAAACAAACGTGGTCAGAAAGCCCTCGCCGAGCTCTACGCAACTGCAACCTTCTATTTGCATTTTGAAGACTTTAATTTTGATTGATCTTGTAGTTCCTCTTGGATCATTTTGGCACATTAGGATTGTACTACAAGAATTCCTAACACTTCATCTAAGTGTCTCAAATGCTCTTCCTAGGTTTTAATGTATATTATAATGTCATCAAAGAACATAAGTAAAAACTTACGCAACTGATCCTTGAAAGTGTGATTCATGCAGGATTGAGAAGTTGCTAGTCCATTTATGAGTCCAAAAGGCATGACTAAGATTTCTTAATGATCAAAGTGGCAACGGAAAGCTGTCTTTGCAATATCCTAAATCCCTCATTTGAATATGATGATAACCTGGTCGGTAGTCAATTTTTGAGAAGTACTTCGCCCCCTGTAATTCATCCATCAACTCATCAATTCTAGTAATAGAGTACTTGTTCTTGATAGTTTTCTTGTTGAGGGCCCTATAATCGATACACATCCGCAGGGTGTCATCTTTCTTTTTTACCAATACCACTGATGATGCAAATGAAATAGAATTTGGGCATATGTAACCTAACTCAAGTAATTTTTTAATTGCTTTTTCTATCTCATCTTTGTAACTTTTTGGAAGCCTATATGGAGTGGTGATAGCCGCCTGTGTTCCCTCCTCTAGCTCAATGATATGCTCAAACCCTTTGCTGGGAGGTCTACCTGCGGGAAGATATTTGAATACTTTCTTAAGCTTTTGTAGTAATACCTGTATATCTGCGGAATGTTGTGTGTTGTTATTTGAATGTTTTTGAAAAGTAACGAAACACACGGTTGACCACTCTGTCTCCTTGTCTGAGCACTGCCTCCATCTTTTGTGATGATACTGGCTTCGGGGGGGGGGGGGTTAAGTGTTCATGCCCCCCAATACTACTTTCTTGCCATCCTATTCTTCGAACTCCATCTCCATGGTTTGATAGTCCGTAGTATACTTCTCTATAGAATAGAGCCACTGAACCCTTAATACTACATTTGTATCTGTTACATTGACCACATAGAAGAGTCTGTCATATTGTAGTTCCCTAGTGTGACATTTAGTTTGGGAATCTATTGGGTGCACTCCATACTGTTATTACCTGCTACTGCTACTGCGACTGTGAACCCCTCGAACTCCTCCGTATGGATGCCTTACCTAGCTACCCATTCTATAAAGTAGTGGGTTGCCCCACCATTAATTAACACACCTATTTTGTGGCCTTATATTACTCCCCTGACTCGGAGAGTGTGAAACTTGGGTACTCTTGATAATGTAGCAATGACTCCTCCCCTATGCTCTCCTTGTAGTGACTCCTCCTCTGCTCTTCCTTGCTCATGCTCATCCTCGTCCTCCCCACTATATGAATAGACCTCTATATAATGTGCTTTAGCTTTCCCTGCATACCTTTGGCCTAGAACCTATGGTTCTTGACAAGTAAAGCACAATTTCTTTCTTTTGAGTTCCTTCCTAGTATCATCATCCATCCAATTCTTTTTTGGCCATTCTTACTCGAAGGGTTTCTTATCTTTGTCTTTAATTGGGAAATTTGGCTTAGGAGGAAACCTGTTCTTTAGAACCGAATCTTGTAAATCTCTGGTTTCACTAATGCCTTCTTGTAAAGTGGATGGTTTGTAGGCTTTGACCCACCCACGTAAAGGCTCGATCAAGGCTTTTGTAAATAACATAATCAACCTGCTCTCTGAAACATCAGTCACCATGACTGCCACTTGCTGAAACTCTGAGATGAAGGCCTCTGCGCTGCTAGTCTTCTTGTGTTGAGCGAGCTCTCTAAAATGTATCTTAGGGTCCCTCTTATTAAATCTCTCCATGAGCCTTTGTGTGAAGTCACTGTAGGAGGTGATGGTGTCTTGACCTAGTGTCACTAGCCCGTGATTCCACCACCCATGTTCTTTTTCGTCCAAATGTAATGTAGCCAATTTAATGGCATCAACCTCAGTCATAGGGTTTAATTGGAAATAAGTATTTAACTTCTATACCCATATTCTTGTCGAATCGTTACAAGATCCATCAAAATTGCGAATGGTCAATTTTCCTACTGCCCTTTGCAATTCATAGTTCTGATTAAATCCTCTGTCAAAACTTCTCGGCATGTTCTTGCTTTTCATATTGCAAAGGTTTGAAAATGACATAGCTGAATGAAATTCATCTCCCAAATCCTTGTACTCCTGTAAGTATGCCCTGTGTTACCAACTATTTTGTACCATAGTTGAACCTTTTGTTGAGACACCATTTGATGAACATGGTCAATATTCATATTCAGTGCAACGGAAGTTCAGAATGTTTCGCCTAGCCAATTTTGGCTAGTCATTTTTATTTTTATGCTGAAATGACCATGCCCCATGGGGCTTTTGTAATAAAGTGTGCTAGTAGGGGTTTTGAGTGGCTCGGTCCCCTAAGACGTAGATTTCAACTAAGGTATCCCAGGGAGTTTTTTTCTTTGTCTATGGCCGAGTATAATTGATGAGTTTTTCTCTCGCTTCCTCTAAAGCTAGAATGCCCGATTTTGAAATTTGGGCCTTGGGGGGTTATTAGAGTCCAACTAGTAAATACGAACCTACTAGACACTATTGGTATGTTCTATGGTCATTTCCTAAGCCTCGTGATGTTTTTAAAATTTGTCAATTTTTTTTTACTGGCGGTGTTGAGTTTTTTAATTTTTAATTTTTGACTATAGGGAATTAATTAAATTTTTCATTTAATTAAACCACCATGGTTTAATTGAAAAATTTTAGTTTGTTATAATTAAGTGGTCCGAGGGGTGTTTTTGGTAAATAAACACTTATTTTCTACGCCAAAACACTCATTTAACCCCTAGACACAGTTATCCAAAGTTTCAGACTATTATTTGGCTTTATAATTAATATTTTCTCAAAAAACCCAAAAAAATGAGAAATATTAATTAAAATAATAAAAATAATAAATTGGAGAAAATCAAAATATCTCCAAAAAAGACCAAATTGAATAAAATAAAGAGCTAATTAGCTCAGCACAGAGCATTTATGATGATTCCAATCAATATCGGTCAGTTTCAGATCAAGTATCGGAGTGTAGCAGTTGAACTATCAGTCAAAAATTGACCCTCGTTGGCTAAATTCGTTTTTGGTTGAAGTGTGGGTTATCTATTGGCTGGGTGATCATTATGAGGGAGGATGAGCCAGCTCACCCCCCCCCATTACTCCAACATTCTGTTACAACTCAGTTGCAGCTCAGTTCAACTCCAAATCATCATGTCGAGCTTAGTCAATCAAGAGATTCACTCCAATGTTACTCTTAGTCCGGATTTAGCGTTTTAAACCCTATCTTTCTTTTCTTTTTGTATAAATAAGAGTCTCTTCTTCCCATTTGCATATGGAGAATTTGCAAGAGAACTTTGTCACGATTGTAACCGAGATTTGATAACGGAATAAAGGGACTTTGGAGGCCTATGTGTGGGTTATTTGCATGTGGTTTTCACCTTGCGAGGTGATATTGTTTCTCAACCCTCTCTTTATTTTAATTAATGTTGATCAATGTTAGCTCATGAAGGCTATAAATCTAGCATGGTAGGGTAGTCATTTAAAGTTTAAATTTGATTATCTATGCAATTTTCATTTTATATGTGAAGCGGGCAGGAAGTAGTCAGTTATACTAGTGCCTTTCATTATCTATTTTGATTATTACATCCTAGCATTTGATCACTCTATTTGTATTGAGTTGTGTTGGTTTCGGGAATCGCCAGGAGAGGAGGGGTTGAAGTTCAACCGGTTTCTCATCAAGGGTTTTTTAACTTCATACTTTCACCATGCAGGTTCTTCAGAGCATTTAAATTTGACATCAAAAAACATATGGCTAAAAGGGGCTCTTCCTTACCTCTATTAATCATACTTTAAAAAATCTTTCCCTTTGGTTGTAAGATCCCCACGTCCTTCTTCCTTATCTTTTTCTTTGCCCTCTTATCCATCTCTTCTGTCCCCTTTTTTGTTTTGCTTCTTTTGCCTTCACTATTTTGTTCTTTTTACTCCTCTTTTTACCTCTTTGTTTTACTGGTTTTTAACTTGCTTTTCCTTTTTTGCTCTCTTTTTCTCCACTCTTCGCTACCCTCTTTCTCCTTTTGTTTGCAGCCATAAATGCTTTTTGTTGGCTGTCCTATTTACCAAAATTTTGCAGCCAACTTTCCTCTTAGTTGGCTGCCCTCTTTCACACCTATTTTCAGCGCTTTTGGGCACTTTTCAAGCTCATTTTTTGTCTTTTTTCAAGCCTCTTTTCCTCTCTGATTTGCAACTATCTTTCTTCCTACTTTGCTGCCCTGTTTTTGCTTTTTGTTGCAGCCATCTAACTTTTTTGTTGGCTGCCCTGTTTTTCCATCTTTTCAACTTTCCATTTTTACTCGTTTCGTTGCATGTTTTTTCCCTAGTTTTTTTTCAAAAAACACTAAATTTTTGCATTAAAAAAGAGTTATTTTTTGCACTTAGATTAGTTCTTTTTTTGTCTAACAAATTATGGGTGCTTGAGTACTTGTTGGTTTTGTGTAGACATCGAAGATGAAGAGTGAACCAAGAAGGAATTGAGTATTGAACAAATTGTAAAACCAAGAAAAGCTTGCATCTTTGTAAAAGCCATTAAGGCCTCTTTCCTTAGTTTTTATTTCTTGCTTTCTTTTGAAGGGTTAAATCCCTTTGATTTTAATTATTAATAAAGAGGACTAGTGGGGTTAAGCCTCCCACACTTTTTTTTACTTCCCCTATTTGGGGGAAGGGTGTCTTGTCTTTTCATTGCTTAGTTTAGATCTCTTTTAGACTTAGTTTTATTTCCTACTAGGTGCTAGATTCAATTTCATTACATGCATGCCATTTAATTCATCATGTTTCTTGCTCTTTGATTAATTATCTTAAAAGGAACCTAAAGACTCTTGAAACTGTCATAAGACAAGGCAAGAGCACGCTCTATCAGAGAGCACTTGCATTACATTTGCATCATAGATTAGATGAGACTCTTGAATTTCAGCATAAGGTGGATCAAGAGCACTCTTTGTCGGAGAGCTTGGTTTGTTAATAAAATTTTCAACTCATCATCCCCTAAAATTGTAATTTACCATTTTACAGTGTGTATGCTGTGCCCCTTTGGGATACTCAGAAGCACTGTAGCTATTTAATTCACAGATTTAATTCCAATTTCACACTTAATAAAATTTACCACCTCGCATTGAGCGCAATATTTTAAGTAGGGAAATCTTTACTGTGGACGCTGGGTAGCTCTCTTTGTTTCGCAGTAGTTGGAAAGTTATCGAACGCCTGACTGCAAACTGGATTGTACAACATGTCTTTGAACGAGGCCACTTAGAATATTTTCGGTAATTCTCCTTGCCTAATCAACAAGATCATTTATAAAACGTTCACTAAAATTTGACCAAGTACATTTGCAAAATGATCTCACAAACATCAGAGACTTAGATTTTCAGCATCTTGACTCCATTTTAGGCACTGGTCTGTTTATACTTGTATCATTTGGTTTGGACCATTTGTCCATTTGTTTAAGTTATTTTATGCGTGGATGCCTTAATATCTGTCTCATTATTTATTTCGTGTCTTGCAAATAGCAATGTGCATTGTGTAATTGGTCTTTTTTATGTATATCAAAACTCCTAAACAACACTAATTCTCACAATTCATCTAAGAACATTTTAAAACAAAAGCCCTAGAACACCTTTTTAGGGACTAACCCCCTTGGATTCGTTAGGAGTTGGCCTAAATGGAAGAGCTGGGAATAGGTGACAGCACTTGGCTCTTTGCTTGCCCCCAAGGCCACACCTTTCTCGCTTAGGGAAACAACAGCCCAAAAGATTTATGTTGACGGTGTGCATTCGACGGACAACACCCCGAACGGTTCAATTGGTTTGGCCGGTATAATTTGTCCTATGGTGGGATTTCCCAAAAATTGAGGCATGGTTGGTCTTGAAGGTTTGTTGTATATATGAGGAGTGTTCTGCATATTATTGTATTCATTCCTCCCATTGTTGCTGGTGGATACACTGTCTCCCAATGGAACCTGTAACCTGTTTTGGTCTTTCTCTGGTTTAATAACCATCTTGTTCATAGCCTGTAACATCTCTTTCTGTCCCTTGGACAAGTCATTCAAAACACTAACGAGACTCTGGAAAGCCACTCTATCTTGCTCTTCTTCTCTTGTCCCTTTTCCTCTATCAGGGTGTGTCCTTGTTGTGTCCATGTCTAAATTTGTGTCTTCCAGATTAATTTCTTGTAACTTAGGATCTTCTGTGTACCTACCCTTTCTTCTTATGTATGTCACAAAAAGTAGTGTCTTTTGGATTCATCTATGGTTCATGTTTAAGCCCACCGCTGGCAAAGAACATGCTCTGATACCACTATAATATCCCAAACTGATATTTTTCCTTTATACTGATAGGTTATGAAGGTTGTTTGGATGTTTATGGGTTTAGGTATCAATTGTTTTCGCATGCAATAATAGATTAAGTGCTCAAACCCCAAATATAATGGAGATTGTGATAAAATATGAAATAAGCTTCACTAAAATTGTAACGACATACCATTAATCATAGCTATGATAGTTGCTCAGTATACAAAAGACATGCATGCCATGCATCCACTAGAATTCTAGAAATGTGTTGCTTGCTTAGTTGTGGTGCCCATGCAAAGTAAAAATGTCCTTCCTTGATGATAGTTACCTTTGGAACAACTTCAATACTTGGAGGATGATGCCAAAACTTTCTAGATTGTGTAGTATGGATCTCTCGAAGAGATTGATGGACACATGTAGAGATTTGGAGTTCTTTAGGGATCCTAGCGAATTGATTCACCTGAATAGGAGGGCACACTTCCTTCCACACACTTTTGCTTGTAACTTCTCCTAGTGTGCAAGAGAGGCCTTTATAATCACCAGATATAGTAATATGGTCCTTCCAATGAGAATGGAAGTGACATGTAGAAGAAATAGTCTCTATGGATCGACACGAATTGCTCTCGGTGTCTCCAATGCGCCCCCAACTGTAAAATGTGACTCCTTTGACCATTGCTCCTCTGTGTGCTAGATCTTTGATGGACACTGAATACCTTGAAGTGTTGATAATAGATCTAAGTGACCTATCCGAAAAGTGATTAGGGTAGATAGATTTTGTCACCGAAAGCACTTGCTAGTTGAAGACTCATGCCCTCAACCCCAATTTGCTGCTATGACTACTGTTGCTGTTGCTCTCAAAATAAATCTCAAAAGTGAATAATAACAATCAAAGTCTTTTTGGTTTGACTTGTCTTCTTTTATAGCTTTTAGGGTTTGCATGACTTAACTTTTGCATGCATGCAATCTAACCACCCAATGGCGCATGCAAGGTGACATAAGGCTCGCATGCTCTGCATGCTTTTTGATATCTGCTTCGATGGCCTTCTTTGATCTATCGATGACGTAATAACATTGAAAGGATGTTCTTTTATGCTCCTAGTATTAATAGTCTTCGGTCTATTCCATTTTTCATTAGTACATGCTCGAATCTATGGGAATCAAATAGGTTAACGGGTTTCTTAGGTGCTTAATTAAAAGAGGACATTATATTGTAAGTATAAGCTCATCTACATATAAGACTAAAACAAGCTAATTAGAATCATGAACCAAATAGTGAATATCAGAATTTGCATTTGTTTTATTGAAATCCAAACCTAAGATTCTAATTTATCCTAATTTATGCATACCTCCTCCATGCACATTGAATGGTGCTTGCTTCAACCCATGTTGTTCAACTTGCAAACATGGGTTTCATGCCCATGTACCTCAAAGTCTCTTGGCTGATTTATGTATACCTCCTCCTTAATCAGACCATATATCCTAGACTACCATGCACATTGCATGGTGCTTGATTCAACCCATTTTGTTCAACTTGCAAACATGGGTCTCATGCCCATGTACCTCAAAGTCTCTTGGATGATTTATGCATACCTCCTCCATAATCAGTCCATCAAAAGATGTTGTCTTTACATCCATTTGATATAAATGCCAACCAAATATTGATGTTAAACTAAGTCACCTGGTTCAGAATTTGTGTTCGAGTTCGACGACTTTGAAATTTGTCAAAAATTTGGCACTCGAAATTTAGGTGATAAAATTCAACATTAAATTCGAGCGACTATAAAACTAAAAATAATAAAGAATACATCAATTTTTTTAATAAAATTAATATGCTCATTAAAACACATTATAAACATGAAACTTTATATAATGAAACTATTTAATATAGTCTATACCATCATTAATCGAACCAATTTGCCACAACCCAAGACAATTTGCTCATTAAAAAATACATCAAATTTTTTAATAAAATTTGAAAATAATTAAAAATTCATCAACATTTTGAATTTCTTTAAACACATTATAAAAATGAAGCTATCTACTATACAATTATCAATGGAACCAATTTACCATGAACCCATGAAACAATTTACTCATTTGCCATAGGCCCACAAACAATATTTCCACGAATTGGTTTATCGCAAACCATGGAACATTTTTTTGGTTTTAGTTTGACTTTCGAGTGCTGAGACTCGAGAGAGAGCCACTGTTGACTACAAGATCTGCAACAGTTCCTGTCAAGGGCGTCGAGCGAGCTGTGAAGCACAGACTCGTATATTTTCATTTCTCTCAACGTCAAGTGAATTATTTCACTCGCATATTTTTATTTCTCTTAGTTTACTCATTTTCCATGAAGAGAGAGCCATCGTGTAATATCCCAACTTATATTCTATTGTACTTCGGTAATAGATTTGTTGTTCAGATACTCAAATGGTGCTAAAAAGATGAATAAATTGTGCATGCAAAAGTGCCGTGCCAAATGGCCCTAAAAAATAGCTAATCTAGAGAGATAATAGGGCAAAGACTTCTAGTAAGAAGAGATACACATACCACTGATAATCATGCTGATAGACTGCCAATAGATAAAATGCACGCAGGTTATACCGAAAAGATAAGATAATAGTGCTCCTCTCTTGAATTTGACGCCTAGCTAAAAGAGTGACCTCCTTTTGATGATCTTGACGTTTTTGAGGGAGTAGTCTGTTGTTGCTGAAACTTTGTAGGAGTGATGGTCTAGGCCTCCTGGAGAGATCAAGAGTCTCATGCACAGGTTTTGACTCCTCCAAGGCACCTAGCGAATTGTTTTACCCCCAAGAAGGTCACATCCCCTTCTCGTACGTTTTTGTTGCTAGTTGCTCCGGATATGCAAACAATGGGCTGATAATCACCCAATACGGTGTGGTGAGTCATGTGAGAAAGATAGTGATGACATGCGGAGGAAAGACTGAGATTCTGAGTCTCAGCGAATTATTTTAGGGGTTTCCAGCTGTTCCCCAGCTCTAAAATGTGAACCTGCAATAAAATTCTCTCTCTGTGCTTGATCACTGAAGAAGAATGAATATGGTGAATAACTGCTGATAGACCTGGATGATCTATCCTGAAGTGATTAGGGCAGATAGATTTCACTGTCGAAACCCCTTGTTAGCTGAAGACCTTCGTCTCCAACCCCAACTTGCTATTGCAGCTGCTCTAAAAACCAAACTTAGCAATAATAATCATATATGACCCCTTTGGTTCAATGACCCTTCTTATATAGCTTAGAATGTACTTTTAGGGTTTGCATGTCACTTTTAGGGTTTGTGCTTTACTTTTTGCATGCATGCAATTCTAATTTCTCGTTGACTTTATGCCTAAAGAAACAAGGCTTTCTTTATCATACTGATGACTTGATATTGAATGACTGCTTTGTTTTGCTTCGAGTATTAAATGTCCCCAGTCAACTCCCTTTTCATGGAGTACCCCTTTTCATGGAGTACCCGCTTGAACCTATGGGAATAAACTAGGTTAGCTGGTGTTTTTGGTGCTTAAGTAGAAGAAGACATTACACACCGACGATTGCAAGATCTACAACAGTTCAAGTCAAGGGCATCAGGTGAGCCGCGGATCCTTCAGGTGAATTAATGACGGGAGGTGTGTGCAGGGACATGGTGAATATGTATTTGTTGTTCCTAACTCAACCTCTGATCATAAATCATAGGCTTGCAAGCTAGGGTTAAATCTAAAGGATAAAATTCGACCAATTTTAATGCTTGAAATCGTACTTTGATAATATTCGGCATATTTCGATTTTCATGCTTTAAAATCAACGAATGCGGTGAATTAGATGTTAAAGACATAATGTATCCTTTGCAACATGGGAAAAGGTCTCCTCATCGTCAACTCCCTCTTTTTGGGAGAATCCTCTAGCCACAATTGAGCTTTGAACTTCTCTATGTCGCCATGTGTTACATGTCTAAACTTGTACAGCCACTTGGAGTCAATCATTGACTTTTCCTCTCGGCTAGGCATAATCTCCCATACATCATTCTTCATGATGTACTCCATCATGGCATCTTGCCAAGCTTGTAGACTTGTTGCCTCAAATTTAGAAGTCTTTGCATCAATTATGGAAGACATGCCACAATTCGGAAATTTCTTGGGAAGATGACTTAGCTGAAATGAAGTCTCAAGATCTCCAACGTGCTCTTGTTCATCATGTAACGTTGGAGTAAGCTAACTAGGCTTTTTGCTTGAATTGGGAGGCAAAAAGGCATCCCTTGCACATCTGAAGCTTGCTCATTTGAATTCGATTTTTCTAAAATTTGTGGATCAGCCTTTTGGGTAGTGAGCTTCTCTACCTCCTTAGGGTTAGCTATGGGTTTTTGAGACTTGAACGACCATGCATATTCATCAAACTTGACATCTTTGATCACAACTTCTTTTTCTTGAGATGAAACATAGATAAGATAAGATAAGATAATTTTATTAATATCCAACGAATGACCCTAAAGTAGGTCAAAGGGAGTGTCGGGTACAAAATGATGTCAATATAAAGTGAGAGCATTGAAACGGCTCCTTTGAAAAGCAAGATGTAGAAAGTAAAGTATTATTCTAATCAAAATTTTGCAAACCATCTCTAAAGATGGAGAGTTAATCCGAGAGTGAGGTGTACAAAGACAATGGAGCTAGAATATGTGATACAAATGGTACAAACTTTCATGGTTTGCTAGAACCATCCCTCCTAACATTCAAAGTTGAATGCCCAAATCTTACAATACAAGTTTGTTTGGAGGAAGGGTTGGAGGAGGAGCAAGATTGTGTAATGTGTTGTTGCTTGGAGTAAGGGGCTTGTCTCTTTGGTCTAGAAGATGTTGGTTGGTTGCGACTGGCGTTGGCAACATCGTTGGGGTCTCACAGCAGTGGATGTTGTTGTTTGGATCTTCGCAAATTTGGGCTTGGAAATAGGATTGCTATCCCTTTGCCTCTTAGTGTTCCTAGTAGATGGGAGTATTGTGAAAAAGGAAGTGGTTTGCTTAGTGGAAGCTGATCCAAGATGTTCATGTTGGTTGAGGATGAGGGAGTAGAGCCAGAGGACCACTTGCAAGTTTAAGGCCAGACATCTTTGGTTGGGATTCTTCAAGAAATTGGTCAAAGTTTGAAGCTCCTCGACAAGAATCTGCCTGAAAATACAATGCAACTGCGCTTGGATCTTGTAGTAAATAAGGCAACAAAAAATGAAGCTTAAGTATAGGGGTTTTCATAGTCCAACATATGATATATCTTTGTTTTTGGGATTATCTATGTAGTGTAAGTCATTAAGCTATGGCCCATATCCCAGGAGTATAGCCACAATCGACCAAATCCTCATAGTTTTTGAATACTCCACTTAGCACTCATTCCATTAGGTGATGCTCACATGGATGAAGAAGTGGGATTGAGACTAGCAAAATGAATCGCATATCATCAATCATCACTTTCAGGGCTTGTACTGAGTAATCAGGACTTCCCATGAGGTTACCCATCGCAAGACTCCTTTGGCTCAAGTGCGCTATAATGTGGATTTTTCCCTGCTATCAAGCCGACTTAGCTTGCTACCCCATTTAAAAACTTAACAAGTACAGTGCCTTATGAACTATTCAGTTAGAGCCACGATAGAGCTCTCTTGACTCTTTTAATTTAAGTATGGGGGTTTTTGCAATCCAACACATGCTATATCATTATTTTTGGGATTATCTGCATAGTGTAAGTCATTAAGCTATCACCCATATCCCATGAGTATAGTCACAACTGACCAAATTATTGTGGTTTTTGAATAGTCCACTTAGCACTCATTGCGTCAGGTGATGCTCACAGAGGTGAAGAACTGGGATTGAGACAAGAAAAATGAATCGCATAGCATCAACCATCACTTTCGGGGCTTGCACTCAGTAATGAGGACTTCTCGGGAGGTCACTCATCCCAAGAATCCTTTGGTTCAAGCATGCTTAATTGTGGAGCTTTCCCCACAATGAAGCCCGCTTAGCTTGCTACCCCATTTGCAGAACCTTAACAAATATTGTGCCTTATGAACATTTCAGTTAGAGCTCCCTTGACTCTTTTTATTCAAGTATAGGGGTTTTCACAGTCCAACATATGATACGATATTATCTGCATAGTGTAAGTCATTAAGCTATGACCCGTATCCCATGAGTATAGTCACAATTGACTAAATTTTCATGGTTTTTGAATAGTCCACTTAGCACTCATTGCATCGAGTGATGCTCGAAGGGGTGAAGAAGTGGAATTGAGACCAGTGAAATGAATCGCATAGCTCAATCTCACTTCCGGCGCTTGCACCCGATAACCAGGACTTCCTGGGAGGTCACCCATCCTAAGCCTCCTGCATGCAAATCCATCAGTTTCTCCTCCTCTGTCTGTGCTGCTTGTCTGGTGCAACCTTAACTGTCTTTGTCCATCATACTTTCCCTGTCATAATCTCTGACAGATCTGTCACATCCATTCTCCTTTTGGGTCTCTTTCCAAAATTTTGAGAATTATTTTAAACCTAAAGTCTTTTGAAGGCATATGACACTTAGAGCTAGGGTCTATGGATGAACGGATTCCCTCTCCCTCCCATTTGATTTACCATTGGGCCTTGACTAAATATCAGTTGGCCCTTCAATGGATGGATCATCTGAATAGTTGACTAAATCCTCCTCCATAGCCGGACCCTGCTGATGCAACCATACACATCCAGACTTTTGGTTGTAATCTACCATGCCACTCACAATATTCAGATACTTACTGAAAATACTATGCATCTTTTGTATTTGATGACAATATATATATATATATGTTATTGTCAAATCACATTTCATGTTATATATGCCTCTGATGATAATAATGATACCTGCTTTTTTTCCAGGCCCTGAAGACTCTGTCAACATCTCTGAGTAGTTTAAAGGAATATCTAAAGCCTGGTGTTACTGCACCATTTGGGAAGCACAATGAAGCAGAATGCCAACCTTCGGAACAGTTTTCCTACTGCACTGAAAATATTGCCAATTGTCAATCAAAGAAAGACATTCGTTCAAATTTTCCACAAGATAGAAATAATTTTGCCAAGAGTACATATAATGACAAAGGTCAAACTTTTAGAGGTGTTCATGTTTTACAAACCTTGCCAGGTGAAGATTCTGTCACTCATGTGAGCAACTCCAAACAAGGAACAGAAACGAGTTGTATAAATGGTCCAGGCACTTCTAATTTTCCATCAAATGAAGAAAGGAGGCGCACAACACAAGAAGTGAAAGCAAATCTTGCTACTACCTCCTGTCACAAGCACGTGGCCTCTAGCTATCAGTGTGTATCAGGTAGGGAAAGCTCAGCCGAGGCAGAGCAGACATTCATGGAACTAGGAGAAGATGATGATGATATCTTGCAGGTTGTTGCAGTCCTTGCATATCCTACATGTGCTATTTGGTTGCCATTGAATACCTATTTGGCTTTTCTGCAAGATATCTATGCTTATTGTAAACCATGGCCTTTAACTGTTCTTTGTTTTGATTAACTACAGAGCATTGATATTGATCAGATTGTTTCCATGCACTATCAATCAAGCTCTACACAGAAGACTCCAGTTTTGAAATTTCCAAGCACAGGCCCCAGTGTTACTGCTGCTGGTACTCAAAAACAGTCACCTTTTATGGAAACCAGTGTGCATGCTTCAAGCAATTCAGTACAAGATGAAAAAAATTATATTTGCAATCATGGTGTGCAGGTAGATTTCCAATTTTTAGTGAATCAAATTTTGCAATATTGGTTTCTTAGTCGATCTTGTTACTAGATGAAATTCATCTGATGTCCAAGCTGCAGGTAACGCTTTGTGCAGAAGCGGCAGTACATTTACGGGAGATGAAAGATGGACTTATTTCGATATCAAATGAGTTACTTGATAATGCTGCTGAACTAAGCCCTCAGCAATCTGAAAAGCTTCGCCTAGAACGGTTTGTCAAGAGCGCAAACTTTAGCTCATTTCTTTTTTGTTTTAAAGGTATTTTGCCTGTTATATTATTTGTAGCATGAAATATTTGTATTATTTGATGTTATCATTAGCCCTTTGTGAACACTCAGGTTAGAGCTGAATAAAAAAGTTCAATACCTAGAACAGCAACTTCAGTACCCGCTTTTAGATGAAGAGAGGCGTCGGTCACATTTTATGGCATCTGCAGCACCTGCAAGTTGCTTTTCTGCATCCACACTTGAGAGGCAGACAAATGGTGATGGGGGGAGGACCAGTGGGACTATTTTTAGTTCTCCTTATGCATGCCAAAATGCCAGTGTTCCAAACTTTAGTGGACAAAGGCTTGAATCCAATTTTAATAACTGTAATCAAAACTCTGGAGAAAGTACAGGGTGCTTTAAGACCCCTCCTTTATATACTTCACATGAATTTTTTGACTATCAAAGAAACCATGTGCAGCAGACAGAAAGGGAACCATTTATACCCAGGTTTGCTGAAGTGAATTACACAGAAGGGTCTAGTGATAAGAGGTGGAATAGTCGAGACTTTCCGTGGACCAGAGAACTAGAGGTATATCTGATTAATGAGCATTTGCTAGTTTCTGTTTTATGTGAAGGCTTACTAGGTAAGAACAGATTTGCTGACATTATAAAAGGTTATAACTTGGCTCAGGTCAACAATAGAAAAATTTTTGGTAATCATTCGTTTCGCCCAAATCAAAGAGAAGTAATCAATGCAACAATGAGTGGACATGATGTTTTTGTTTTGATGCCCACTGGTGGTGGCAAGAGCCTCACCTATCAGGTAATGTGACTTTCACAGTATTGTTTTCTATCAAAGAAAGAAAGAAATAGTTATCATTGTGTCTTAATTTCATTATTCAAATTAAGGCATCTTATGTAAAACTTTCCATTGTAAAAGGATACAAATGGAAAGATGGTAAATTAGAAAACTAGGCAAGGCAGAGTTATTGTATATATTTTCATCACGTGTTCATCGAGAGTAAAGAGTGTTGGAAAAGGCCTTTCTGTGTAGCTGGAATGCTCTGATTTGATTGTACTAGAGAACTTTGTTAATTTTGATGACAATGTTGGATTAAGACTTTATCGCATGTGCTTTCCAAAAGAATATCTTTTTCTCTTACTTCACAATGACATAGAAGCTAAGCTCGTGCACCGAATTTTATGCATGTAAGCATTTGTTGCAAGAGTAGATTCAGTGCTCAGGAACCACTTATGATGCAATTTAAGCATCCCATGAATTGTGTTGTAGGTAAGATAAAATAAGATAAGATTAGTTTATTATCGTCCAAGAAATGGCCAAACTTGCTCAATGGGATTGCTCGGTACATAAGTGGCAATACAAAGTGGGAGTGTGCAAGCCACTCCTATAAAAGCAAAGAAACAAAGCAAATATATATGATCGAAGCTCAAATATCTCTGTCAAAAAGAGAAAATGCTTTGCCTACAAGGTGGACCACCTCGACAATGATACATATCTTAGACCAAATCTTCTTTCTTTTCCAGTTCATTCGACCAAACATCTATCATGAGTATCTTCCCTATGTTATTGGCTGGTAGGAGATATTGCATCAAGGGAGGTTGATTGCCTCCTATGCACGTCATCACCCCTATTATTGTTGGTGTTTTTCTTTGGTTCTCATTTCTTTTGGAATCGGTGGGTATCTTGATGGATTGTCTGCCTCTGCTCAGATACTCCCTAGATGCACCTGCTACCTCCTATTGACAAGACAAGTGTTGAACAATATCATTTGGGACGACATCTACAAACAGTGTATTTGTTGAGTTTTCTTAACCGAACACTTGACAGATTATTCCTAACAAACACTTGCTTTCATAAACTTATTAAGTAGATTTATTGAATAATTGCACAACTGGCTTATTTACGATTTAAATCAATAAATCAGCAGAAGCAGAACAAGGAAACCATAACACAGTTGACACATGCGTTTGCCCTGGAAAACCCCAATGGGGAAAATGCAACAACCAATGATTTTATTAAGATAAAATCTGGGCTTTGTACTTCGATCTTGTTGGTCACTACTTCCTTTGTTGCCCCTTGCTCCCTTCCACGAACCTTGTCCTTGTACACTTGGATGAAATTCCTTCACCCAATCAACGAGATCTCACTCACTTTGTGTGTATCTGTGTGTCTGCTCCTCTCACTTAGGTTACCTTTTATAATCTTGAGTTTACTTTAAATCCAGAACCCTAGATATCCAAAGTGATTGATGGCTTAGATTAGTTCTCAACTTCTCACCTTCACTTTATGATTTGATGGCTACGACTTAATTTACTAATGCAAAATACTTAGGCATTTAATTAAATTAAACTCACATTAATTACAAAAGGCATTCACTTTAATAATTCACGTAATTAAAGTGAATTTCCTAATTCTGAGAGGTATTAGTGACGGCTTCCACCAGTTAGGCACAAAAGCCTAGTGAAAGTACATGTACGATGCTACAAATATCAACACTTACTCTTAGCGAAGAAAGTACTTCTTGAAGACCCATGTGGAACTTGTTCTCCCTTTGACCTTGACACACTATCACATACATCATCCTGCACATTGGCATCTCTCCAACCTTGTCGGTCAACTGCTCTTTGATCAATGGAAGTCATAGAATCGATGACGCTACATATCAGTATCATGAGGTTTGGAAACTTCGTAAAGGCTTGCTCTTCGTTAATGTGGTCCTAGGAGCCTTCTTTTGCTCATGAGAATCCATCATTGTCATCTTGTATCGAGTAGGTCTCTTGATTGAACTGGAAAGGCGATAACTTCCTGTTCCCATCTGAAGGTTGACTACCCACAATGGAAGTCTTTGAACTTTGCTCACTCGTCAGAGCCTTTTGCTCCTTGCCCTTTGCCACTGACATCGATCCATGATCCAAGATCTTTTTGGATCCAACTACAAGCTTTCCCTGTAACCTCTATACCTTTCCCTCTCTGGCACCAAGAACTTATGTTGAGTAAGAACTCGATCACTCTCAATAGAGATGGCGTATCCATTGTCCTCCAATGCTGATACTGAGACCAAATTCATCTCGAGCTTCGGTAAATACAACACATCTATCACCTCTAGAGATCCTCCTGACTCTAGCTGAAACTTGACTGTCCCAAACCCCTTTACAACAGACTTGGCATGGGTGCTTAGCTCCACGCACAAATCTGAGTTTGTCTTTGACATATTGGTGAACAAGTCATGTGTCATCGTCATGTGACAAGAAGCCTCACTATCCACAAACCCGACACTATCGATAATTGTGCGAAAACGATAAGAGACTTTTGATCACAAATCTTGTAGCAACTCGAAATTATAGATCCTATCCAGGATGCCACAGAAATAAGGTTGCTAAGTTGTGACCCTCGATGATCTTACCCCCTCGGATGTTATGGTTGTCACAACGGGCAAGATTATCGTCACTTTAAGCTACTTAGTACATCGGTTAGTGAACCATGATAGCTATAGATGAGACCCAAGTTTGACCATAAGGCCCAACCTAAGTTGCACTGAAACGGATACGGGAACAGATACAGATACGGGGAGGGAAATGGATACCACAAATTTTGAAAAATGTGGGATACGATACTGCAAGGAATCGGAAGCAGACTTGTATATATATATATATATATATATATATATAAAAGGCCATGAGACATACATACTTTAGACTGCCATTCATCAATTATATTTAAAGGTAGTTGTTTCATTTATAACAAATAAAATCAACAAACTCAAATATTGTCTTAAACAATATTCTTCTATCTCAAGTGCCATAGATAAGTCACTCGCTGGCAAGCATTTAAACAGGAACATGTCAACTACTTCTAAACATCGATTTCAAACCCTAAAATTACTTGATGGATGTATCCAAATGTTACCATCTAACAAATATTACATTGTTTACACCTCTAGAAAAGTGTTAAAATTTGTGATTAAACACATTCTTTTATGTAAGATAGACTCAACTATGTTGTATTTAGGTTGGTCCACTCACTGACGAGACAATCAACTAGGCAAGTGAGAGTCAATTGGCCAACCGACTGGTTCCAAATGTGACTAACTGACTGGCTCTTAAAGGGCCTAAATTCATAGGATTGTCTATGATTTGCAACTGACTTGGATATTCAAATTTGACATAATCAAGCATGTTTTAAGGGGATTAATTAAGCACAAAAGTATAAATAAGTGAGCTCATGTTTTAATGCAACTTAGGTGTGAGTGTGATGACATGCGATATTGCACTCTATGCAATAATACTATATCTAGACACTAATGAGTTTCCTTGGATATGTTGTTTATGTTGTATGGTTTATACTAATAAAAATGCTTGAAATAAGATTAAAATATCACATGCACATCTTATGGAGAATTGGCTAAACGACGCACCATCATAATTCTCTCCACAACATAAGGATAGGGATATGAGTGTACTAGCAATGGAGTAAATAAGGCCATAGGTCAAGGGTTCATACTAATTCAAAAAGGAAAAGAAGAAAACTGAAGTTTGTTGGAAGATTATTGGAAATATGTGTTGGTTTATGTAACCCTTCATAAATGTAGTACGCTATTTTGTATGGCTAAAGCTGCCATTGTATCAATTTTGATATGCAAGTTGATTTATCACATATGCAAGTCATTCGGGTTTATTTAAAACGAAGTTGTGAGGAATTGGCAAAAAAAATGAAAAGAAAAAAAAGAAAAAAGTCATTGTACTTCTACACTACGCTGTGAAACTATCACTATAGTAGACAAGCATTTGATACAATAAAATGTCCACAGATCAATGATTTTCTGAACCAACGGTAGGCCTCTATTAATTTTGGAAAATTACAATGAAACACAATCAGTGAGATATAAGATGTCAAATTACCATTCACCAATTTAGGATTAAGGTTTTACTCTTGATTTATAAGCTTTGAGGCTTTATATCTATGTTTTGAGGTCCAATTTAGGGTTATGGTTTTATAGTTTTCCTTTGGGGTTATTTATTTGTTTATTTTCATGTCAAAAATCAATATTTCTAGTAAAAAACTTACCTTGTAGCAGCTGAAACGTTTCAGAAAACCAAGAAATTGCTGGAAACCTTTAAGGAAACGGTTGGTAACTTTGGAAATCTTTCAGGAAACGACTGGAAACGGAATGGAAATGTTTCTAATTTTTGGATACGGCTTGGAAACGTTTCAGTGGCGTTTCCGAGTCGTATCCCCTCCGTTTAAGTTTCCGAAATGGGGAACGAAGTTGCCCCTCCCCTTCCTAGAAGTTTCCGGTAACTTAGGGACCAACAGTTACGAAACAATAGGATACCAATGAAAATTTATCACTGAAAAAAACTAAGTATCTTGAGAAAGCTTCTTCAATCCTCAAAGAACGTTGAGCTAGGGTTTTAAGCTAGGTTTCTAGGGTACTTGGGTACTGGGATAGGTATTGGTACGGGTACACCACTTTTTGAAATATGGTACTTGGGTACGTCGCGGTACTGTAGTTAATATATATATAGATATAAGTTTCAAGTTTATAAATTATATTATATATTAGTATTTACTATTTATTATTAAGTTTTCATTGTTTAATGTTAATTGGTTAACAAGTAAACAGTAAACTACAATACTTTCTTAAATATATTGTTGTTATGAACAAAACAGATCTGAAATACTTTTTTAATAGATTGTTGTTATGAACAAATCAATGAACTGTTTCTAATAGAGAGCAGTAAGATCATCCTCAAAATATAATCTTTGAGTGCTTTAAGCATAGGATAGTCACAAAGTAAATATGGAAAGTACTAAATAGCATTAGAATATGAGGTGTAGCCATGAGGTGTTGCTCATTTGGTCTCTGTGGGGTTTAGTCCTCATGAGGTCTCATGTTCAAACCTCATGGTCAGCGGCGCGATGGCTTGGAACAACGTGGAGGTTTGATGGTTGCCCTGATAGAAGTCCGGTTTCGATTCCTGCGGGGGAGGTGCGGGAAGCCATACTGCACCCCAGAAAATTCCTGTATGACTACGGTGGTGGACGTGCTCTCGTTGTAACCTACAGGGTCTTAAGGCTAGCCGCGACCCATGAGTTTGGTATCCACGTTGTGCAGTTCAGTGGGCGGCATGGAGAGTTTCTCATGGTTAGGAAAAAAAAGCATGAGAATCTAACACAAAACATAAATTTTATAGGTATGAATTTCGTCTTATGGTGTTTGAGTTTCAACTTTCAACTTACTTGCACATAAGCATGGAAAGCAAGTAATATTAAGATGCATTTATAGTGTTTTGAAGGAATGAACTCTTATGGTAACCTTCAATACCAAATGACTTACTGTCCTGCCCCAATTCAAAGCTAAGAAATTAGTTTCTATTCACTCGATATTAATTAGATGAAGATGGAACAATTAGGACAAAGGACTCAATATCACAAGCATTCAGGCCTAGATCGGTGATACAAAATGCATATAAATCTATAAAACAAATGAGAGGGTTGTGGTAAGCACACATGTGGTAATCTATGGGATTCCAAATGGGTCACTAACTCACTAGCTGTGCATGGTAAATAACACAAGTTTTACTCGAAATAAATATGTTTATGCTAAAACAAAACAATACGCTGATGTGAAATATGCCAATCAACTACACACTACTGTGCCAAACACAAGCCAGTTATTGGTCAGTTATAATGGAAGCTGAAGTATACTATGTTTCTTGTTTAAATGGGCTGTTACCATTGCTTAAATGATAAACCATAAGGACTCGTCGTTGAACTGAGCTGACCAATGCAACCCATGGCCTCCAAACTTCAACGCAGCTACCAATAATAAAAGAAAATGGTTGAGGCTTGAGCTCTTAGTAAGCTTTAAGGCTTTGGGAGAAGGCCCCACCATACCCTTCCCCTTCTTCACTTCAAAACTTTAAAAAAGTTGGATTTTGATGTTTGCAAGCTGATATTTATGGGCTGGAACTTGGAAGCACCCTTGAAGTACCCAAAATCAGGGTACTTTGCCTTTTTTGGAGTACCGAAGTACCATAGAAGTACCCAAAATCAAGGTACTTTGCCTTTTTTGGAGTACCAGTACTTGATTGGATAGTACAAAGTACTGGGTACTTGGCCAAGGTACCAGGTACTTCTTGGGTACTTCCAGGAGTACCTGTTCTCGTACCGGGTATGGTGGTATTGGTACGCGTCCTCGACCCCTGGGTACGGGTACCTATGCTACTTAGGTTTTAAGAGATTGATTAAGATTTGAACTAGTGATGAATAATACAATTTAATTCACATCAAATTACTTAAGAACAGATTGTTTCATAGGCCAAATAAGATAAAGTTAGGGCTGAATTGATGTCAATCGCTCGCCTCACAGATTGAATTCGATTTATGGAAAAAATTCATAGGAGAGAGATTGAAGATGGATTGAGCTTAACCCCTACTCAAAATTGACTTGCTACAACAAAGATCACACAATATGAGACTAAAAGACCAAGGTGTTAACATTATTGGTGAAATCGACCTCAAAGACTCCAAATGGAAAAAATGATAGATGAAAAATCAGTGTCTCGTTAGGGCAACAAAGTCACAAATGAAATCTTGAGGGCCAACTATGATGATAACAAGATCAAAACGACCCTCTTCACAAACAATTGGAGACCGAGACTCTAAGGCAAATTCGTTTCTGCTAAACCAATATCGATCAAGAGATAAATAAGTCGGAAATGAGTTTGTTTTGGTGATTAGAGGGACGCCCAAGTCATTTGAAGGATACCCAAATGAAAAACAGGTTTATCTCAGAAAGATTTGGCCATGAAAGAAAAAACAAAATCGTTTTTGGCCACACGAATTTATATATGACATCGCTAGGTTTTACAGTGATTTTGTGAGGGTTTGGAAGGACGACCAAGCCATACGAAGATAAAACTAGAGAATACGACCCCCTAAAGGTGAACTAGGCCTCCATGAATATGGAAAATGGGTCAAATAAATTCGTGAAGTTTCTAAATAAAAATGTCCAATGCAAAACAGAGATGAAAACCGGAGAAAATTTGACCCCTTTCCAATGACGATCTCTAAAATTTTGAACGAAGTTGCTTTGTGGCAAAAAATGATAGGGTATATGAAGATGTCTTCACAAGTAAATAAATTATCCCCAAGAGGAAACGACCTCTTCCACCAACAATGTGATTTGCAAAACTTAAACTTAATTTTTTTTTGTATTTTGATTGACAATGGAGTGAAGTCAATCAACAAGAAAAAGTTTGTTTGGACTTACTTGGATCTAGGTGATGCCATGAATTGTTTCCCTGCCTTCAACATCTTCAACTTGCAGGTTTGTTTTCCATGCTCCATCTTGTTCTATAATGCTCAAGTGCGCTCCCTAAAAATACCAACAAGACACAATTAGCACAAACTAAACTTGTATCTTGATTGAAATCACAAGTTGACAAATGCATAGAAAAAGTAACAAAAGAGTACTAGGATCAAATGAAACAACTATACGCAAAATTAAATTTTCACGCAGGAGTACTTCTTGTCAGATGAATTCGCAGGATAGAGAGGTTTCCCCACAAAGTCGCTCCACACCAATTTGCCCTCCTTCTGTAATCAAGATAAATAAAATCTGATTGCCAAAGTTTGAAAATGTAATGGAAATCCAGTGACGAAGGAATTTGGAAGCTACAAAAATCTAGAACTTCCCCAAAAGAAAATAAGTTTTACCCAAAGAAAAGTTTTATATTCATTTTTCTCAGGATCCAAAGTCTCTATACAATGAGGGGTCTCTTCTCTTATAGTTTTGAGAGAGAACAAATCCCTAACCACTTTATGAATAACTGGTTGAGATTAAGAGATATAATGCCGAAATCAATGGTGGAGATTAGATCTCACACCCAATAGATGAATCAACTAGACTATGAAGGGGGTGAGTTGCCTCTAGTCCTTTATGTTTGGAGGTCTGGGGGCCCAGTTTGTTGGAATTAGACCGCGCCTCGATTGAGATAGTTCAGGTTCTCATGCTTTGCTGCATTATTAGTTGTAAGAGGACTATTCCTTATGCCATTATTCAAGCATAGTTTGTGGCTTGTCCCCTTGGGATCAAAACCATCTTTGGGTTGGCTTCCGTCCTACACTTGTACGTGGAATTGTAGACTCTTTAGTAGGTACTGGGTAGGTATCACTACCCTCATCTTGGTTACTACTATTTGGAGGCCATAGCCATCTCTAGTACATTTGGCAGACCTCGTGGCTAATTTGCAAAGTCCTCCTGCCTACTTCAATTGGTGTATCTTATTTGACCGCCTCTCCCCATTTGGATACTCTGTGGTCGCCCTAGCTGACTTTTCTTGAATACGCAAAAGTTGAATAGAATCAATAGAAAGGACATTGTTAGATAGTTTATTCAAGTTACATGGGTTGATCCTCCGAGTGGGCTAAGTCCCAAAATGGTATTCTACGTGAAGCATTTTTTGGAGCTTAGAGATGGCCTTATTGTTTGCCGCCCACCTTCATGCTCAAACACTCTATGCATGCTCCTTAGATTGCCCTTTGGGAAGTTTTGGGTTGGTTCTCATTACTCTAAAAATCTTTTCGAGACCAAGACATTGGAGCACTTTAGTTTTAGGTGCTTGGTCTATTATGATATTAGAGGACATATCTATTTCCTTTCTAAAGCGTCCTCAAACTCTATCCATGTTTTTTAGTTTCTTGGATGAGAGATGCTTGGCCTTATACATGAAGGGGGCGTGTGGATTCAAATCTCGCTTAATGCACCCTTGTAAGCCCCTTCCAAACTTGACTGGATCAATTATTGATTTCTTTACAATGCTTTGTTCCACTTTCCCTTGTTGTCATGTATTAGGTTTTGGATTGTTCTTAATATATGATAGATTTGCTTATATCATGATTTATTAGGGGTGGTCTTAGCACACCCACTTTGTAATCTCATCATTGTCACTTGTTGGAAATTAATAGTTTTATCTTATCTTATCTTATCACTATTGTTGGTGTTACTCTTTTTTGGTATATGCACTGTGTTTTTAGTTTTTGAAAGTAACTATCAACAAGTGTTTGTAGTATACCATATTGTCATTGAATGTTGCTTTATGATTTTTTGTGTTTGTAGGTCTTGTTACCACCTAAGTTGTACTTGGTGGATTTTTCAAGTGAGCCGACAAGGTTTGAACAAACACCATTGTTCATTCTTCAGAGTTCAGAAGTCAGCCAGGCTTTTCCTGGTATTTTTTTAAAATTTTCTTCTACCACATGTTCATACCCCCTTGGAGGAGTTGAAAATGTTTTAGCATGGTGGAGTATGTAAAAGACTCGGTCTCCCAGACTTATATATCAATATGACTAGCCCAGAGTGTTTTTTCTCTTGGAGATTATTTGTTGTTGAATAAACAACTAATAATATCTGAGTTTTTCACTTACACCTCCAAAGTTGGGGTGGTCACTTGGTATTTAAGCCTAATGAGGTTATTAGAGTCTATGTGTCAATGTATATAAGAATGCTAGGCATTAATATTGAGTCATATGGACATGTGCTAGGACCCCCTAGGTTTTTTTTAAAGTTTTGGTAAATATATATATTTTACGTAAACTTAGGATATTTTTTAATAGTCTAATTGAAAAAAATGGAAATGTAATAAAAGTGTGGTTAGGGATCGGATTTTTCCATGGGGGTGCTTGTTTTCTAACTCAGAGAACCCTTTAACCCAAAAACCCACTTTTCCTAGTAAAAAATCTCCAAAAAATCAAAATTATTAATTAAAATATAGAAATAATCAATAAATGGAGAATATTCCCATTTTCCCAAATCAGTGGAAAATGCTTCGATTTGATTGAAATTAGTTTCATCGGCTTCAGATTGGGTAGGCGAGTCATCTCCTTTTCTAACTCAGAGAACCCTTTTAACCCTTTTAACCCACTTTTCCTAGTAAAAAATCTCCAAAAAATCAAAATTATTAATTAAAAAATAGAAATAATCAATAAATGGAGAATATTCCCATTTTCCCAAATCAGTGGAAAATGCTCCGATTTGATTGAATTTAGTTTCATCGGCTTCAGATTGGGTAGGCGAGTCATCTCCACGACTTAAGCTGTTGATTGAGGTTGGTTTGAGAGGTGTCAGGCAAACACCAAGTCAAGCATGCGCCTCTCTCTCTCCTCCCACACGTGTGGGTGATGTGGCAGAGGGTGAGTGGGTTGGTGAGAAAGGTGGCAATCAACTCTTCAGTTCTACCCCTCTTCAACTCAGTTCAAGCTCAGATTATCTCAGTTCACCTCTACTCAACCCCACTCTCTCTCTTAGTCATGGATGCGCCCCCTCTGGGCCTCTTTGGCTATAAATAAAGCACAACCCTCTCATTCCAAACTAGTTAGAGTTGGATGAAGAGATGGTGGCTATTGTAATACTGCTATTTTTCATTCATTTGCTGAATAAAGAAGCTTTGGAGGCTATACCATGTAGTGCTTGTATTGTGTGGATTCCTAGCGTCATGCTGCAAATGTGTAACTGCAAATTTTTCCAATTTTGTGCTGCTTCGTGTTTTGGCTTCAAAGGATTCAGTTGAATCGGTAAGAGTATAAATTTGGCAAGTAAGATTACTTGCTCTTGTTTATTTATATTAGGTATGCTCAAAAAATCTAAGTTATATGCTTAATTAAGATTATTTTTGCATGATCTTTTGTTTTTGTTTCATACATATATATCCAGATCTCACGAGGTTTGTGCAAGTTTTTGTGATCCGGTTGCAGGTTTCCAATCAGATGAGGTGTGGATCAATATTGACGCCATTCGCTATCCAATAAGCTCAAGACACTGTCCCTTAGTCCTCCACAAAAGGGCCTCCTTTTAGCTTGTTTCTTTCCAGCAACAAACCAACCTTCTCCCCTCTTCCTCTTTTCTTCAAAAAATCAAAATTTTCTTGGTTACTTTGTTTATGCATGAGCTTCTAATTTATCATATGCAAATTTTTTTTGTTAGATCTCATCTATAAGCATTCAAAAAGTTAGATCTCATTTTTTCAAAGTTTTCATAATCATCTTAGATCTAGTTTAGGAAGGTTTCCATTTTTTACAAGTCATATAAAGCAGATCTAAAGCTTGTTGAAATGCATAGTCTTTCTTTCAAATCTAAAATGTTAAATTTTGCAATCAAAGTGCACATTGTATTGGCTGCCCAAAAGGAAAGCCAAGATCCCAAGGAAAGCTTGCTTCCATTGGTTATTTTATTGCATTTTTTCATTATTTTAACTTAGTAATTCTTTGGTATTTTTTGTGGGTTGTCCAAAGACACTTCCAAAGTGTTTTTGGACATTATTTTACTGACATTTGCTTGCTGTTTTTTAGCAAGTCCATAAAAACAGAGAAGGAAATTTGCCTAGAAATACATTTTTTGGCTATCCGAAGCTTCCTAGCGGTTCTCTCTACTTCCAGGTTTTTGTTTCTAGCTTTTTGTAAGCCTTTGGATCCCAGATAACAAGGACCAAAGAGCACTTCTACCAATAGTTGTAACCGCGATAAATAAAAAGATATCGAGTGGGCTCTTTCGAGCCCACTCCCCATCCCCCCAGGGGGATCCGCGTCTTTGTCTTTTTTGCATTTTTTATTTTTATTTGCTTTAGTTTAGTTTTTTATGTAGAAGTTGAATGCTGGAAGTTTGATTATATCATTCCATATTCAAAGTAATACTAATACTTACCCCACGACTTCCCGGTTGATCTGAAAGGAGAAAGAGATGTGTGGTAGATCTAATTAGATAACTTGTCCTTCCAATTCTTGTGTTTCAGTTTATTTTCATTTTACATAATAAAATTTACCATTGCTTGCTTTCTCGATTGAGGTTCACTTGAATTGAAAGAGATTCTTGGAGGTCATTTTTCTTTTTTCTTAACAAACAAAACTAGTCATAAAATCCTTAAAATTTACTTAGGCTCTGTTGTGTATGCTTTGCAACGTTGCGGTTTGACCGAACAGTTGGCTGCATCAAAAGAAACGTGGGTGACTAGCTTAATTAGTTCTCACACTTCAATTAACTTCCCTAGGCAAAAATCCAACGTCTCGTTTTGATTCGTTGCGGTGGCAAAATCCACAAAGGAAGTTGGAACAACTGGGTAGTGACCTCGAGACACTGTTAGGCTACACTCTTGTTGGTGTCGTGTTGAACACGTCTCAGAGACTCCAACCAGCGCACATAGTCCTTGCGGGGAGCCGCATCGGATAAAGGTTTTGGACATACTCCTAGTACCTTCGGGTATATTTGGAATTCCCTCCCCCCTAAGTTAATTCACTCATTTTCCACATTAACTTAAAACTTACTAAGAGACAATTGCAAAACATCTACTTCATCATTTTTTAGCTCGCACAATCTTACGACTCGATTTTTAACTTGGCACTGATTTTTTATTTCTATCTGCATGATTTATGAGTTGAGTAATTTTATAATTCCTTGTGCTATTTATGTTGTTGTAATTGGTTTATCTTTCAAATCTCTTGTTTTCCATTATTGATTAAAAACTCCTAAAAAAATTACTCATCCAAATCCATCACCATAAATCCTAATCAGCCTTAGCAACTGTTGTCTGTTGATTGCACACCAGCAGCAGAAATTTTCCGAAAGTTGTCTCCTCACTTAGGAAAGTGGGAGAGGTGTGACCTTGGGGGCAAGCACAGAGCCAGGTACTGTCACCTACTCTTAGCTCCTCCGTTTAGGCTAACTCCTAACGAAGCCAAGGGGGGTAGTCCCTAACAAAGAGTTTTCTATGGCTCAATGTTTAAGTTAAGTTTCTAATGTCTGGATGTGGATGAGTGTTGTTTAGGAGTGACTATGATTAGAAATGATTAAACTTATGAATTCTGAACACAAGCCAAAGCAATCCACGTTGCTATCACAAGAGTTAGAAGATAGACAATAATTTGAGAACTCACGAAATGATAAAGCATTTACAGATATAAACTTATAATCAAAATATCCAATGGACAAATGGCCCAGATTATCAATAGTGCGTAAAAGAAAAAACTAGTGCCTATGGAGTCAACTTATCAGAGATGCTTCGAGCGTAAATATGATGTGAATCTCAAAATAATGCCAGTGAATGTTTATTGTGCTTAATCTTGGTTAATTTTAAAGTTTTTAGATGATCTTGCTTATGGCTTTAGCGAAAGGTTTTCAATAGCCGAGAAAATCTTCCAAGTTAATCCGTTGGAGACATGACGGTCCGCCCAGTATCCGAGGCTGGTTTCGCGAAGATTGACCAGCTAGCTGAGAATCTTAGACAGCGGGTAGTTTCGGCGCCTCTACCAAGGAGAACTTAGGAATTTTTCTACAACGTAGGTGCGTTGGTTATGGGTAAAAATTTTATTGTGTTTTTCTTTGTGAACTTAGCAAGTCCGTTCACCGTTCTGAGTACAAGCCCAACTTGAAAGTCGGCAGAGCATACTAGGTGAAGGATAATCAACGAAGTAAATAAATTAGGGGAATGTGAGTTGCAAATTTTATTAAGTAAATTAATTAAAACTCTCCGACAGAGAGCGCTCTTGACCTTGTCTTATGACAGGTTCAAGAGACTTAGCTAAACTATATGCTTGATGCAAAGCTATGCAGTGAGAATGCTCTTCGATAGAGAGTGCTCTTGAATTGGGTTATGGAAAGTTCAAGAGACTCTAGCAATTAATTAATTAAACTCAAGAAAAATTAAAACAACTAATCTACCCAAGAATGTCTTTCAGGTTTTTAGACCTTAATCGGGAGAGCATAGGGGTAAGTAAATCAAACCAAGATAACAAAAGCAACACACCGATAGAGAGCACTCTTGATCCACCTAATGGTGAGATTCAAGAGATTTTGATTCTTTTTAAGTTTTGCAATATGATATCAAAGAAAGAAAACAAAACTTTGAACTAAGTAAGTAATAAAGTAAGAAACTTTTTCTCTTTTCTACTTTATTAAGGATAAAATTTTCAGACACAAACTACCTTTCCCTATTCTATTCTAAACATTTATTCTACAAGTATGCAAAAATGAAAAGGGACGATACAAGCTTCCCCCAAATGGGGGAAGAGGGGTGTGGGAGCCGTAATCCCACTTGCTCTTTATTATCTTTTTTACAATTCTTTCTTTGATTCTGCCTTTGAATTTTCTTGAGAGAACAAGGTGAGAAAGGGATGGAAAGAAGAGGGAAATCTTGTCTTTTTGTGCTCTTTGCTTGCTTCCTTGTTTGCACTTAGCCTTTGGGCTTTTCTCAATTCTTCCTGAAAGTAAGAGCTTTAGACAATTCAAATGTTATATGTTAATAAAAAATTAAAGAAATAAAACTACAAACTAATACTTAACAGAGGGGTAAAATTCTGCGGTGAAAGAGGAGAAAAGACTATGGAATGGGAGAGAGAAAATGATAAAAGGGGGCTGTCCAAAAGGCAAAAAGAGGGCTGCAAACAGTAAAAAAGAGGGCTCTCCAAAAGGCAAAAAGAGGGCTGCAAAAAGTAAAAAAAAAGGGCTGCAAACTACGAGAAGAAAGAGGAAAAGAGGGCAGCGAAAGGGAAAGAGGAAAAGCAGGCCAAACAAGGCAATGGAAGGGAAGCCAAAGGGTGGAAAACGTTAAACTAGGGCTTCCTAAAGAAACCGGTAACCAAGAAAAGATAGATTTGAAATTTTAAGATGGAGCTTTGGAGTAAGATCTCCTTGTGTTTTTTTTCTCGGAAAAAGCCCAACTCTGTAGGTCTTGAAAGACAACAATGTTAGAAGGTTCTTATGATGATGGAGATGAGATTGATGCAACTGAGTTCGCACCCTTCTCCAAACGGCAAGATCTGTTAAGACAATCCAACTCGAAACCCAGTGAGATCAAACAAAATAACTAGTATGCTATGGATATTTAAACCAAGATCAATACTTCATATAATTGAATACTTGTACTCATCTAGATTATGATAAACTTTGCATAATAATCCAACATGACAGCTGCAAATGGAAGATCTTATGTTCTAACAATAGACTTCTAAAGCTAGTTATTTGATTCAACACATGAGTAACAAATTGAAAGCAAGGAAAGAGACCACCTCATAATAGACACATCCACCAATGAAGAAACAATCCCATAGACCTCCAAAGTCGAAAAGCTTTATTCAATAAAATAATGATTAAAATTTTTGCAGAGTTTCTATGCCCAAAAGTCCATAATGAAAGAGGAGCCAAGCACCTCTATTTATACAAAAGCTAACATCCTAAAACCTAAAACAGAACTGGCACTTGAAGAGAGCCAAATAGCAAGTCGACTTCTCAATCAAGATTCAATCAAAACCAGCTTGGAGTGCACACTGCTTTCAGTAGACTCAAGCTGCAATTAAAAAGACGGGGAGGTGGCCTCCACTTTGGCAAGGCGCCTCCATCCCCTCCTTGGAACCATCAACCATCAAATGTGGCAGCTCCAAGTGCATACACGTGAACCAAAAGGGTTTGCGCGAGCCTTTGTGGGAGATCTTTAGTTGAAGGGAGCTGTGGTTTGCTGTGCATAAATCAAGGGAAGAGCCCCACCAAACAAGCCAACGCGAGCTCTAATATTGGGTTGACGTCACCACTAACACATTAAACCAACGATGCCCAAGCTCCATGCTTCACGTCACCATCTCATGCATTAATTCGTGACTTATACAATTTGCATGGTGTGGTGTATAATATCATGGTTTAAAAGATTTAATTTAATGTGGATAGGGGACCACACATATCCACTCATCATCCACATACTCCAAGCTAGAGCGGAATCCATCCATCCCTTTTCACATAAGCGTGGGCATTTCAAAACTCATGTCACCATCTTTTAAATTAAATCACTACACTTCTTTTAAACCATAGCTTAAGTTATATTATATTTTGAAATGGGTTATATGGCATGAGGGACCCACCTCCATGTCACCCTCATCATTAAAATAATGATTTTTTTGACTCTTTTAAATATTTTGACCAAGTGCCAAAATGTGCATTTTTAGCATTAAAATGTCATCCTGATGCATTTTTAGTCAAATACTGCCTCATGGGGTGCTCTGGCTGCCCGGCTGATGGTGGAAGTTGCCCTTGGGGTAAAGATCTTGCTTCGGGCTTGAAAATGAGCCCAACCATGCCGAAAACAGACTTCGGATCACACTTTTATTACATTTTGAAACTTTCCATTTAAACCATTAAAAATTGGCTTAAAAAACAGAAAAAAAATATTTTTCTCAGAATCCAACGAAACTCTAGGGGGACCTAGTACATGTTCATACGACTCTAGTGGAATGCCTAGCATGACAAAAAATACTGACATGAAGGCTCTAATAACCTCCTAAGGCCGAAACACCAAGACAACTACCCCAGCTTTGGAGGAGCAAGTGAAAAACTCAGAAATTATTGGTCATTTGTTCAACATCCAATAATAACCAAGGGAAAAAACACTCTGGGCTAGTCGGCTTCATGCCCAGGTCTGGGAAGCCGAGCCTTTTATAAAAATTTAAATGCCAGGACAGTTTTTACATTTTCCCCAAGGGGATATGAACATGTATTTTACAAAAAATAAAAAGTTCAACCAAAAACTAGCTAACTCTGGAACACACTAAACTTCTGAACTCTGGAGATGAGCATTCATCATGCTCAATAACTGGCGGCTCAATAGGAAGTTCAACTATTGTTCAAAATAGTTGGTAACAACAACTCTTTAGGGTCTACCCCCCTTGGCTTTGTTAGGAGTTTGCCTAAACAGAGGAGTCAAGAACAAGGTGACGACCTTGACTCGAGACTAGCCCTCAGGGCCACATCGAGTGACTTGAAGTTTTTTGCGACGCTCCCCTCAGGTGTGTGAAAGGCGACAACAGGTTTGAAATTTTAAATAATAATAATTATATTATTAATCACTCTTAGCTTTTAGAGACATGATGATTGAAGTTTGATTCTTGGACAATGAAGATTGAAATCTTAAATTGCAAATTCATCGAAGCATATTATTTTTTTTCCTTACCTCTAAGAACTCCTCCAAATGGCCAATGTAGAGTGCCCAACAGTTATTACAACCCACAATATGACAATATCTAGTAGTGTAGCACTGTCCAATCATTGTACAATGCCCAAAGTCATTGAATGATGAAAACATGAACTATAGCAGTGCAAGGGTTGATGTCTCTACTCTCCAACAATCGCATGGGTTGATAACCTGATGTCTGTTGTATGTAATGTGTAGCAACAACTAACCTCTTCCCTCAGTAATCTGTCTTACTTGATCCCTCTCACACCAATGGCTTGACCCTTCTCACAACAATGACTCGAACCCAATCACACAACTGCTCTACGCCTCTCAGGTAAGTAGAGAGAGAGAAAATGGTAGGCATTACGTGTCCATAAGAGAAATCACAGACAATAGAAGTTCATGAAGAAATTTGTAATCATGACAAAGGAGAAATCATATGGCAGCGAGGTGAAAAATGACCAAATGAGTGAAATATTAGGTTAAATGAGATCACATGGGTGAATTTTTTTTCAATTTGGTTGACTTCGACGTTGGAGTGTCGTTTTTAGAGAGGGAAGTTTCCTCTTTTTTAAGGGGGTGTTCCCTTGTGTGTTTTGGTGTTCCCCCCTCAAATGGGAATGTTTGGGGATGTCTGCTTTGGAGTACCCTTGTCTTGGGAGCATGGGGAGCAAGTCCCCTACCCTTGAGAACATGTCCTTGTGTAAACTAAAGTTTTCTCATGTGTATAGGATTGTAAGAGTGAATATAGAAAAATGGCATTGAGCACAATGCACATTTGAACTACAATACATTAATATTGAGGCTCTAATGGTCTATAGAGTCCAAAAACAATCATACTAGTCTTCAATAAAATCAAACTACATAATCATTGAAATCTAGATTCTCCACATTCTTTGCATGGGCATGCTTGCCATTTTGACGTGATGACTTTGAAGGCCCCAACATTAATATCATTTTCTTGTGGTTGTTGAAGTGGTTGCAAGCAATATTTTAAATCTTGGTCCCAGAGTTAGAATTGGTTGAGGGCCAACTCTGACTCCAGTCTGACTTGAATTGGTTTGAATTTTATGGCTTAGTTTAGTTAACAATTAATAAACATTAAAAATTTAATTAAAAGAATAAATTTGGAAGATTCTAAACTATTAGAGGCAAAATTTGCAAAGTTTCCTCATGTATAGATGATGTAGGGTGAATATATGAAAATGGCACCAAGTGCACTACATACCTGAAACAAAATACATTATCAACATGGCTCTAAATACACTCTAGAATTAGAAACATTTGCTACAAGGTACTAGCCTATTACATATGACTATTCAACATGATCAGACTCATCAATCATCAAACCCTTCAACACTATGGAAATGGGATCCTCAACATGAGCTATAGGACCATCCTTTGGCTTGAACTTGTTAGACTCCTCAAGGATCTTTGCAACTATAGAATTAGTACTAATACAAGCACGACTAGTGCCTGCCATGCTTATTGCTACTTCTACTATTGGATTTGAATTAAAACCATTCCACCCCAAGTCATCATTATTAGAATGAAACTCTTTTGATCGAGTCTCCTCTACCCCTTGAAAGTTGAGCCTCGAGGTTGAATCAATATCATGCAACACAATGGGATCTATATCATGTCTTTTGCGTAATAACTGGAGTAGTTATTTTCATTTCTAGAATTACTACTTTTTAGGAGTTAGGACTACTATTTTTGGCATGTTTATTTTTTAGTAGGTCTATATTTCATAGGTGGAGTGTAGCCCAATAGTAGGGTGACATTTGGTGTCCTTCGATGGTTTAGAGGGCTTGTCTTCTGTTTAGTATAGTTTAATTAATTGGAATTCTAAAATTTGTTAAGTTTGTTAAATTCCACAAAGAACCAATGGGATGTGGCATTCTATTTTCATCATATGAGAACCGATGAGGTTGGAACACCTCTTAAAATCCTCAAACAATTAATTACAATATAAAGTTTATGTTTTCTTTATATTTCACTTTCTATCCTTTTAGATTAAGAATTTTAAATTATTATTCCAAGTTGGCTTGTGTCATTGTGTGTCAGGCAAATTATCGCCCCGCCCAAATAACGCTACCTTTTATGAAACCAAACATGTATAGACTCAGCTGAGTTGGACTGGTTTGGTATTGAATCGATTGGTTCATGTACCAAACTGGTTGGTTCAATTCCGAACCAGTGCCTTGTGTTGATTTGGTGGTTGAGTCAATGCCCTTGAGGGCGATCTCGATCAATTTGGTTGAGTTTTAAAACATTGGTTACAAGCATCCATAATAAGTCTATTCAATATAGAAGGGGGTTATCATTAAATGTATCAAAGATAGATTTTAGAGTAAATGTTGGATTTTACTTTTTTTTTTTCCTTTTTAAATTTTATTTTTGTTTTTCTAGGGGGACGTGGTGCATTGGTCAGACCAATCGGTTTTGTCTTGAATTGGCTTGTTTGAATTGGTTCATACTAGTTCAACACTAAAATCGTAAATATTTAGTTTGGGAGGCTAGTTTTAATTAGAAACCTCCCAAAACTAGTCCAATCGATCAATTTTACGGGGTTTGGTCCAATTTTGTTAACAATACTCCTAAGTTTTATGCTTGAAGAAATTTTATTAAGTGGAGGGCATGGTTAGGCAAGTTTTTTGGGTTTTTTCACATAAACCTATAAAGGATTACCAAAAAGTTAGTTTGCCACGATGCATGTTTGATTGGTGGCAAATGATTAAATGATAGTGGGAGGGTGGTTAAAACTTAAGAGGACTGAGACAAAGAACCAAAAATAACTAGCTAGGATAAATTACCGACTACATTCTATCATAATTGTATGGCTTACACCTAAAAGTATTACTGACTAACCCTCAAGAGCATGAAACAATAGGGCATAGTGGAATATTATTAGAGAGAATTTCTCCAAGCCAACTTGTTTGTGGAAAATATTTGTCCTAGGGATATGGTTCTATGTGGATTGATGGTTTGAAGGATTCGATTTGAGAGTTTCTCAAGGTAAAGAGGCCAACTACTCTTGAGGTTGCAATTCAATAGGTATAATCATATTTTGATGATGTTGGAAGCTATCTTATAGTAGGGCCACCCTCCTAAACCAATCCAAAAACAAAGAACAAAAGGGTATTGAGAATTCAGCTTAATCCCTTACCTCTATTGTTGGAAAGTCCAAAGGAGGAATAGCAGATCTTGTTAGCGTCGTTGATTTATGCTCGAAGGGAATTTGTTTTAGTTTTAAGGAGGTACAGTCATAGGGGCACAAATCAAAGATCCTCATAAGGATGTACATGATTGAGTTAGTAGAAGAAGATTTTGAAAATAACGATAACGATGATTTTATTAATGTTCAACTAATGACCACACAAGTAGGTCAGAGGGACTACTAAATACAATGATGTGATTACAAGAGATAATTGAAGGTGATTAGGAGAAGCAACAAAAATAAAGAAGGAAAACATCCATGTAATGGACAATGAACAATAGCAAATCCCATTTGTCTCCCTTGTTGCTATGCTTGGAATCATGCAATATAGATCTTGAGGGTAAAGAGCATAGTGAAGGGAAGAATAGTGGTGGTCGTCATTGATTTTGGCCACACCGATAAATTTATGGACTCAAAGTTGGTGAAATATGTGGGCCGAAGGGTTCCTTCATCACTAATTTCGAAGTGTCAGTGGACAATGATACTATGATGGATTGTAAGTGAACAGTAAAATGCGTGAAATTGCAGCTAGGAAACGATGAATTGAGTTTTAATTTCTATGTGGTTACCAGGGGCAACTTTAGTAATGGGGACACAATAGTTGAAGACCTTGGAGGAATTTTGTATTTATCTTGATCAATCGTACATGACATTTGGGAAGGGGCAACGATTGACTACAATCAAAGGCTTACAAGCATGTGCAATAAATGGATCTCAGGTCACAAAATGGGTATACTTCGCACTAGAAGCGAATTATGTTATATTCTTCAATGCAACTTTATGCAAGGTCTCCATATCAAGGTGAAAGCATGCAAGCTCGCAAGAGAGAGTGTAGTACATTGACTGATTGATGAATATATTGACATTTTGTAGGATATGCAACATGGATTTCCACTAGATAAAGCACAAGAACACATCATGGAGTTGGAACCAATGTCTAAACTTTTCATTATCCCGCCTTACAAGGGCTCTAAGTTATTCAAAGATGAAATTGAAAAAGTAAACTAAGATTTATTGGATATAGGTCATATACTACCTAATAAAAATTTGTTTGCATCTCTTGCGGTAATAGGAAGGATGGTGCCTTTTGTATGTGCATTGACTACATGGAGTTTAACAAGATAAGTCAAGGTAAAAGTCATCTTGGGAATCAATGTACATTAGGTTTTGTCCAAGGAAACTAAGAGTGTCTAGTGCCACAAAAGATTAAATTAGGGTTGCTCGATCCATTTATAGCAAACCAAATTTATCATATGCTTTGAAATTCATATCATTTTGTATCATCAACTATCGTAGCTACAAGAACATAAGAGCAGGAGAAGACATTTTGAGCCAGAACAAGAGCTAAGTCTTTCAATAATTACACTTTGAGGACAAACCATTTTTTAAAGGGTAAGGCAATGTAATATACATAATAAACAACAATAAGTAAATAATAATGATACTACTACTAATAATGATAATTAATGATTAACGATTAATGAAAGGACACACCCTATCTGAAATACATGGCCTATTGAGAAGACATGACTTACCATTGTGACCAATCAATGCTGTAAGTTCACCATCACATGGGCATTGTATCATCATTTCTTGCTCATTATACATTTATTATATACTTGTTCATTAATGGATTATTTGTCCTATTTACATTGGATGTTTCTATAGTAACAAACTTTGTTTGTCACAAAGATCTAAACGTTACTTGTGAAAGATTGTTGAAGAGTGCGTAAGATAATATGATGAAAATAACTACAACAATGAAAAGCTTAGCTCATAAAGAACATATGTAAGTTAAACCATATGGAACTAGACAAATCTAAAAATTACATTAAATCTTATATTTATTTCAATTTATAGTCAACAAATAAAAGATAACTAGTTGACCCGTGAGCATAGGTTAAGTTGGTGAATTAATGTGCAATTGAAAGAGGATTTATTTAGATATCCTTTAGTTGTTTTAAGGTGTGAGAATACACGTTGATTTCTAGATTTAAAACAAAAAAGAAACTAAGAGGAAAAATGAATAATTGTTTGAGTTAGATAACATAGAGATTGTGATTCTCTTGAATAGTGCCTAATGTCCTATGGAAAGGGCATGGGGCCATAAAGGAACAAGGGAAGATTTGGGGATAAATGGTAGGAGGGTTTAGAAGTTCTCATACCCTTGTCCTAGCCTTTGATAGCCAAATGTTTTGTTTCTCTTCAGAGCTATAGAAGTCTCAAGAGCTGAATATCTCCACATAAACCTGCATGCAAGGTCTAATAACCCTACTAGCAAAGCTTAAAATTTACTACTAAGAGCAATAATTCAAGTGCCAAATTCAAAGCAAATTTAATAAGCAGATAACACTAAACTTGGTATAAAATTAACTCAAACTTGCTATGCATAAGCCATTACTTGAAACTTAAATCAACATTTGAACATCTAGCCCTTAGATCTTCAATTTAGTTCTGCAAAATTCATCACATATCCTAACAGTAAGACAAATGAACACAATAGTAGCAAATTGTAAAGTCCTCTTTGGCTTGTGCAGCAAGAACCGACCCGCTAACCTAGTCAATTCCCATAGGTTTGACTAGGTA
Source organism: Pseudotsuga menziesii (assembly GCA_001517045.1). Lineage (NCBI taxonomy): Eukaryota > Viridiplantae > Streptophyta > Pinopsida > Pinales > Pinaceae > Pseudotsuga > Pseudotsuga menziesii. The sequence continues at coordinate 262,387 of LPNX010982795.1, read as the reverse complement.
CTGATATATAGGGAATTGACTAATGACTAATGCCACACAGGATAAAAGGACAACAAGCACAATGATATTTAGTCATTAACAATAAGGACCACCTAAGCAGGATCAAGTGACATGCGAAGTATAATTCAAAATGCATGCGACCTGTGTCATTTAAGTTGCACGCATGCATAAGCTAAGTTGCATGCGTCATGCACATGTCAGGGTAATAAAAGAAAGGAAATCAACTTCTTTGGGTATGCATTGTTATTATTCATCATTGAGATTCGATTTGGAGAGCTTTGAGAGCATTCTAGGGTTGAGGGCGAATCTCTTAGCCAACAATTGAGTTCAGGCGAAATCTATCCACCCTAGTCAATTCCAAGGATAGATCGTCTAGATCTATCAACATACTTCAATTCTACAACATCTTCATCAGTCTTTGCAGGGATTTGAGGGAATCTAGGCAATTGAAGAATTTATGAGGGCACATTATTCCACTTATATGAGGGTGCATTATTGGATACATTGAGAATGGCGCATTGTTGATGATCATTGGAGATTTTATTCATCTTATTGATTGAAAGCTTGAAGATTCATCTCATAGAGGGGCCTTTCTCCTAGTTTCACAAGAAGTGTGGTTATTCATCTCCAGAGGGCACATTCTCATAAGGTGTGCACATTTTTTCCATTATAAATCTCAAGGGTGGATTCATATGAAATTAGAGGATTAATCACTGATACCATGCCTTGGATGAGTTGTTAGTGACCCTATTGCTGCTTCAGGGGATTCATTTGAGCACATTTGGAGCCATATCTATTGATCTGACATAAGAGGTGGGCATATCCATTGCATGGGCAAATTGATCCAAAAAGAGATTACAACGCTGGTGACCTAGAGTTGGTGCATGACCTACATGTCTTCTTTATTGGCTTGGCCTACTCTAGTACATCTCATTGGTACGTTCATGCTTTGATTTTGAGTTTATTTTATTATATATCTGAATTATATTATTATGGGGTTTATGCAATATCATGCAACTACATGCGAACGTACTATTGGCTAAATAATACAACAAAGTTACAAACCATTGAATACACGAAACACAATATCTCGACAAACTTCACACAAAATCAAGATACAACAATTTGGTGAATCCTCACCTTGAGTGTGACAAAATGATTGGTGAATCCAATGTTGATTGTGCTTTCTAGTGGCTTCACTCCCTCAAGTGGTCTCAATGATGTAGAGCGTTTTGATGTAACAACTAGGCCAAAGGAACACCAAGAATAAAACTTGTCTTTCCTTTCTAGCTTTCTTTATGGATTCTCAATTTTGTAAAACATTTTAATGTTATGTTTTATGGACACGCTTCTAAATTTTGAACAAGAAATTGTCAATTGAAAATGTGTTTAATGTTTGCTTGCAAATCATTTTTATAACTTATAGTTCATAATCACATTGTAATTTATTACCTACATTTTAGAATTTAGAATATTTTGAATTTTATAGTTTCTCAAGCCTAATGCCAAATTTTACTGCCTAGTTTTGCATTATCGAATTTTTGCAGAACTTCGAGGTCTCCAAACATGAACACAAACTTCAACTAGTTGGCTTTCTATTACAGTGTAATGCAGTGGCTTAGAACACTGTAGAGAGATCCCTTGTGCTGAGAGTCGCATATGATAGTTAGTTAGTTTGCCAAAGTTGCCTAGGTCTTGCACTTGGTCCCTGTTGTCAAATACATATTAGCTGGGCTACCATTGTTCTTGAGTAGTCTTGAGCACAATCTTGAGCCAATCCCTTACTTTAAGATCAATAGATGATGACGACAATATCCCAAATACTGATATTCTACTGTTTTCTATTATAGGGCTTGCTTGTAGCCTCAGGATTTACAATAATACTGAATTAAATGTGCATGCGAGGTGCCATGCTAATGGCCCTAAATTATAGCAGAACCAGGGCAGAGAATTGTAGGAAGAAGGAAAACACTTACCACTGATAATCAAGCTGAAGATGCTCCAGAGATAAGATGCATGCAAATAAAGCTGAGCTGGTGAAGTAATATTGCTTCCTTCTTGGTGTTACCTCTCGACAGCACAAAACCCTCTCCTCAGCTAAAGGTGACGCTTTTGGTGAAGGAGGTGTCTGATGGGGTTGAGAATTTGTCGAGATGTAGATCTTCCCGTGCCGGAGAGAATGACCAGAGCATGCAGAGATTTTGACCTCTCTAAGAGCCCTAGCGAATTGGTTTACAAGTCTGGTGCTCATGCCCCACAACCTCTCTGATTTGCTGATAAATGCTCCGGATGAGCAAACCAGAAGTTGATGATCACCCAATGCAGTGGAGTGACCCTATCAGTGAAGGTGATGCCAACATACGGAAGATAATCCGGGATTCAGAGACTTGGTGTGTTGCCCGCCGATGTGCACAACATCAGCTAGAAATCATTCGAACGACTATCTCTCGACAAAAGGGAGAGGTGCGGCCTTGGGGGCAAGCAAAAAGTCAGGTGGTGTCACATGATCCAGACTCCTTCGTTTAGGCAGAACTCCTAACAAAGCCAAGGGGGCTAGTGCCTATGAAAAGTTACTAAGGTTAAGGTTATTAGGATTATCCAATTAGTTGATGGTTTGTTTATTAAATTTTTGGGAGTTAAAAAGTGGGGTTTCAAGATATAACTGCAACAATAGTTTTAAAGAATCCTTTTAACAACATGAATTACAAGATCATTGCAAAATATATAAAATGATGCACGATACTTGATATTGATAATAAGCAAATAAGAGTGCAAGGACTAGTGCCTTATGGAGTTAACACAGTGAAAAATTGATAATTGCTAAAGAAAGGGAAATGTTGTGCAAGTGTATCTTGGTGAATTTTAGATTATTGGATTATTAATCTTGGTTAGGGAAAGAAGGGAAACTTTCGAGATACCGTAAAGGTACAGAGAGGAATGTCCGGAATTTAGGCTTTGGTGGCTTCGCACAAGGACATGTTGGTTACCAAAGTCCCAAGGGCGTGTTCAACACTACAACAACCAGGGATGTAGCCTAACGGTGCCCCCAAGATCTAAGTACAGTGGTTCCAGCTTCCCCAGGTAGAATTTGCCCACACAAAGTTTAACTGAAGCGCTGGAGTTTCACTTATCTTTTGGGTAGTTAATTTTGTTAGGTTGACTTGGATTAAAATGTGAGAATTAAACAATCTACAGTGCTTCTGGGTATCCCAATCGGGTAGAGCATTCACAATGTAGAAAAATGGTTTATTCCAATTTTATTAATGAAGAAGATTGTAACAATCCTTCGACAGAGAGCATTCTTGATCCGCCTTATGGAGAGATTCAAGAGATTTGATGAAAAAACAGAAAACGGATGCAAAAAGGGCAGTAAACAAAGAAATAAACTTTTCGATAGAGAGCACTCTTGATCCATATTTCGGTGAGATTCAAGAGATTTTAGATTCCCTTTACTACGCCACATATCCATGTCCATGTACCAAACTCCCCACCAACCCAATCGCTTGCTCCACGTGTGCGAGTCCTTCATCCTCATGCGATTTCGTATGACATTGATGTGATGATCAAATTTCTTAGTTTTGAAACCATATGATAGCCACACTCCAAAAATATATTTTGGTTTACTCTATTCAACGCATGGGGAGGGGTCCACCCTCCCCCACTCTTTTGCAACCTTCATTGGATTAGCGTGAGCTCTGTTACCAACTATTTTGTACAATAGTTGAACTTCCTATTGAGCCGCTAGTTATCGAGCATGATGAATGCTCATCTCCAGAGTTCAGAAGTTCAGTGTGTTCAAAGTTAGCCAGTTTTGGGCTGAACTTTTTATTCTTTGTAAAATACATGTTCATACCCCCTTGGGGAAAATGTAAAAAATGTCTTAACATTTAAATTTTTATAAAAGGCTCGGCTTCCCGGACTTGGGCATCAAGCTGACTAGCCCAGAGTGTTTTTTCCCTTGGTTATTGGATGTTGAACAAATGACCAATAATTTCTGAGTTTTTCACTCGCTCCTCCAAAGCTGGGGTAGTTGTCTTGGTGTTTCGGCCTTAGGAGGTTATTAGAGCCTTCGCGTCAGTGTTTTTTGTCATGCTAGGCATTCCACTTGAGTCGTATGAACATGTACTAGGTCCCCCTAGAGTTTCGTTGGATTTCGAGAAAAATATTTTTTTTTGGTTCTGTTTTTTAAGCCATTTTTTAGTGGTTTAAATGGAAAATTTCAAAATGTAATAAATGTGTGATCCGGAGTCCGTTTTCAGCATGGTTGGGCTCATTTTCAAGCCCGGAGCAACGTCTTCACCCCAGGGGTAACTTTCACCATCACTCGGTCAGTCGAAGCACCCCGTAAGGTAGTATTTGGCTAAAGGAGCTTCAGAATAGCATTTTAATGCTAAAAGTGGACATAATGCACTTAGTCAAAATATTTAAAAAAGTCAAAATCAAATATTTTATTGGTAAATGGTGACACGAAGGTGGGTCCCTCATGCCATGTAACCACTTCAACATATGATATGACCCAAACTTTGGTTTAAGGCATGGTTTCAAATTAATTCAAATGGAGAGGTGACGTGAAGGTGAGTTGAAGTCTCATGCTAGCGTGGAGTATATTGTGATGGGTGGTATTAAGTGTGGACCCCTCTCACCACTTAATAATTTTACTATTTTTTAAAACCATGAAATAATATATCCAAGGCATGGCAACGAATTAATTCAAAGGAAGTGGTTGATGTCAATATGGATGAAGCTCATGCTATTCGCTAGTGAGTGTGATGAGTTGGACCCCATCATCTATTAAACTATATCTTATCGCAGCATATGCTATGGAGGCTATCATAGGTTTTTATGCTAGCTAGGAAGTGGGCGATGTAAAACGCAGAACTCACGCTAGCTCTTTGGTGGACGCGAATGGGGTGAGGGTGGACCCCTCCCCCGTTGCTAAGAGTTGTTTATTATTATTCCAGCCATAGTGGATCACAGCCTCGTTTAAAATTATCATTCATTCCAAATTCGTCTGTCGTACAATTGCATGAGGAAAGGGAAGCCGCACGTGTGGAAGTGGTTGGGTTTGGTGATGTGTAGGCACTTGTTGGGTGAAGAAGGCCAGTTCCTCTTCACTTCAACTTTGGTTTAACTCAGTTACATGTTGAGTTGTTCTTCAGTTCATAAATGCCCCCCTGGGGCTTGGTTTTTGTATAAATAGAGGTGCTTGGCTCCTCATTCAACATGGATTTTTTGGACAAACTTACTCTGCTAGGTTTGTAATTGTGTTATAGCTTTTGCTATTGGAAATAAAGTGACTTTGGAGGTCCGAATGGTGTGTTGATTCTTGTCATGGGAAGTGCTTCATTTGTATCAAGGTGATTTTGTTCTTGTTTTTTACTTATATTTCACTATTTTGATCAAACTGTTAGCTTAGAAGGCTTTATTAAGTCTATAGTGTGGGCATTTGAGTTCAATTTGTCCATTTATGTTGGGTTTTATGTGATTTTGAAGGAGTAGACTGTAGTTGGAAATACTTATACTGTTGTAATCCCATTTTGCTATGTATACAATATTTGATCAGGATGTGTTTGTAAGTGGTTTCTTGTGCAGATGTCCTAGGTTTGAAGAGAAGTATGAGCTCGGTTGCTTCTCTCATCTTTTCAAAAGACCTATTTTTCTGACATTGTGTGCATTTCAGGGCCTCCTAAAGTCGATCTCAAGCCTAAAAAAGTTTGGCAAGAGGCACTAGTTCGAAGATCCATCACTCAAAACTACATCTTAAAACTCGGTTACTTGCTACCTTGGAAGCCCTAAACCTTCTCGTTTCGTTTTTGGCCTCTTACCTTCTCTTAGCTGTCTTTCGCTGCTCTCTTTTTTCCCTCTCTTTCTCTTTTGCAGCCCTCTTTCGCTGCCCTCATTTTCCCCCCCTCTCTCTCTTTTGCAGCCCTCTGTACTGCTGTTCGCTTTCTCCTTTTCCCTCTTTTCCTCACTTATTTCAGCCCTCGTTTTTGCTTTCTTTTTGCCCCATTTTACCCCCTTCATCTTTCCCACTTTGCCTGTAAAAGTTTTGTATCTAGTTTTGCTTCGAAAAGACTAAAAAATTTGCATTTTAAAAGGGTAGTTTTTGCACTTAGAATAATTTCATATTTGTTCGCATCTAGATTTACTTTGATTTTATTAACGAATAATGGGTGCTTGAGTCATTGTTTGTTTTGAGCAAATACTGAAGAAGAGGTCAACCAAAGACAAGTCTAAGGACTTGGGGATATTGAAGAAAAAGTTCCCAACAAGAAGACAAACCACATCCTTTTTTTTTTGTACAAGCCAATAGGGCTTCTTCACCCTTTTGATTTTTTTAAAGTTCTTTTCAAGGGTTAAAATCCCCACGCATTGTAAATTATTAATAAAAAGGCTACTGGGAGCAAGCCTCCCATCTTTCTACTTCCCCTATTTGGGGGAAGTGTGTCTTGTGTTCCTTTTCATTTTTACTTAGTGTAGTTTTAACTTAAAGCACTTAGCTTAGTTCTCTTGATTAGATTTAGTTTTCATTTCCACTAATTGCTAGTTGTCCATTAAGTATAACTACTAATTGCTAGATTAGATTTTATTACTTGCATTGTTGTGTATCTTTCTCTTTAATTGTTAATCTTAAAAAGAACCAAAATCTTTTGAATCTCACCATAAGGTGGATCAAGAGTGCTCTTTGTCAGAGAGTTTGTTTAACTGTTTTTCTTTTATTTTCATGCATTCTACTGTTTGCAAGTTTAACTACTTAATTCTTAAGTCTCTTGAACTTCCGTCATAAGACGAAGTCAAGAGCGCTCTCTGTCGGAGAGTTAAACTCTGTGCTCCTAACTTAAAATTTACAACTCACACTCCCCCTCTAATTAATTTATCTCGTTGCTTCCTTGCCAGAGTATGCTCTGACTGACCTAAAAAATCAGAGTACCCAGAAACGACATTGGACTGTTAATATTGCAAGTGATAACGTAATAAAACTTTCACCCTATAACCAACGCATCGACGTTATCTCGATAAATACTCAGGTAGTCGGCAAATTCCAAGTGTGGGCATTAGGCAACCCAATCTGAACACTCGCTGGTTAAATTCTTTGAACACCTAGCTTGCGATTCCAGACAGGTCCGTCATGTCTTTGAACGGAGCCACTGAAAGTATATCCGGTTAGGTTTCCTAGACACCTTAATCATGATCATCTTTAAAATTTACAATAAAATAAACCAAGAACAATTGCAAAACGATCTCACAAACATTACTATTGAGACTTGTATTTCGACATTTACAAGCATTTTTTTGACTCCTTTTTGGCACTGGTCTTAAACTTCCATGCATTGCCTTGATATGGACCATTTGTCCCTAATATTTGCTTAAATCATTATCTATTTATGGATGCCTTTAATTTCCAAGTCATCTTTGTATTGTTCGTCTCAAATCTTGTGTTTTGTAATCGCAACGTGGATTGCTCATTTTATTATAAAGTTGTAATCATTCGAAAACTCCTAAAAAACACCCATCCACATCATAACATCAAAAACACTAAACACATTTAGCCATAGTAAACTCTTTGTTAGGGACGACCCCCCTTGGCTTCGTTAGGAGTTAGCCTAAACGGAGGAGCTAGGAGTAGGTGACAGTACCTGGCTTCGTGCTTGCCCCCAAAGCCACACCTCTCCCACTTTTCCAAGTGAGGAGACAACTTTCGGAAGATTTCTGCTTCTGGTGTGCAATCGGCGGACAACAAGCTCAAATGATGTTGACATCACCTTCACGCTGAAATAAATTGTAGCTTCTACCATGAAATAATTCATTTGTATTGGAAATATAATCCATGGTTTAAAATAATAGTTCTTAAGTGGAGGGGTCCACCCCAATCCCACTCACCATCCTCACATTAGTGTGTCTTCATTTCAGTTCACCCTCCATCTTTAATTAAATCGTGACCTCTTTTTTTTAAACCAAAGTTTGAGCTATAAATTTGAAGAGGGTAGTAAATCCATGGGGGACCCATGCCATGTTACTTTCTCACCATTTTTTAATTAATTTTTGACTTTTGTGCATTTTCTCTAAATATAGCATTTAAATGCCATTTTGATGCTCTTTTAGCCAAAAAACGCCTTTTGGGATGTTTCAGCCGATCGAAACATAGTGAAAGTGGCCCCTAGAGTGAAGATGCTGCTTCGGGCTTGAAAATGAGCCCAACCACACCAAAAATGAACTTTGGATCACACTTTTTTTACATTTTGAAATTTTCCATTCAAACCATTTAAAAATGGCTTAAAAAATGGAAAAAATGATTTTTTCTCGTAATCAAACGAAACTCTAGGGGGACCTAGTAGATGTTCATATGACTCAATTCGAATGCCTAGCATGTTGAAAAACACTGGCACGAAGGCTCTAATAACCTCCTAAGGCCGAAACACCAAGACGACTACCCCAGCTTTGGAGGTGTGAATGAAAAACTCGGAAATTATTAGTCGTTTGTTCAACAACCATTAATAACCAAGGGAAAAAACACTCTGGGTTAGTCGGCTTGATGCTTAAGTCCGAGAAGTCGAGCCTTTTATAAAAATTTAAATGCTAGGACATTTTTTACAATTTCCCCAAGTGGGTATGAACATGTGTTACAAAAATTTTCGAACAGACTCCCAGAAAACGACAAACTTCTGAACTCTGATCATGAACAAGTGTACTTGTTCAATACTATGGCGGCTCATCGAAAATCCACGAAGTGCAAAATTAGTGGATAACACGGTGAATACCTTGGGGTTTTCTAGCTAAACCCCTGCTGCACACATGAATCTGCAAATAATATTTCCGTGGATATTGAAACGCTGGTTATGGATGAATACGATGAATGCTGTTGATAAACCTAAATGGTCTATCTTGAGAGAGAATAGGGAAGATAGTTGCATTGTCGAACCCTTGTTTGTTGAAGACGTCGTCTTCAACCCCAACTGCCGCGGCTGCACGCTGTGCTGTTGCTGAAGAGCTCCAAATCAACAACAATAATAATAGATATCTCCATTAGTCCAATAACCCTTTTTAAATACATCATTATGTGCTTTTAGAGTTTGCATGTCACTTTTAGGGTTTATGCTTCACTTTTGCATGCATGCAATTCTAATTTGAGGTTAGCTTTTAAGCCTAAAGAAATAAGGCTTCTTTTATCCGACTGATGACTTTAATACTGAATGAATGTCTCGGTCTGTTTTAAGTTCCAAATGTCCTCAGTCAATTCCCTCTTATGTAGTACTCGCTCGAACCTATATGAATTAAGTAGGTTAGCGGGTGTTTTGGTGCTTAATTAGAAGAGGACATTACAGTCCTCCCCGCTTGAAATTGCTTGTCCTCAAGCAACTGCAAATTAGGATATTGCAATACTTGCTCTCCCTCCCATGTGGCATCCTCCATAGGTAATTCTTTCTATTTTACCAAGTATTCTCGAATCACCTTGTTTCGGAGTTTCCTTTCTCGCACCTATTCTCTCTGGAATCAGTACCAAAATCCCTTCAACATTTAAGGGAGGCAACTCGATGGATGGAGCAATGTGTTGTCCTACTGTTTTCTTGAGGTTGGACACATGAAACACATTGTGAATTTTGCTCTCCTTTGAGAGTTATAGTTCGTAAACTACCTCTCCAACCTTTCTAACTACCTTGTAAGAACCATAGAAGTGAGGTTTTAGTTTTTTCCGGTCCTTTTTTCTTGAGAGAATATTGCTTGTATGGTTGTAGCTGTAAATTTACCAGTTCTCCTACCTCAAAACTCCTTTCAATCCTTTGTCTGTCTGCATACATCTTCTGCTGATTTTGTGCTGCCTGTAGATTCTCCTTTAGGACCTTGGGAATATTTTGATTGTCCTGTACCCAATCTTTTGCTTTCGGTTCCTTGCTGTCTCTAAAAGCCAAGTATGCAAAGTTCAATGCTTCATAGCCATATAGAGCCTTGAACAGTGTCATTTTAATTGACATGTGGTGGGTAGTATTGTAGCAGTACTCTCCTAAGTGTAGCCATTTGATCCATGTCCTCTGTTGCCCTGCTACATAGTTTCTCAGATACCCCTCAATCCACTTGTTGACAATCTTTGTCTGCTCGTTGCTCGGGGGATGATAACTTGTGTTTGTAGCAAGTTCTATCCCTACCAATTTGAATAGTTCATGTCGGAAAGCACTAGTGAATTTACCGTCACGATCATTGACAATGGTTTTTGGTAGCCCATGGCGTCTGAAAACCTCTTTGAAAAATAACTTGACTACTTGCGATGCTGAATAGTCGGAAGAGATCGCAAAGAAGTGAGCGAATTTGGTCAATCGATCTACCACTACATATAAGCAGTCTGGTCCCTGTACGTTGGGTAACCCTATAATGAAGTCCATCGAGATGCTTTCCCATTTCTGCTCCGGTATCGGTAATGGCTGAAGTAACCTTGTCGGATGAGTGTGTTCGATTTTGTTCTGTTGGCAAATACTCCATTCCTGAACGTGTGGTATTACCTCCCCTTTGAGGCCCTTCCATGAGAACCCCTCTCAAATCTGTCTGTAGGTTTTCAAGAACCCCTAATGCCCTGATAATGGTGAGTCATGCGGTGCTTGTATGATCTTCCTCTTTAATGCTGATTTTGGGAGGAGGTATATCCTACCTATGTAATAGATGATGTTGTCAATGATTTTGTACCTATCCTCCTACATCTGTTGTTCTAATAACTCACAAGCAAATTTGTTTTTTGAGTATTCTACTAAGGGAAGAGACCTCCAATCCGTGGATATACTCATGAAGGCTAATGAAGCTGGTCGTTTAGATAAGGCATCCGCTACTACATTGTTCTTACCCTTGACATTCTCTATTTCAAAATCATAAGCCTATACGTTGATGACCCATTTCTGTTGGCGCTCATTTAATTCTTTTTGCTCAAAGAAGTATTTGAGGCTGTTATGATCTTTCTTGATTTTAAACTTGCTTCCCACCAAGTACTGTCTGAATTTAGTTAAGGCATTTAAGATGGCTAGCATGCCTTTGTCATAAATGGAGTAGTGGCGTTCATAGTCTTTCAGTTTTTGGCTTTCAAATTCAATCGGGTTATGGTTTTGCTTCAGAACTGTCCCTAGTCCTTCTCCTGAAGCATCACATTCCACTATGAACGACTGTGAGAAATCCTGTAGTGCCAAAACTGGGCAAGAAATCATGATTGTTTTCATTTTCTCAAAGGTTTGCTGTGCCAATTTTGTACATGTGAATGCTCCTTTCTTGGTGAGATCGGTGAGTGGTGTGGCGAATTGAGAGAATCCCTTAACGTACCTCCTGTAATATGTGCAATTCCCTAAAGAACCCTTCAGTTCAGTAATCGTTTGGTGTAGGCCAATCCCGGATAGCTCTAATCTTACCCATATGAACCTATACCCCTTCTGCACTGATTATATGTCCTAGATACAACATCTCCTTCATGCAAAACTCACACTTAGACATCTTCGCGTAAAGCGAGTGCTCTTTTAGAATTCTCAGTACCTCATCTAAGTGTTTCAGATGTTCCTCCCAAGTTTTGCTGTAAATTAAAATATCATAAAAAAATACTAGCAAATACTTTCGTAACTGAGTCCTGAAAGTGTGGTTCATGCAAGACTGGAAGGTGGCTCGAGCATTGGTGAGTCCAAAAGGCATGACCAAGAACTCATAGTGACCATAGTGGCAACGAATAGCTGTTTTGGAAATTTCTTGATCCCTTACTCCGATCTGATGGTACTCTGATTGAAGATCTATCTTTGAAAAGTATTTGGCACCTCGTAGCTCATCCATTAGTTCATCAATCCTGAGGATGGGATACCTGTTTTTGATGATCTTCTTGTTGAGTGCTCTGTAATCAATACACATTCGTAATGTGCCATCTTTCTTTTTAACTAAGACCACTGATAATGCAAAGGGACTAGAACTCGACCGAATATATCCTAGTTCTAGTAATTCCTTGATCGTCTTCTCGATCTCATCCTTGTATCTTTGGGGATGTTTGTATGGAGTGGTTATGACTGCCTATGTCCCCTCCTCCAACTAAATAATATGCTCAAATCCCCTATCTGGTGGTCTACTTGCTGGAAGATCTCGAAATACCTTCTCATGTTTCTGCAATAGTGCCTGAATATTTGCTGGATGTTGGGTGTTGTTCTCTGGAGGTTTTCTAAAAGTGACCAAGCACTCTGCTGACCATTCAATGTCACTCTGTCTGAGTACGGTCTCCATTCTCTGTGATGATACTGGTTTGGGGGGATAAGTATTCCTGCCCCTAAAAACTACTCGTTTTCCATCCGATCCTGTAATTCCATTTCCATTGCCCTATAATATGTAGTATATTTTCCTATTGAATAGAGCCATTGGACACCTATTACTACATTTGTATCAGCCACATTCACGACATAAAATGAGTCTGCCATATGGTAGTTTCCTAATGTGACATTCAGTTTAGGAATCCAGTAGTTGCACTGCATGATAGTATTTCCTGATACCTCTACAGTGAATCCCTCAAACTTCTCTGTCGGAATACCCTGCTTAGCCACGCATGCGATATCAATGAAATTGTGGGTTGCTCCCCCATCAATCAACACTCCTACCCTGTGGCCTTGTACTACTCCTCCGACCCTCAGAGTATGAAACCTAGGTACTCCAGATAATGTAGCGATAACTCCCTCAGGTGTATCTCCTTGGAGTGACTCCTCTTCTACCCTCAATTCCTCCGCTATTTCCTACTCGGATTCCTCCCCTTCATCGTTTGAATAGACCTCTATATAGTGGGCCTTGGCTTTCCTTGAGCACCTGTGGCCTGGAACCCATGGTTCTTGACAAGTGAAGCATAATTTCTTCTGTCTCAAATTTTTTCTTGTGTCATCGTCCAACCAAGTTTTCTTTGCCTTTTCCAAGTTAAAAGGTTTTCGATCTTTATCTCTAATTGGAAAGTTGGTCTTAAGTGGAAACCCGTTCTTCGGAACTGAATCTTGTAGATCTCTTGCTCTGTTGATTGCATCTTGTGGGGTGGACGGTTTGTAGGCTTTTACTCATCCCTGAAGTGGTTCTGTCAAGGTGTCTGAAAACAACATAATTAACCTGTTCTTTGACACATTTGTCATCGTAACAACGACTCTCTGAAACTTTGAGATCAAGGCCTCGACACTACCTGTTTGTTTGAGTTGAGCCAACTCTCTAAAGTGTATCTTTGGGTCCTTCCTGTCAAATCGCTCCATGAGCTTCTGTATGAACTCACTATAGGATTTGATGGTGTTGTGACCCAATGTCATTAACCCGTGGTACCACCGCTCATGAACCTGTCCAGGTGTAGTGTAGCCAATTTAATGGCATCTGTCTTTGTCATGGGGTTGAGTTGGAAGTAAGTATCCAACTTCTGAATCCATATTCTCGTTGAACCTTCGCGAGCCCCGTCAAAGTTTGGGATGGTCAATCTACCCAAGGTTTTTTGCAACTCATAATCCTGGTTAAACCCTCTGTTGAAATTCTTGGGTCGGTTCCTACTTTTCATATTGCAGAAGTCTGAGAACGACATGGCTTCATTGAACTCATCTCCCAAATCCTTGTATTTCTGTAAATAGGCTCCAAATGGTTCATTAGGTTCTACTGGCACGACTGGTCCTACTACTGCATCTGCCAGGAAGTGAGGTATAGTAGGTCTGCTGGAAGGTCTGTTATATATATGGGGTGTGTTTTGCATATTAGTGTATGCATGCTTCCCACTACTGCTTGTAGACCCTCTATCTACTGGTGACAGAGGTATGCTGCTATGACATGGTTCTGGTTTCGAAGCCAATTTATTTATTGCATGCAATACTTTCTTTTGCCCTTTGGCTAGGTCATGCAATGCGTTTACCAAGCTACAAAACTCCATCTTGTCTTCCTCTTCTCCCATTCCTTTGTCTCTGTAAGAGTGTATACCTGTTTGGTCCATGTCTGAGTTGGTATCTTCTAGCTAGATATCCTCAAATTCTTGCTGCTTCGTGTACGTACCCTTCTTTCTCCTATAGGTTACAAAAGTGTCTTTTTTTGTATTCATTTACTTCTTATGTTCAAGCCCACAGCTGGCAAGGAACATGCTCTGATACGACTGTAATATCCCAAACATTGATATTCTACTGTTTTCTATTCTAGGGCTTGCTTGTAGCCTCAGGATTTACAATAATACTAAATTAAATGTGCATGCGAGGTGCCATGCTTATGTCCCTAAATTATAGCTGAACTAGGGCAGGGAATTGTAGGAAGAAAGTAAACACTTACCATTGATAATCAAGCTGAAGATCCTCCAGAGACAAGACGCATGCAGATAAAGTTGAGCTGGTGAAATAATATTGCTTCCCTCCCGATGTTACTGCACGACAACACGAAACCCTCTCCTCAGCTAAAGGTGACGTTTTTGGTGAAGGAGGTGCCTGATGGGGCTGAGAATTTGTCGAGATGTAGATCTTCTCGTGCTGGAGAGAATGATCGAAGCATGCAGAGATTCTGACCTCTCCAAGAGCCCTAGCGAATTGTTCTACCATTTTGGTTCTCATGCCCTCCAACCTCTCAGATCTGTTGATAAATGCTTCGGATGAGCAAACCGGAAGTTGATGATCACTCAATGCAGTGGAGTGACCCTATTGGTGAAGGTGATGCCAATATACGCAAGATAAACCAGGATTCATAGACCCAATGAATACCTTGGGGTTTTCCAACTAAACCCCAGCTGCACATATGTATCTGCAAATAATCTTCGGTGGATACTGAACCGCTGGTTATGGATGGATACGATGAATGTTGTTGATAAACCTGGATGGTCCATCCTGAATGAGACTAGGGAAGATAGCTGCACTGCCTAACCCTCGTTAGCTGAAGACGTCTTCAACCCCAACTGCTGCGGCTGCACACTGTGCTGCTGCTCAAAAGCTCCAAATCAACAGTAATAATAATAGATTTCTCCTTTAGTCCAATAACCCTTCTTAAATAGATCATCATGCGCTTTTAGGGTTTGCATGTCACTTTTAGGGTTTATGCTTTGCTTTTGCATTCATGCAATTCTAATTTGGTGTTGACTTTTAAGCCTAAAGAAATAAGGTTTCTTTTATTCGACTGATGACTTTAATACTGAATGAATGTCTCGATCTGTTCTAAGTACCAAATGTCCTTCGTCAATTCCCTCTTATGCAGTACTCGCTCTAACCAATGGGAATTAAGTAGGTTAGCGGGTGTTTCGGTGCCTAATTAGAAGAGGACATTACAATGAGCTTCTAATCGATTATCACTCTTATTCATTGGATCCAGAGCATTTAGATGGTTGGTTTAATGCCATGACTGAGCCTCGTGACCTCATATTCGATGATTGATTTAACCATTTTCCTTATTTCAGAGCAGAGATAGTGACAATGCCCAAGATATTCAGTAGCAGTGTTTAGTTCCTTTGGATTCTTCAAATTAGATGCAGGTATATGACCCTGGTGGTATATGGACATGTACAAGTGGACTTTAGTTTACTTTGTTGTTTATTTTAGTAGTTAGACTAGGTTGATAGTGGTTGATGTTGGCGATATCTTATTGGTTTTCATGTTTCATTGAAGTCTAAAGTATAAGTAATCTAGTTGCTATGTTCAAGAGATTCTTTTGTATACTCATTGTTCATGCCCTACTCTTAATATGGATTTGGTCATTTCCTTTAGGGACAACTTGCTAGTCTTGGCACCTTATTCATTGCCTTCATCCGTTTGTTGTCTTCAATATTTTGGTTGACCTTGGCTTGTGTCTTGACTGGTGACATCTAGGACTTCCCCCACCTTCACCTCTATGTTGGGATAGGTATCCATGTTTAAAATGTGTCTTGGTGTTGGCTTATGTGATTCTCATCACAAGGATTTTCTTCCCCTAGGTCTTGAACACAAGTAGTATTAACCAAAGTGTTTTTAGGAATTAGGGCATCGAAAATCTGATGCTATATCTAAGTGGACGCCTAGTCAACAAAGTAACAGTGTTTTTAAACACTACTTCAAATAAAGTGAATATTCTTCAAGTAGCTAGTAAGTTGCTGGAGACACGCACCCATCCTTTGAATGATGTAAGGCCATTTTCCCCCAAAGGGAAACATGGTGGTCACTCCATCGCACCTATGGACGGTGGCAAGCAATGCATGTCATACTGAGTCATTATTTGAGGCTCACAAGGCTATTCAGGGCACCTGCTCTCGGAGGATGGCTAGTGAAGGTTGAATCAAATGTTAAAGTTAAAGTAAATGCTAAAAATAGTCAATGGCCAAAGGATGAGCACTCATTCATCGTATAATGTACGACTCATTTGCCCCTACAGGGCAATAGGGAGAGGCTAACTTGTCAGGGCTGATGCCTTTGTCATTTTTTGGAGCTCAAAAGACTTTCCAGAGCACCTGTCTTTGGAGGTTGACTAATATCATGTGTTGAGCAAATAAATGTTTGAAAAGATTACTTATCTAGAGTCTAGTGGTGCATTCTCACTATTCCACCCATTTGTGAGACATCGCCATTCCCTATTGTTCACTTATTCTAGCTTATGTGTTGTGTGGATTCCCTTTTCCTTTAGCCTAGATGCTTATAGTGTCGAGTGCCTGTTCATTCCCATGGATTTACCTTGTTTTATTCACCCTCACCCTTGACTAACAAAATGGTCAAGTCTGCAGCTGAGTATACACTTGAGGTTCTTGTTTATAATGGCTGGTTACTTTGACTTGGATTTATTATTTATATGTATTCTGCTTATAATTGCTAATAGAAGCCACTTGTATCTTAGTCTTACTACTAACGTAGATATTTGAGCATGCTAAGTCCATTTTGTACATTGCAGCATTAGAGATTTTCATTTAGGTCATCATTTTGATCATTTTGACTTGGTCAACCCAGTTTGACTAGGTCAACAGCAGGATCTGGGATGAGTTTTAGCCTATGGTGGTGGATAATGATTATTTGTGGTTTATCAATGTCCATTAGACATATTCATGCTTTAGATGACAATTTATCATGGTGGCTTGTGTTATTTTTATGGTCATCAACATTTATAGGCCTTATTATTATTATTATTTTGGCATGGAAGTGGCTTTTGATGTGTATTTTTGATGGGCATATGGTGTATGAGTACTCATTCCTAGTGGATTTGGACTTGAGTCCATTGGTGCACTTAGTTTTCAGTTTCGGGCACTTGTTTTTGATTTATGAACTAGTTTGTCAGTTTGCAATAGTTTTGCCTCAATAAATTAAAATAAAATGCTTTTCAGTTGATATTTGTTTCTCCTAGGGTGCCACAGGGGCACATAGTGTGTAGTCAGTCGATATTACCATATTGCTATGGTGCCGGTTCCATTTTTGCATTCAGTTGATGCCCAAGTTCAGTTAGCAATGAGATATCAATATTCTTATTTTATCGAGGAAACATTTTGGTACATTAAAATAATGAAAATGGCTAATGAGGGAATCAATTTGGGTAAATGAGGCAAGGAAATGACATGGGATTGATCTGAGGCGCATTGTTGATGTCATCTTCACCTATCGACATCAGTTATATTCTTCATGTGGTCCACACGTCCTAGCACTTATCATTTTGGGCAATTTTGATGTATTTTGAGGGGCATGATTTGGTCATTTGGTCATGTTTAGATATTATCTTGACTTTGTTGTCCGTAGATTGCACACCATCAGCAGAAATCTTCTGAAAGCTGTCTCCTCACTTAGGAAAGTGGGAGAGGTGTGACCTTGGGGGCAAGCACAGTGCTAGGTACTGTCACCTACTCCTAGCTCCTCTGTTTAGGCTAACTCTTAACGAAGCCAAGGTGGTTAGTCCCTACAAAAGAGTTTTCTAAGGCTCGTAAGGTTGTTAAAGTGTTTTACTTAGTTGCGGATGCGGATGGGTGTTGCTTAGGAGTTATTGTAATTAGAAGTGTTTATTTATTATGAGTTTGACACATAAAGCAATCCACGTTGCTAACAAGAGATTAAATGATAAGAAATAGTTCAAGATTTCTTAAATGTGCGTTCACAGATAGAAATTAAAGAGGCCACAGACAATTGATTCCAATATAACAGTTATGCGGATTAAAACATACCAGTGCCTTATGCAGTCAAAATGCCGAAAATGCGTAAAGAAATTAAAAGCAAGTCTTGAAATAAAACTATTGAATATTAGGTTGTGCAAGTGCTCTTTGTATATTTTAAAAGATTTTAATGGTGATCTTGCTTAAGGTGTTTGGAAATCCTAACCGGAAATACCTTCAGTGGCTCCGTTCAAAGATATGACGGACCTGTCTGGGATCACAGCTAGGTGTTCAATAACTTAACCAACTGTGCCTAGATTGGGTTGCCCGACGCCCACACTTGGAATTTGCCCACTTGCTTGAGTATTTAATCAAGACAACGTTGGTGTGTTGGTTATGGTGTAAAAAGTTTTAATTATGTTTTTCTTGTGCGAACTTAACAGGTCCATTCACCGTTCTGAGTACGAGCCCAACCCGAAAGTTGACAGAGCATACTAGGTGAAGGATGATCAACGAAGTTAACTAATTAGAGGGGTGTGTGTGTTGAAAGTTTTATTAAGTTAATTAATCAAACTGTCCGACAGAGAGCGCTCTTGACCTTGTGTTTCTGCAAGTTCAAGAGTCTTACTTAATCTATTAATTGGATTAAACAATGTGATGCACAAAAATAAAATGAAGATGGTTGATTAAACTTTCCGATAGAGAGCACTCTTGATCCACCTTATGGTGAGATTCAAGAGATTTATGAATGTTATGAAGTTGATTCACTTATATAAAAGACACAATTAAAAGATGAAATAATCAACTTGTTCAATAAATTAAAAGTGATAGACTAACAATTAGTATTCTAAGAAAAAGATGCAATTATTATGAGAACAAACACATCTAACCTAAGCATACAAAAGTGATGAACACAACACAAGCCTCCCCAAATGGGGGGAGGATGAGAGTGGGGACTTAAAAACCCCACTCAAACAAAAGATATTTTATTAAAATTATACAATTTGCCCTTAGGAATCCTTGAAAGGACTTTTGAAAGAAAACCTAAAACTCTATTATTATTGAACCTTACGTAAAAAGGAGAGTGATTTACTTTTATTTGAAGCTTTTCTTGAAACTTGCAAAAAGGGGAAAAGAAGATGTTGAATGAGAGCAAAAGAACAAGGCAAAAGAAGACTGAAATAAAAGGAAGAGGAGGGGAAGGAGGGAAGACGAAGAGGAAGTCAAAAACAAGAGAAGGGAGGAATAGGGCAGCGAACTAGATGGCCAAAGAAATACAAGGAATGATGAAAACGGGGTAGCAAAAGAGAATGAAGATGGCTGTCATAAGAAGTGAAAAAACAGGGCAGCGAACAAAAAGGGGAATAAAATGCACAAAACAAGGTGAAAGGAGGCTAAAAAACTAGGGCAAAAAGGGGCAAAAAAGGGGCACAAACTAGGGCACAAAAGGGCTGTCCAAAGTGAAGAAAAGGGGTGGTAAACTAAGGCAAAAACAGGGCAGCGAAGAAGAAAGAGTAGAGGCAAGGAAAACAAGGCAATGGGAGGAAGCCTAAAGGTTGGAAAAATTAAACTAGGGCTTTCTAAGTGACCGGTAACGAAAAGAGCATTAAATTTATCGATGGAACCCAAGAGAGAGAGTTAGACTCTCAGTTTTCTTTTTGTATTTTAAAGAAGAAGATCCCTGTAGGTCCTGCAATGAAAGTGTTAGACTCAAAAGGTTGCTTGAAGCCTGGGATAGAAGCAGTTGAGCTCACACCCTTCTTCAACCTGTGAAGCCTGATAACACACTACAACTTAACACAAACGTGAGATCAAAATAACATGTTAGTATGCTAAGAAAATTGAATCATGATCAACATTACGTATATACTGATTACTTATGTCCATCAAGATACTAATCTACTTCGCATAAACAATCAAATTGAAACTACAAATGATTGTTCAACTGTGCTAACAATGGCCTTCTTGAGTTAACAAAAAACGATTGATGTCATACAAGCATTAAAGAAATAGGGGTTAGAGACAATATCACCTCAACCATTTAGAAAGCTACCACATCCAAGAGCTCATAGACCTCCAAAGTCGAATCTTTATTAACAATTCAAAACAAATGCTTGATACAATTTTCTCAGAGTAACTTTGCTACAAAAACCCCTCCTAATAGAGCTGAAGGAGCCTCTATTTATACAATGAGAGAGTGCTAAAACCCTAAAACCAAATCACATAATTTGATGGCTTGGTCACATAACTGAGAGTCCATACCTAAAATGAAGAGCTGGGAGTGAGGGGAGGCCTTTGCCTAGGCAAGGCGCCCCCACTCCAACCCTAGCCACTGCAAACCACCCTAAAGTGATACCACATGTGTGGAAGGCGCCCCTAGGCTGAGGAGGGGCGTGATGTAATGTCCCCTTCCAATTAGGCCTTGAGGCCCAAAACCGCTATCCTATGTGATTCTTGTGGGTTTGAGCGGTTACTGACAGCTAGGGAATCAGCTAAGGACTGATGCCATCCATAGAAGATCTAAGGCATCATCATTAGGTCAAGAAGGGCCATCGGGGCCAAAGGCCACCTTCGTGCATGCCATCCAAGCATTATTTAATGATGCATGCACTCTTTAAGTCTCCATCCGCATGCATGCAAGTCAACGGCAAATTAGAAGATAAAGTGACCTAATTAGGTCAAAGATTAGGGTTTTCGCAGTTGAACGTTATAAATAGAGGATAAAGCGAAAGGAGACTTCACTTTTGGATTATGATTATTTTGGGAGCTCTTGGATACCAGCACAGCGTGCCGCATAGCAGTTGGGGTTGGAGGCGAAGTCTTCAGCTAACGGGATTTCGGTAGTGAAATATTTGTCCTAGTCTTATTTAGGGTAAGCCATACAGGTTCATCACTTGTTCTTCATTCATTCATAAGTTATCCAGTATATGGTATAGATCGTTGCAGGAACACGTGTGCAGCCGTAAGGGGGGGTTTTCAGCCAGAAAGCCTTAATCAGTTGTTGGGCCTTCAGATCTCAACTTTACTCCGAAACTCAGGCACCATTCTCATCATCAGCATCATACTCCGGTACCCGGTGATTATCGGATCCGTCTGTGCTCATCTGGAGCAGTTATCAGCAGTTTCAGGATCCCAGGGGCGTGAGCAGCTGTCTCTCTGGAGCAAGTCGCTATCCTGCCTAGAGGTCTCAGAAATCCCGCATGTACCAGGCATTCTCTCCGGCACGGGAAGGCTATCAGTCCTACAAATCGACAGCTTCATCGGACACCTCCTTCACTGAAAGCGTCACCCTTTTCTGACTGGGGTTCTTGCTGCTGGGGCTTCACCGGAAGCAGAAGAGATCTGCCCATCTCCGATCCAGTTCTCGATGCTTGCATACTTTCTCCGAAGCAGTTTAGCCGGTTTATCAGTGGTAAGTGTTCATTCTATCTCACAAACCCTAACCCTAATTTTTCCTATAAAATAGGGATTTTTGCATGGCAGTTTGCATGCCCAGTTGTATCAGCATATTTGCTTAGAAATAGAAAATATCGGGATTTGGGATATTTCACGTGAATGGGTGAAGTAGGCATGTAGGTAAACCACCTTTTAGGTATGGATGAAGCCCTTGCTAGGTTTGGGAAGGCCATTGATGGTGCAAGCTTCAATCTTTACCTCGATCAAATCATCGGACCAATGAGTGCTCTCCATCTCATTTTTAAGCTGGAGATGACAAATCTGCTAACTGAATATAAATTAATTGTTAACTGAATGCTGATTGAAGCTGAGTTATGATAACTCCAATCATCATAAATGCCCAATGAGATGTCATTTAGCCTTTTATTTCGCTGAATTTGGATTAATTTGGAGAGTTTTAATTTTGTCCAAAATAATCATTTTTTAATAAAAAACTTTTTTTTTCCTCGAAAATGACTTTTTTGAGAAAAAGGGCGTTATGTGTCCGATTGATGATCTGAAAGTTGGATCTCACTGGCTGCCTGGTCAAGAATGATTTTTGGCTTAAGGTTAGAGCCTTCAATCATTGAATTTGGGGTTCGGATGACTGGCTTATTACAAACGGGATTTTTCCATTTAATTTCTGGAAAAATTAATTAAAAAACTTAGGGTAAATTAAAAAATTAAAAAATTAAAAAAATAATTTTTTCCCTATTCGAAATTTTTTTTTTCGAAATTTTTTTAAAGGTCCCAATGAGTTGGGACAAGACCATGCTCTACTTAAATAATGCCTAGTAGGTTTATAACACTCAGTTGGGCTCTAATAACCTCTCAAGGCCCAAAATTCAACATCGGGCATTCCGGCTTTGGAGGAAGCGGAAGAAAACCTCGTCAATTATACTCGGCTATAGGCAAAGCATAATTGTCAAGGGCAAACAACTCCTTGGAATACCTTATTTGAGATTCTACGTCTCAGGAGACCGAACCACTCAAAAATACCCTACTAGCACATTTTATTACAAACCCCGCTGGGCCATGGTCAAAATTATTCAAATCAAAAACTTGCTAGCCAATATTGGCTAGACATGAAGACAAATCAACTGATACACTGGAATCAGACATTGAACATGTCTGTCAACCGGCGGCTCGTCAGGTAATCCAACTATGGTACAAATAAGTGGATAACAGACTCATTATTTGATGTTGTGCCAAGGGGGCATGCTAGAGATGGACTTGTATTACCTCCTAGCCCCCACAATGTGCAGTGTTATGTTTTATTCATCTTTTATGTGGTGTGTCCCCCCTTGGGCGTCTTAGTGGGTGCGCCCCATCTATTTTTGAGTTGATCCATGTGTTATGTATCCGACTAATCTTAGCCATTGTTTAGAGTGATTTTATCTTTCGATCTTGTCCCTTGATCTTTTTGGATCTAGGTATTATGTACTTGAGATATCTATTTATTGAGATGCTCTCTCATTTGTAAAAGGACTTTTGGCTATGAGAATATTGGAATACAAGAAAACTTTTGAAAAATCTCTTGAAAGCTTTGTGGATTTTCTTGTACATGATTGTTATGCCTTTTGCTTAGACATTTCAGTGGATCTTGCATGCAAACGATATACTTTTTGTGGAGGCCGAATTGTTCTTTGCAGGGATATCGATTTGCTTGAGGGGAGATTGTGGAGGCGACTTGCATCATCTCTTTGTGTGGATCGTTTCATCTTTCAAGGAGTGATCAATTGTTACTTTTTGCATTGAATCTTTCTCTTTAGATGACTTGGATTGCTTATTTTTCATCTATGGATCAAATCTCACTTCGGTAGTCTAGATTTGCAGGTGAGGAGGGCGCTTTACCTCCTTTGGACAAAATGTTATTTTCAGTCGGATGTGTAATGAACAATATATATATATATATATATATATATATATATATAATAATTAAACGTTAATTAATAATTATGATGAAGTAATAATTAATGAAGAGTCACCTTGATGAAAAGTAATGAACAGAATATATATATAATAATTAAACATTGATTAATTATTATGATGAACTAATAATTAATGAAGAGGCACCTTGATGAAAGGTTATGCCTCTTTATGAAAAAGGCACCCAGTATGGTTATTTATACAAACGTCATTGTCATTGTCATTGTAATATCATCACTTTTCTTGTCAAATATATTTTATTACTCATGGAGTATTGTAATTTGGCTTATTTTTGTTGGTTATTTCTTTAGGAAACGATTTTGTCGTTTCAGTGGTATCACAACCTCGTTACTTGGTTAGGCTTTTAGCCATAATTTTAAGACAATCTAATCAGGTTTTTGGCCACTTAATTCTCGGAGTTTCTCTATCTTTTTGGTGTTTGACCACATCCTTGATTTTGGCCACAATTGACTTTACAGTGGCCTTTGGCCATCCAAAAATTTGATATTCTACACAATCAAAAAAAGATGAAATATTGTTCCGCTGGAAAAACACAGAGGCCTAGGAAAAAATGCAAAGAGTAGCGACTGTTCAAAAAAAATCATGAAGCATTTAATGAAATGCTGAAAATGTTTTACAAATTCGGCTTGGGATGATTTTAAAACTTGGAAATCCTTGTTGAAGAGTAATACGCTTACTGCAAATTTGAAAAATTATTTGAAAATCGTGGTAATCAGGGTTACAGTAACATCCAGGCATGAGTCGAGCTGTACAAGTGGTTTAAAAATCGTTGCATCCTGAAGCACAAAATCGCTTGTGAAAAAAAGGCAAACAGTTGTAGCTGCCCACACTCCATACACCCCCATCACGTCCATTCACGTGCCTGCCTTCCCGCGCTACCTGCTTTCTTGTCCAACTTCCTGTCCACCCCTGCGCATACCTCCGTGAGCTCTGCTCCACTCCCTCAACCCACATCTCCACACCCTTCCTTGCACTCCATAGCATCTCGACCCTCCTCCCTGGTCGATCCTTTCCCCCGCCTTTCCTCTGCATTCCCTTCCGTGCCTGTGTTCCATTCCCTCTCCCCTTCCGTATCCATGTTCCCTCCCTCCTCTCCGCGTTCTGTGTGTCTCCAATCCGCCATCGGCCACCACGACCACTCCCCACCACCCCTTGTTGCTCTCCATGCCACCAGTCACCAACCACGCCCGTGCCCAGTCCAAGCCACGCCTGCAACTTCGCTCCCCACGCCTCCTTCCCTATTCCTGCGCTGCTTCTCCCTTACGTCTCCGCTCACGCCGCCCTCCACGTGTTGCTTCCTCCCCAGCTTCGTGTAGCCGCCGCCCACCTCCCTTCCAGCCCCTACCCCCCTTCTCCCTGCGCTCCTCTTCCCTTTTCAACGCTCCTCCGCTCTGTCAGCTTCCACTGCCGCCATCACTCCGTCATCTTCCATTGTTGGCTCCATGTCAGCCATGCACACATAAAACCAAACAAAAAAATTATTATATGTATTATTATTCTAGTAATATTTTCTTCTCAATATTTTTTTTATTATTTAAAGAAAAAAAATTTATAATATATTATATGAATATATAATTATAATAATATTTCCCAATTTTTCTTACTTTCAATTCAAAAGAAAAAGAAGAATCATTATTATTTAAAGATAGTAATAATAACTATTATTATTATTATTTAAAAATCAAATAAAGACAAAAAAAAAAACCAAGTCAAAGAAGATATTAGTAAATAAAAAAAAGACCAAATCAAAGAAGATATTAGTTAAAAAAATTTGAAATTAAATCTTGGAAGATATTGAAGAAGTTATTAAAACATTGTATACATATTGAAGAAATTATGGATTCCATATATAGATCCAAATTTTGGACTAAGTGTCCCTATTATGAAATGGAATTCCAATATCTGACAGTTTTTAAGAATGGAAATCGGTCCTGCCCAATATGTGGTAAATGTTTTATTATGAAAGATGAGCAAGGTAACTCACAGTTACAATCATAGAAACTGGAAAGCGAATTAGGGTACTACAAGGAAAGCAATAAAAAATTACAATTTGAAATGGACAAGGAGAAGTATTTTAATGATTTAATAAACACCAAGTTGAAAGATCATATTCGGGAGTCCACCAAACAAAATAAAGAATTTGAAATTGTGAGAAATAAATTCGAAAAGGACATTCAAGAACGAGATGAAGAGATCTCTCGTTTAAGAGATCATAATCAGAAATTACTTCTGCAAATGAAGAAGACAAATGATAAAGTTCAATATAGTCAAAAGTTAGAAGAAAAGATTCAAGCTCTCCAGCAAAAATTACTGGGAAAAGACGAAAAAAATTCCGGCCTGAATAAGGTTAATCAATAACTAGAGGATCGAATCGAGAAGTTAAAAGAGGACAAACCGTCACAAGATGAAAGGTTTGAGAAGATTCAGAATAATAATAACCTATTAGAGAACAAATTATTTCAAATCCAAAAGGAAGCATCTAGACTACCCAGAAAACAAATTCTAGTTGAGGAAGAAGAAACAAACACAAATTTGTTACCCATCATAGTTCAAAAGGAAGTTGATCCAGCAGAAAAACAAGCAACAAGAAATCTTGACCGACACCCAAATTACAAAGAGATTTTGACCAATGATAGGGTCAAAATAAACATAAACAAAAGGGTTATAAACTCAGAAGCGAAAGAACACAAAATCTACAACCTCAACAAAAAACAAGAAGATTTATCCAATTACCTTCGATTAAAATAGATCTCGTATGGACCACATCACAGACGATGCTGCATTTTTTTCGTGGAATTCGTAACTCGTATCGTCTCATTTCGTGAAGTGTTGCAAGTACTAAAATAAAGGATCGAGAGATGACATTACAACCAAGGCATCAAACGCCAACCTTGTCTTCAATAAAGCTTTGAGGACAAAGCTTCCCTTAAGGGAAAGGAAATGTAATGAACAATATATATATATATATATATATATATATATATATAGTTAAACATTAATTAATAATTATGATGAACTAATAATTAATGAAGAGGTACCTTGATGAAAGGTTATGCCTCTTTACGAAAAGGCACCCAGTATGGGTATTTATACAAACATCATTCTCATTGTAATATCATCACTTATCTTATCAAATAAATTTTATTACTCATGGAGTATTATAATCTGGCTTATTTGTGCTGGTTATTTCTTTAGGAAACGATTTTGTCGTTTCAGGATGTTGTTGGGTTTTGCTCGAAATTGTAACTAAGTGGAAGGATCATTGATGTACAAGGCGATCACAAGTATTTTTAGGTACGATCTACAAGGTTAGTGTCATTTTCCATATTTGTATACAATTGTCACATAAAACCCTCTTCTTTCAAACCCTCATTTTCTAGATCTGATAGATCGAGCGATTATTTGAGTATGGCATAGAAAAACCACATCTAGAGCAATTTAAAAACCCCAGATCTAAAGTTTCGCATTAATTCGACTCCATTTACCTTTGGATCTAGCACTAGTCATCTCTAGGTGGGACGCCCTTGGGTTTTTGGTCATTTCTTCAGATCTATCAGTTGGCTATGCTTGGACCTGCCTCAAATCAACAAATCTATTCTTCAAGCACCTAGATATAGTCATTAAACATCTTGATATACTCTTTTGGGTCCAGTTTGTCCTTATTTTCCTAAACCCTACGTGGATCTAATTTGGGTATTCCTTATTTGGACTAGGTCTATATAGATCTAGTTTCCTAAACTCCTTTTGGTACATTTCACTTTAAGCTGGGTAATTTTCCATTGCCTTAAGCCTCCCCAACTTGGCTTTAACCTCACCTACCACTTTCATTTTTCTATATCTAGATCAATTTACTCATTGTTCACCTTACATATCCATCGCTTATCATTTAGAGTGCTTTGAGTAGGTTCGCTAGCCCTCATAGCCTAGTAGAATGTCCCCCTTGATCATTCTATGGATTGATCTAAAGTGTCAAAAACCTTTTCGGTGTGACAACCACACCTTTCTGTAGTGGATGAGACCGTTGCGGTGTCACTTGGTTAGCTATTGCACCTCTTTCGTCCCGGAATAGGATTTCTTTAGTGGGTAGCTACACTTTGAGTGATAATAGTCACAACGGTTGGCTTGCTTGCATGAGCATTGTTAGTCCATATTTTGTAAGGGTTTCCATGTATGATCTTTCAACATACTCTTCAGTTGGTCTTATGTTTTTATATGTACAATCAACCCCAAGAAATGACTAACCATCAATGTTGGGCATGTATCAGCAAAAAGGTAGTTTTTGTGTTTATTTTGAAGGCTAAAATAGTGTAGCATCCCTAATAGGCAGTTCTGGGCACTTTATGGTAGCAAAACTATCTCCAAATAGTGATCAACAGTAAGGGTCTGTGCTAAAACAATTTCCCTCAAAAATAGTTGTGAGCAGTCTTAGGCCTGTAGCAGAGGGCATTATCATCAATAGAAACAATATAGAAAGACCCATTTCAAGCCTATTGAGGAGGCTGCATCCCTAGATGGGAGTTTTATGCCACAATTTCAGCTTTGTCTTTATACATTTTTTAGCTAATAGTTTCAAGAGATGGCTACGGTGCCATGGTTACATGCCTTTACAATTATCTTTTCTCACTAAAACCTCCTCAACAATCATGGATTAAGCCGATTCCATGAACCATCAAAAAGCCCAGGTAGCACTGCTTCATGTCGCTGCTGACAAATATGTATACCAGGATCATTGAAACTTGTTGTCCGTCGAATGCACACCGTCAGCAGAAATATTTTGGACTGTTGTTTCCCTGAGTGGGAAAGGTGTTGCCTTGGGGGCAAGCAAAGAGCTAGGTGCTGTCACCTGATGCCAACTCCTCCGTTTAGACTAACTCCTAACGAAGCCAAGGGGGTGGTCCCTATTAGAAGAAAATCTATGACGTTTAGTCTACGAAAGAAAAGACTAAATCTAGGAGTTAATATGAAATGGATGAAATTAAAGATTACCAATTACTGCAAACAAGATTAACCTTAGCAACACTTTAGCTCAAATTAGATACACAATATTCGATGACACATTGCGTGATTCACTTATGCAAAAAGGACAGAATAGATTAGTGCCGAAATGAAAAGAGTGCTTGCAAATGTGGGTTGTTAGTGTAGTCTCAGTGAAAGTATTGCAGTGTCTTGGTTGCTAAATTTTAGATTATTAAATGAATAAATAAGGTTGTGGGTTAATTGTGGGTTTGGCCCAACATGTCAAGTTCCTTCGAGCTGAGTGCTAAAGCGGTAATACCAAGTGTCCAGCAAGGCGGGGATGAACCTGCTTGGAGTAGCCCCTTGACTCTGTAGTGATTACCCTTTGCCACCTCCCGAGTTCTCGAGAAAATGACTTGTGTGGATTTTTCTATTAAATCTAGTAACTTGTATCCCTTTCTGATACAGCCAACTAATCAGACAAGCTGTAGCGGTGTAGAGCATACGGGGAAGGAGTCCTGGTTTATTTTATTAGAGACGTAATAATGAGTTGTTTAAATGACGACCAGAGAGTCTCTTTCACCTTTCGGGTACTCGAGAAAGCAACGATCGGATTGATTAAATAAACAAATAAATCGGAAAAGATAAAACTAACAGTAGACTCTTCGACAAAGAGCACTCTTGATCCTCCTTTCTGTTAAAATTCCATATGCTAAGCTAGATTATCAGCATTTAATTTCAATTTCATAACAAAAGCATATAGACAGGATGACTGAAAGAAACAGTATCATAAGAACAACACAGATTTATCCTGGGAAAACCCTAAAGGGAAAAACCTAGCAAAAGCTTCCTCAATATAGATGCCCCCAAAAGATAAAAGGTAAAACCCAAAAGACTGATCCTCCTTCTTCTCCAGCTACAGCTCTTTCTCTCTTTCTGTCTCATGCGCTACACAAGTGAGTGTGAGTGTGTTCAAATGAGAAGCACCTCACCTCTATTTATATTCTTTCGTTCACTTAATATTTAACTCAGTTATGTAGGCTCGAGTAATCCTAACTTAGTTATGTAGGCTCGAGTAACCACAACTGGGGTTTTAATGACCCGACTTACAACGGAGGGGACTTCTTCATGATTCTTATTAATTCTCCTGATTAGGAACATCGGGGTATAAAGAAATACAAGTGATTCTCCCGATAGGAGCATTGGGGACCACTAAAATATATATAGAATATTCTTCGAAGTTACAATAATTCAACACTTTCGGTGAGATTTAAGAGATTTTGAATTCCTTTTATTACTTAACAAAATGATCAACAAAACTAATCTAAAAATTAAACCTCTCCTATAGAGAGTGCTCTTGATCCACTTTTCAGTGAGATTCAAGAGGCTTTGGTTCTTTTTACCTTTTGCAATTTATATAAAGCAAAGAATGCGAAAGTAAAACTAAACTAAATGCAATTTTTCTTTTCTTTTTATGAAAGCAAAAACAAACTAAACTACTCTAAGCAATTATTATGCATGCAAAACAAAAACAGAAAAAAGAAAGCAGAAGGGGCGATACAGGCTTCGGGGTGTGGGGCCCTTTGTCCCACTGGCTTTTTATTAAAACTTTTACAATGCTTTGAAATAAATAGTGCCCTTCGAGCCTTGAAAAATAGGGTAGAAAATGGCCCTAAAGTGTCGGGATAGCAAGGGAATGAAGAAGGGGGAAGGCAAAATCGAATATGAACGCTCTGGGTGGCTTGAGAGTCAAAACTTCGGCAGCATATCTTTTTTTCTTTTCTTTCGTATACTTGCTAAAAACCAGCAAGCTTTCAATAGCAAATCAATGGGTTAGATGCAAAAATAAACTAATAATTTACACCTTCAACACTCGGAAAAGATTTTGCAAAATTTTAACTCAAAATGCTAAAGCAAATGGAAACTAGATCTAAGGTTTAAGATGTAAAATTCCAGCCCTTTCTTAGATCTTAAATGAAGCAAGTAAAATGAAAATGAAAAATCTTTAATGATCAACTTTTAAGTTGCAAACAAAAAACAAAACAATTTAAAAGAAAAGAGATTTAGGTTGAGTGTTTTTGTCCTTTTTCCGTCGAGAAGGAAGAGGAAGAGCTCAAGCTTCAAGCTTTGAACAAGGTTGAGGAGGAGGGTGCCTGCATGGTAAACAAGTTAGATCCAAAGTGAAGCGATGAAGAAGACAAGATGCAACCGAGCTCCAATCTTACTCCATCGTCAGTGATCTGCAAAGCTACACAAGAAACCTTCATGCAAAGATCAGATCTAGTATGGAAATCACATAAAATCAAAAGCATACAAGTATTACTGACTACAAAGTATAACTCTTGAATCTTAAATGATTACACAGAAATAAGCAAATTGAGATTCAAATGCCTATTCTATGGATTGGAATACAAACTTCTAAGCTAGATATTCAAAATTGCAAGAGCCGCAAACATAACTAAATAGATATCACCTCAGCTGAAAACCAGCATTGACCATGAAAGAGTATTACATCAGCAGATTTGTCCTTCAAAGACTCAACTTTATTCCATCACAAGATAAACAATTACAACTCATATGAGCAGAGGTCCCTTGCTTCCGTCCAGAATGGGGAGGAGGGCCTCTTATTTATATAGAAAGACAGCCCTAGGGGGGAATTAATGAACTGAAGATCAACCCGGAGCTAAGCTAAGTTGAAGTGAAGAGGAACTGACCCTCTTCACCCAACAAGTGCCAACACACTCAACCTCCTCACCAAACGAGCGAGTCATCCTTGCTCTCATGCAATTGTACGACATATTGACGTCAATCCCTCAATATTTGCAATCTCATAATCTACCTGCTTGTATGGATAAACAAATAATACGCTACCCAATGTTAGAGTGAGTCACGAAGAGGGGTCTAATACATTACACATTAGCTCAACACCATCTAATGGTCTAGTGTGAGCCTTATCCTCACGCTCACGTCACCACCTCTCAACCATTAGCTAGCACTTGGACATACATATGATACCAAAGTTTAATTTTAATATTTTATTAAGTGGATGGGTCCCCCAATCCCACTCATCCCACCTCTCAAGCCAGCGTGAGTTCCACTTCATGCTAACGTGAGCTTTTACATTCACGTCATCCTTTTCATGAAATAATTTGTAACCACATTTTAAACCAAAGTTTGGATACCATCCCACTAAAAGAAGAATCACATGACTTATGGTGACATCATGCTATGTCACCTCACCTTTAAAATATTGTTTTTTTGACTTTTTGAATACTTTGACTTTTGTGCACTTTGTCCAAATTTAATGTTTAATTTCTATTCTGACGCTCTGTTAGCCAAATGATGTCTTTCAGGATGCTTCAATTGGCCAAAACATAGTGAAAGTGGCTCCTGGAGTAAAGATGTTGCTTCGGGCTTGAAAATGAGCCCAACCACGCCAAAAATGGACTCCGGATCATACTTTTTTTACATTTTGAATTTTTCCATTTAAACCATTAAGAAATGGCTTAAAAAACAAAAAAAAAACTATTTTTCTCGTAATCAAATGAAACTCTAGGGGGACCTAGTACATGTTCATATGACTCAATCAGAATGCCTAGCATGTTGAAAAACATTGACACGAAGGCTGTAATAACCTCACAGCTTTCGAGGTGTGAGTGAAAAACTCAGAAATTATGAGTCATTTGTTCAACAACCAATAATAACTAGGGGGAAAAATTACTCTGGGCTAGTCGGCTGGATGCTTAAGTTCGGGAAGCCGAGCCTTTTATAAAAAATTAAATGCTAGGGCATTTTTTAGAATTTCCCCAAGTTGGTATGAACATGTGTTACAAAAATTTTCGAACTGGGTCCCAAAAAAAGGATGGTAGACTTCTGAACTCTGATTACGAACAAGTGTACTTGTTCAATGCTTTGGCGGCTCACCGAAAAAATCCACCAAGTGCAAAATTAGTGGATAACAAAACTTTCAGCCACAACTTTCAAGAGATGGTTGTTGCTGAAGAAGATATGCTACAACTTGATCTGATCTCAGGCTCTTAGCTTGGAGTTACCTTAGTCTCAGTGCCCAACATTTATTCTAAGCTGTCATATCCTATAAACAACAAACAATGATAGACATCAAGGGGTAGCGCCTCACTGGTTTGAAGGGTTGAAGGAGGGCCACACCTGTTCAAGGGTTTGTAGCATCACCTTGAGGCAACATTTGATCAGTTATGGAGGTCTAAAAGAGCTTTTCACTCGCTTTGTGCTTTATATAAATGTATACACATCATAACTCATAATTTATGGGTGGAGCGATTGCTCTCCTAGACCTATTTTTGTTGCTAAGAGTGGTAGTTTCTTGAAGGCTTGATTAACAAGTAGACATTTTGTATGAAGGTTTCCCATTAGAGCACTGGGTTTGAAGGCCCTTTGGAGGTTAAATGTAGATGACATGTGGACACATGTTTGATTGATTCATCTTCGAAGTGGATATATATGAGTGTTCAATTTGCGTTGTGGACATTATTGATGGGTTTCAAACCCCAGTTGAACTTTGCTTGATAAACAAGTCATCTTTGAGGAGACCCTGGGAGGCTAACTTGTGGACATTTCTTATTGGTTGATCTTCTATGTAGACACTTCTTGGTTGCTTAGTGTACTTGTCTTGTTGGAGACCCCACTTGGAAAGGGGCTTGTAGGTTATCTTGTTGACATTCCTTTAGAGCACACTTTTGAACGGGTCTTTGGAGGCCATGTGGCATTATCACCTTCCATTTGTTCCCTTGCTTATTGGAGCAATTTCCCTCGTTGAGGTTCTCCATGTATTTTTGTAATACAAGTGGCCTTTGACTACCATTTTGATGTAATTTGTTAGGAGTTAGTTGGTTGAGAAGGGATTTTATATTATTTTACCCCACCATAAGCTAAATCTAAGGAAACAATGCTTACTTTTTTGTAAAAGAAGTTTTAGCCTCTACTATAAATAGAGAACCACTTCGTCGTTTTATTTCATGGTTGGATTTTTAGATCTCTCTCCCTTTTGGAGCTTAATTGATTTATCTCTCTTTGTAGCAAATTTTGTCAAAGGGTTTCTCTTGTGAAACTATGGCATTTATCTTGGTATTGTGCTTATGTACTGGATATTATACTTGCTAGCATTGTCCATGTTACTCCTCATGAGCCATTGGAAGGCCATGATTTTTACACTGGAATGAATTTTGTATAAGGTTTTATGTTGGATTCCCTTGTAATCATGAATTGAACCCCCCAATACATCTATGAAGGGTTGGAGGCCTAGAGCACTTTCTCTTTCTAGATTTTTGAAGCAAGGTCCTCTAAGATAGCAACCTATTGACTCCATTTTCCCTCAGGTTGGATTGGAACTGGTCCTTTGAAGTCGGTTCCCTTATCCTCCTGTCACCCCATTGTATATCTCTATACTACAAACCTTTAGCAGGGCAACCATTTGGAATCACTTTGCTCCTCACTGTTCTTTGCGCTTGTGAAACTTAGCCCTAGGGAACACTCCCCCTTGAGTTAGAGAAGAGCCAATCTAAAGTGACGGGATAGGTTTGGTGACATTGGCTTGTTTCCCTTGGTGCCCCTTGGGCTAGTATGCATCTTTGGGACTTTAATTACACATGCTAGTTTGGGAGGTAACACGTGTGATGGCCTATGAGGGGTGAAATGCGTTTGCAGGGGATTTGAACATTGGTGGGTTGACACCATTTTATTTTTTAGCAATTGCGATTTCAATATAGAGAGTGGTACATTGATATTAGCATGCCTTGTTTCAATGGTTGAAGGCCTTGGTGTTTTGACCAGTTC
>LPNX010982795.1:0-224669 GCA_001517045.1 Pseudotsuga menziesii | reverse complement strand
TATATATTTTTTTAAAAACGCTTCCGAAAACGCTTCCTAACCGGATTCTTTTGAAAAAGGCGCTTCCCGCTTCCGCTTCCGCACCCGCTTCCCGCTTCCGCACCCGCTTCCCGCTTCCGCTTCCGCTTCCAAGTAACCTAGGACCAGTTATCTGATTTTTGTTTATCTTTGATAACATTTTCACTTTTCACTTTCTTATGGATTGATCCTTTTATGTTTAATTGAAGAATAGTAGGAGAACCACTGTTTTAAAAACCAGCCGAGTCCGAGTCCGAGTTGGCCGAGTTGGCCGAGTTGACCCCCGGCCGAGCTGACTCGGCTTGCAACTCGGCTCGGGTGGCCGATTTTATACTTAGTCGGCCGAGTTGCGTCCGAGTCGGCTGAGTTAGGGTCCGAGTTGGCTGAGTCGGCCGAGTTGACCGAGTTGCAACCCGAGTCAGCCGAGTCAGCTATGGCAGACACCCACAAGATTGTAGACTCCAAAATAACATGTTTATTTTTTATTTTTAAGATTTTTCTAATTCTAACCATAATCTGAGGCCATAAGATGACCCCCTGCCCCTCTATTTGCCTCACACTTTTGTTGTAAGATGTTTGTGAGCATTTGGCATTATTGTTGTTTGGATTCATGGAGGCTTGGAGGACCGTCCAACAGTGAAGAACAATCAACATGATTGGAGGAGTTGGACTGTTGGAGACTGGTTTTCTGTTACCTAGATGTATGTTAGCTTCCAGCTAGCCATTGTTTCTTTTTTTCTCATTGAATTGACAAATATCAGTCATGTTTTCTATTGTTTGCTGCCAAAATAATAAGATTTTTTTTCTTTTTTCTTTGCATGTTTAGATTTGCTTTGCATTTAGATTCTAGATTGGCCCCAAAAGGAAAAGATCAGGCATGGATCCATGCTGATGTCATTGAAGGGAAAATGTATTGCAAGTGTTGCAAGAGATGGATTAAAGAAGGGGGCATTAATAGATTTAGACAATAGTTGGTTGTTGTTAGAGGAAACATTGCCCCATGGGAAGCTGATTTAGAGTTTATTGGTGAGATTAGGTTGGAGTTGCAACAACAGTTTGATGAATTTGAAGAGGAGAAGGCTAAACAAAAAGAGATGTATGATCATTGACATATGATGTAGTGGCATCATAGCATGTTATTTTTTAGACTCTACAAGCCATTTAGGCCTCATTGATTATGTTTTTTGTTCTAGATATGTATTGCACAGTACACTCAATGCTATTTTGATATATTAACACTTATATGGTATATGCATGAGTAGACATTGGATATTTTGTCTCTAATGCTTTGCAAGCATGGATTAAAATCTTTAAAATATTGTTTTTTTTTTTTAAATTTAAAATTTTATGTATTTTTTGAGTAATCCGAGTCATTAAATTCAAATCGGCCGAGTCATTACCGATTCCGATTCCGAGTTCGAGTTAACCCTTGACCGATTCCGAGTCTGAGTCCGAGTTTTAAAACATTGAGGAGAACGTTACGAACTATATTGTTTTTCATCCAAATGTGAATGCTTGTTCCTTTGCCATTGCGACGTTACTATTTGTTACTTACAGAATTTACGGTTAAATGTCTTTATGCTAATTACTTTCTTGTTTTAAAGCATTACTGGCTGCTGAATAACTTAAAACAGTTTCCTTATTGATTCACATTCTTGCTTACCAAGTTGCCTAACATGTCATCTAATAATATTGTTTTGCTTTCCAGCTCCCAGCTATTGTTTGCCCTGGTGTCACTCTTGTAGTTTCGCCTCTTGTCTCACTCATACAAGATCAGATTATGCATCTATCTCAGGTTAGTATGTATTAGATACTGCAGTGGTGTTTTTTAAACATATATTGTGCTAGAATAGTGTTTTGATTGTCACTGCTTATCTTTTCCAGGCAAACATCCCTGCAACATATCTCAGTGGAAATATGGAGTGGCAAGAACAACAACAAATTCTTAATGAGCTTGGTTCAAACT
Organism: Pseudotsuga menziesii; assembly: GCA_001517045.1. Classification (NCBI taxonomy): domain Eukaryota; kingdom Viridiplantae; phylum Streptophyta; class Pinopsida; order Pinales; family Pinaceae; genus Pseudotsuga; species Pseudotsuga menziesii. The sequence goes on along the minus strand of LPNX010982795.1, from coordinate 222,685 downwards.
GTTGTAAATTTAAGATGCTGTATGTGACACCAGAGAAGATTGCAAGGTGGGATGTACACCTTCCATGCATTGTGTCTTTTTTAATGCTTTGGGATCAGTTTAATAGCTAATGAATAAAATATTTCCAATGCTGGTATAATAGTAATTTCTGATTTTGATCTTTCATTTCTTAAATTGTACCAATTATAGTGAAAGAACCTATACTTCATGAATTTTTTGGGATAGGTGAACATGTTTCTGGTATTGCTGGAGACTAGTTCCAAAGTTTGGTCAAGCACATAGGAGGAGGCAAAACAGGGATTGTAAGGGACTGCAACCTATCAAGCAAACAATATAAAAGGGCTCATTTCTATAGAAGTGTGGCATGTTAGTTTCTTTTGGGTTGTAGGATCATTTCCCCAAGTTAGCTACTTTGTCATATTGCGTCTTATAGTCTAATGGCATGTGGTGAATGGGATTATGGTGTTATTTTTCTCATAATGATGTGATAACATACTTTATTGTAGAGTGTCTTGTGATTTGTGTTGCGATTATAAAGTCTTTATCAGGCAGCTTTTATTAGTCAAGTGAATGCTTGTTTCTGAACTGTTGTGTATGTGTTCCTCCATGTGTGTAAAGTGCCCCCTTGATTTAGAGAAATCATCATGGGTAGGAGAGCTTCTATTATTTATTGTGGGCCATCTCTATCTTTGTTGATCATGTGTACATATTGTATATATACTGAATTGAATAAAAGTTGTCATGACAATACTTTTGGAGTGTGAATGATATTGTGATTGTTCCTTGTTTGTTATTCCTTTTACTGAGGTGCATACATAATATTATTTCTTGATTAAATGTCTTGTTCTGATAAAAAGCTTACAACTTAGGGTGGATTGCAAAATGAAGATTGATTGGTTTAGTACGTTAGGATAGGGTTTGCAAATTTAGCATTAAAATCAGAATTTCCGATTTATTTCTATTCCTAGTTCAATTGGCCCTAGGCAAGCTAAGTAGCTAGACCTCGAAGCCATATAAAACAATGGGTTCTATAATCATGTCCAAGAGATCTATCTTGGACAAGATATCTTGGAAGCAATGCTGAAATTACTGTTTGTCGATCAATCAGAGGAACAAAGTTGGGGTTACAAAGCATGCCTTGAGAAGAATCATTGCCTTGAAAACCCTTGAGTATTTGCAAGTTGTGTTGACCTTAGCTCGTTCCCTCGGAAGTGGAAGTGTTAGTCTAAGAGGGCACTCTTAGAGACATGGAAGATCCCATCCTTTGTTATAATCTAGTTAAATGTCAACTATCAAAGACCACAAGCATTGATCGGTTGTGAAATTGTCAATCTATTTGTGTCTAAATCCCCTTGGAGGATGAGGCTATCAGGATCATGCCTTTGCTAAATAAAAGCAAGGAGATCAAGTTGTGATGTAGAAGACAATAGTGACTATCTTCTATGTGCTCCTCGAGAAAGGATTCCATCTCATCAATATAGATTCCCAAATTGTCAGTGAGATAGGAACCTTGCTTGACTCCTATGTTGCTGCTAATGAAATGTGACAAGTTGTGGGAAGTACTAAGACTATTGACTCATAATTCATGATGGTGACCAAAGGGTCTCTAAAATGCCAATGTCACCTAAGTGTGGGGGAATGCCTTTCTCCAAACATTATTAAAGGCCTTCCAAAAACCCACAAAGCAACATAAGACTTTCAAAGAGCAATGATAGCCCTCCTCAATAATGTCCTGGAAAGTGAATATATGGTCGATAGTTTGATACTCCTGACTTACATCAAAAACCTACCTTGAGATTCCTCCTCTCCAGCTCATAAAAAACCACATATGAATGGGACTGGCCTGGAAACATTTTAGGAATGTTTCCCAATATTTTTCTGTAATTTTATGAAATATGACATTTGTAATGATTTATTTTTCCTCAAAGTGAGCTTAGTTTTATACTGTTTCATATTGTCTTTTTATAATATTTGGTGCCAATGTTTTGTGTACGATATTTCTACTTCCAAAATAATTACATTGCAGTTCTAAGATTTGTTTTAGGTTGCTTACTCATTTGCCTTTCTTAATTAGGTAGATAAGTTTAGCACTAATTTATATTCACTTTTTCCTTTTCTTCCACATATGCTTGCAGAAGTGATAATCTTCTCAGACATCTTGAAAACTTGCATCGAAGGGATCGGCTTACTCGAATTGTAATTGATGAGGCTCATTGTATAAGCCAATGGGGACATGATTTTCGACCAGATTATCAGGTTATAGAGCTATTGTACATAATAAGATTTTTAGAAAATCATTACTTTTGTAAATGCTCATTGTTTCTTTGTAGGTGCTAATTGTCTTTCATGCTTATCTGATGTGACATTATTTTTGTATTCTTGTAGGGACTTGGTATCTTCAAGCAAATGTTTCCGAAAGTACCTTTATTGGCTCTCACCGCAACTGCAACAGCAAGTGTAAAGGAGGATGTTGTACAGGCACTTGGGCTTGTAAATTGTGTGGTTTTCAGGCAAACCTTTAACCGCTCTAATTTGAGGTAAACCATACAATCTAGTGTGCTTGTTTTTTATTTTATTATTTTATTGAGTATAAATAATTAATGGTTTATGTTTTGTAGGTATTCTATTATGCCAAAAACAAAAAGATGTATTGAGGACATAGACAAATTCATCAGAGATAATCACCGCGATGAATGTGGAATAATTTATTGTCTATCTCGGATGGATTGCGAAAAAATTTCTGAAAAGCTACAGGTAAATGTCAAGAATTTTTAAAAGCCATCGGTTTATTAAAATCTGGGAAATAATCAATAGTTTTAATATGCATATCTCCTAGTTGATTATGTGCATTGCATCTTCTATTTGTCTATCATAAGTGTTTTTAAGATATTAATTTTAGTTAGTTGAGTTTTTAAAATCATGGCTTCAACATGAAGATAAAAATTCCTAGAATTCATGCTTAAAATTTTAAGTAGACAAATACAGGAAATTTTTTGACAAAAGGGATGGACACTTATGTTGGCTAACTTGTTTCTCTCTCTAGCTAATTCTACAAATTGTGGATTAGCATATATAAAATACAAGAACAAAAATTAGTGTTTAGTGGTTACAAATGAAGAAGCAATGTTAATGCAAAATATCTGGGGAATTTACAAGTAGTATGATATATCTTTCTTAGCTAGTTGGTGCATAAATCTTGCAATTTATAAATTTAAAATTCAAGTCCAATAATTTGGTAGAGAAGCAAGAATTATTAGTGTGTACCTAAGCATGCATTCATCCTGATTTTGTTACGGTCAGCTATATGAGAACTAATGATATGCTATGTGTTACCAACTAGATTGCACTCAATTGGGCTTACAAATGAGCCACCAAAGATGAACAATTACTTGCACAAATTCCAAGTTCAGAAGTCCATTTAGGCTTTCTGAGCCTTTTTTTTTACATGTTTATACCCCACGGGGAATTGTAATAAAGTGACTTGGCATGATCAATTTATGTAAAATGTTTCGCTTCCTAGGACTTAATCATTAACACATTATTCCAGGGTGTTTTTTCCTTGTTAATAATGTATCGTTTTTTAACGATTTCTAATTTTCGAGTTTTTCACTCAAGCCTCTATTGCTGGAATAATTGTCTTAGTGGTTAGGGCTTGGGAGGTTATTAAAACTTAAGTGTCAATGTATATTACCATGCTAATCATTGTTTTTGAGTCAAATGAACATGTACTAAGTCCTGCATAGATTTTTTTAATTTCCGGAACTATTTGTTTTAATTTTTAATTTTTTAATTTATTTATTGCCATTTTTCCAGGCTTATTTTGAAGTTTTTCACAACTTATTTGTAAATTTTCTCTTAGGCATAAAAGTGTGGTTAGGAGGAAGAATTGGGCATGGGGGTGCTCGTTTTCTAACTCAGAGCACCCACTTAACCCTTAAACCCTTTTTTCTAAGTAATTATTTATCTCCAAAATTAATTATTACTCAAAAACCCCAAAAAGTCCAAAAAATTGGATAAAGCGAAAAATTTAGCAACTCATAAAATAAAATAAAATTGCGGAAAAACAGTTCCTTGAGTTGGCAACGCAAAGCGGCAAGTATCCTAAAGATTTTGAATGGCTAAAGTTTGTTATTTCCGAACGAGTCAAGGTGTAGATGTTTCCTCATGGAGGGTGGGGCACATCTTTTGAGAGAAGGAATGAGTGTTGGAGAGTCGACATTCTAATTTTTGTTTCTTGCCACTTTCCAACCCACAAAGCACTCCTTCCAAACTCTTTTCATCCAAGATGAACGCTCTCTTTGGGCAAGTGTGCCATCTCTTGGCTTGGCTTCATCTATTTAAGCAAGCGCTCGCTCCATTGTTGAGTATGGAATGAGAACCAAAAAGCTGCTTCATTTGTAATCATTTTGTTTATCATTATTGTGGAAATAAAGAGGCTTTGGAGGCAAACTCGTGTAGTGCATTAGCATGTGGATAATTGTTGTGTTTGTATGAGGTATATCTGTATCAGTTTCATATCAGTTTCATGCTTCTTTTCATTAAGTGTTATAATTGTCCTGAGTAGGATTTATGCTAATCAATAGGAAAATATAATCAAGTTTGTTTACTTGTTTAGTTCTTTTATTTACTTATGTGTAGAGATCTTGAAGGTGTATGTTTTACTTGCTTGTATGCATACTTTTTTAACCTCTCGTATAAGTGGTACTGATTAGAAGACTTAGTTTGAAGTTTTGTTCAAGCTGTGTAGGTAGATCTTGGTTGAAGAAGTGGTGGATCTTGCTTGAATTTCCCATATCTTTGTGCTCCTGTTGGAAGATCTTAATTCCTCCGCTCTCCACTAGAAGACACCATTGCCTAAATAGTCTGCGCTTTTGAGCATTCTTTATTTCACTTTCTCTCGTAAAAGATTTAAAACTTTTCTGGTTATTGGTTACTATAAGAAGTGTTGATCAAATTAGTAAAATAACATAATTCATAAGCTAAATTTGATTTGCATTTACATTTAAGTTTAGATCTGATTTTAAAGTCAAATTTTATCTAAGTTGCCAGGAAACGTGGGTACGGGGACGGGGATGCCACTTTTTGAAACAGTGTACTTGGGTACGTCGGAGGTACTGTAGACATATATATATGTGTGTGTGTTAAACTTTATAAAAATAAAACATTTCACACTCACATCATACATGCATATTTGATATTTCTAAATTCAATGATTCATATGAACATTCGCATTGAAAATTTGAAACATAAAATAATAAATTTGAAAAATCATATGACATAGACTCATAGTATATATCAACTGGAAGACTGAAGTTATATTAATATAATTAACAACATAAAATATTATATGTCCATGACACCATGAGTTCAAACTTGATTCCCATACTACATCCAAAATTTGCCTACAGGCATTTTTAGACATGAAAAAGAAAGTTCAAAACAGTAAACACTGAACATGAACAAGATAGTTGATTTGGCTTCCTCAAGCCATGTCATCAACAGCCTTGGGATCAATGTCATTAGCATCACTAAGGTCCTCTATCACGTTGTCGTTGGAGTAGTGAGCACAATGCACTAGCAGTGAGAAATGCATTGTTGCGTTGGTTTAGGTAAGGGGCCATCTCCCTTGGCTTCGCTAGGAGAGAGCCTAGATGGAGGAGTTAAGATCAAGTGACAACACTTGACTCTTACTTGCCCTTGAGGTTGCACCCAGTGGCTTGAATATTTTTGCCACGTGACCCGAGGTGCAAATTAGGCGGCCACACTATGCAAACATTTAAAGTTAATCTAAAGCTAGTTGGAAAATTAGTTAGTTGTTAGTTAGGAGTAGTGTTATCAAACCCATTGGGATTGACCTAGACTTGTGGGTCATACTTGGCTTGTCGACCAAAACTAGTTGGTTCAAGTCATCATTGAGTTTGAATTGCCATGAACAAGTTTGACTTGTGAGTAAACGTGGGCCAAACTAGGATTCACTAAGGATTGATGAGTCTTTGACGAGTAACCAACCTGTTGGTTTGTTTCTAAAATTTGAGAAACAAGTGAACTTTTGCAATTTTCTGTTGCTAGTGGAGCTCATGCTCCATTGAACCTTGTTTTAGCAAGACAACAAGCGCACAAGAAAAAATACCCTTTGTGGAAGTATGTGACCAGGCAAGAAGGGCTTGGGGCAAAGCTAGGTCGAGGAGGCAATGTGTGTTGGACTTGCAATTTTTGCAAGAATGAGTTTGCTACGCTGCACTTGTACCCAACGCACCTTCAGGTGTACCCCAAGGAGAGAAGGCCATTTTTTTCAACCATGAGGGATGTTATTGAGCAACGGTGGTCATGGCTGGGTCCTTGGTTTGTTTCTAAAATTTGAGAAACAAGTGAACTTTTGCAATTTTCTGTTGCTAGTGGAGCTCATGCTCCATTGAACCTTGTTTTAGCAAGACAACAAGCGCACGAGAAAAAATACCCTTTGTGGAAGTATGTGACCAGGAAAGAAGGGCTTGGGGCAAAGCTAGGTCGAGGAGGCAATGTGTGTTGGACTTGCAATTTTTGCAAGAATGAGTTTGCTACGCTGCACCTGTACCCAATGCACCTTCAGGTGTACCCCAGGGAGAGAAGGCCATTTTTTTCAACCATGAGGGATGTTATTGAGCAACGGTGGTCATGGCTGGGCCCTTTGGTCATCCTTTAGGGGTACCATGGCTTAATGGAATTGCCGATTGCCCTTTGATGGGGTTTTTAACCTCAGGGTTAGTGTCCAGGGCCCTTGAGGGTTGACCACTGGGTCTCATGGCCCCATCTCTTGTTTACATGCTCAAGCAGCCTTTGCTTCAGCAGTGAGACATTTGTCTCCACTCACAATCACTTATGACGCCCTCCTAGCCTCTCAAGTTGTTGGTGCCTGCTCTCCTTGGCCTTATCTCCTCAGAGGAAGACATCCTCCATGCTAAGCTGTTTTCATGCTTTGAAGAGGGAGTTGAGGGATTTTACAACATTCTAGGGGTTAGATGGGGTATAACGCCCTCCCTCCAACTCCATCCTTTCGTTCGGAGTGATTCGCTTATTTGAGCGTATTTTGGCACCTGGGGTACAAATACCTAGGTAGCCTACCTTGAGCTTGTTGCCCATCGATGTGCACATTGTCAGAAGAGAATCTTTCGAACGACTGTCTCCCGACAGAAGGGAGAGGTGCGGCCCTTGGGGGCAAGCAAAGAGCCGGGTGCTGTCACCTCATCCCGAGTCGTTCGTTTAGGCAAACTCCTAACGAAGCCAAGGGGGGTAGTTCCTACGGAAAGTTACTAAGGTTATTAATTTTTTAAAGATGGTTTTCTTTTAAGTGTATATTGCGGATGGGTGTTGTTTAGGACTTTTTGTTAAACACTTACAAAAACAGAACCAAGTGAACACTTGTGAGTAAAATGGAAATGAATAATCTATTGACAATTACACAGCTAAAACAAAGCATTCATGATAAGAATCAATAGATAAATTAAATGGTGCAATGCTTTAGACAGATAATAAGCAAGTTAAATTGAAGACTAGTGCCAAATAGGGTGCAAGAGATTGTTTTGTGAGTGCTTTTTGGTAAGTTTTAATGTAAGTTTTTTAAAGGTAAGTTGCTTATTACAGGGAAGGGGATCTCCAAGATATACCTTGCGGTACAAGAGATATGTTCGGAATTTAGGCTTTGGTGGCTCCGTACGAGGACGTGTCGGCTGCCAAAGTTCCAAGGGCGTGTTCAACATTACACCAACCAGGGATGTAGCCTACCAATGCCCCCAAGATCTAAGTACAGTGGTTCTAGCTTCCCCAGGCGAAATTTTCCCACAAAAAAATCTAACCGAAGTGTTGGATTTTCACTTATCTTTGTTGGGTGGTTACTTTTATTAGGGTGACGTGGATTAAAATGTGAGAATTGGACAAGTCTACGACTGCTTCTGGGTATCCCAACTGGGTAGGGCATACACAACGTACAAATATTTATTCCGATTTTAATTAGATGTGAAGATTGTAACAACCCTTCGACAGAGAGCACTCTTGATCCGCCTTATGGTGTAATTCAAGAGATTTATATGAGAGTTAAAACAGGAAATAAAGACTCTTCGACAGAGAGCACTCTTGACTTGCTTTTTAGCGAAGTTCAAGAGAATTTGGGTTCATTATATGAAATGAGTTAGAAAACAAGAGAAATAAAATACTACTAATGCAAGATATATGTTGGCCAAACTTATGCGTCACTTTTTTGATCAACCTCCACTAATTGACAAAGCCTTTGGGTGGAGGTGAGAGCATAATTCATGCGACAAAGAATGGCTTTATGTCTAAATTACTTTTGCAAAAATAAAACAATGAAATAAGCAGTGAAATGTGAAAGAAGTATACACACTGCACTTAAAAAAGTGAGTGTGTGAAATGGTGGGGTTAGAAAAAGCAATCTCACGAAAAATGACAAAGACGCAAATCCCCCCAGGGGCGATGGGATGTGGGTGCTGGTTACTCCACTCCTCTCGTTTAATTCTTTTACAAGTTTTATGACGAAGATGGAGTGTTTCTTAGTCCAATAAACTTGGATCTAAGACCTTACAGTGGTGCATCAAGAAACTATATCAGAGTGGGTGTCCACTGGCTTGTTCTGAGTCCTTCTCTACGATCTTGGTCACTCCAAAACTCCACTTTTGCGTACAGCCCTTCTAAAAACCAGCAAACAAGAAGTGTTAGAAAACGACGAGAAAGACAATGAGAAAATAAAAGAAACCGAAAAATTTTATAGTTAGAAAAATCTTCAAAATTTTGAAGTAGAAGCACGATTTTTCAAGCTTAGATCTAATCAAATGATGTAGTTCTTTAAAGACAAATCAAATCTGAATACTTAAAGAAAAATAGATTCAAAACAATAAGCATGCAAGAAAGAATTTATTTCTTAAGCATAGTCAACCAGTAATCGGGAAAGAGAGAGAGAGTTTGAAGAGATGGATGGGGAAAATCAAGCCCTTGCTTGATCCTTTTGTTGATGGCCTTGGATTCCCTGCAATAAACTGAATTAATGTTGTAAAGGTATCAAAGGGAAGAAAAGAGACAGCTGGGTTCCAATCCTTTTTCGAATTTGTGACCTGGAAGACTATGAGAAAATACCTGCACAATGGGATTAGATCTAGTGTGTATGAAAATAAGAAACAAGAAAGAACCTCAATACAACTAAGTATATTTGGTTACTTTCCTACCTCTTCAAAGCAAAGCATAAGTAAAAAATTAACAACCGTAAATGTTTACCCTACGTGTTTTATAATAACCTTCTAAGCTAGATCCATAAACCACACTTGCAAATAAAATCAAAACTTTTACAATTTCACCTCATGGCACAAGCATTCATTCAATAGTACACGGTAGACCTCCAAAGTCTGCAACTTTATTCCTTAAAATCTTGACAGCATTACAATAGACAGAGGTCCCTTCCATCCATCTAGAATGAGGAGGAGGGCCTCTTATTATACAAAAAGAGATTAGCTTCCCAACCCTAGCGTGATCATGAGGAAGGAGGGCGCAACCCAAGAGAGACTAAAGCTTTGGCAAATTGATTGAAGAGTTAATTGAGCTGTAATTGAGTGTTGGAGTAATGAGAGGAGGTGAGGTGGCCTCATCCCTCGGTTTTATGACCCAGCCAACCACAAGCATCCACAAAGAGGAATTCACCCACATGAGGAAGGAGGCGCAAATGTCAAGAGGGAGTTTGATTGAAGCGCCTTGATACTGACTCAAAACTGGTTGATGATGATTGGAATCTCGTTCGATACTCTGTGCCGAGCTAATTAACCCTATATTTTATCCAGTTTAGTCTTTTTTGGAGATATTTTGATTTTCTCCTTTTAATAAAATAATAATTATTTTAATTAAATATTCCTCATTTATTGATTTTGAGGAAATATTTAATTAAGAGAAAAATAATCATCCAAAACTGAGGATAAGTGTGTCTAGGGGTTAAATGAGTGCTTTGGCTTAGAAAACAAGTCTTTATCTGCCAAATTCCACCCCCAGACCACTTAATTATAACAATTTGAAAATTTTCAATTAAACCATAGGAAACATGGTTTAATTAATTGAAAAATTTAATTATTTCTTTATAGTCAAAAATAAAAAATAAAAAAATCCGAGGACGTCTGGGATTTTTTTTTACGGTCAATGTTTTAATGCATCCCGGGACTTAGGAAAAGACCATAGAACATACAAATAGTGTCTAGTAGGTTCATATTTTAATGTTGGACTCTAATAACCCCCCAAGACTTAACCGTCAAATTTGAGCATTCCAGCTTTGGAGGTAGCAGGAGAAAAACTCATCGATTATAACTCGACTAAAGGCAAAGAAATAATCGACAGGGGAAAAAACTCCTTGGAATACCCTATTTGATTGTTAAGTCTAAGGGAACCGCGCTACTCAAGACCCCCCTACTAGCACACTTTATCACAACCCCAAGGGGCATGGTCACTTCTATAAAAAATAAGAAATGGCTAGCCAAAATTGGCTAACTGAAACACACTGAACTTTTGAACTCTGGAGATGAACATTCATCATGCTCAATAACTGGCAGCTCAATAGGAAGTTCAATTATTGTACAAAATAGTTGGTAACATTTGGCCCCAACCGCGGGACGTGCACTTGTTTGATTTTCATTCAAAGAGAGTGTGTGAGCGACCCAGAATCTTCGGTTCTTGCACGACATTAGAGTGCATCAATACCACATATATATAGAAATTCAAAAATGAAACAACAACTATGTATAAGGAAAAAGTAAATAATCTATGGTACATGCATAATATACAAAAAATAAATATGATGCAAAAAATATAGTACAAAACTATGGTCTAGAAGGAAAAACTGAAAGGAAAAATGATAAGGGTTTAGAAAATCCTTTAGAATGCCCCCATGGGCATTAAATGTCATTGTTGAAGAACACTTTTAATTGTTGCCCATTCATTGGTAAGAGCAACCTTTCTCCTTCCATAGTATTGAGGAGAAATGAATTTGTGCTGGCCAAGTCATTATATAATGTATGGACCCAACCATAAGCTGTCGAACTTTTCGTGCTTCCTCAACTTCTCTCTTCTTTTATCCCATAAAAGAACCGTATCCCGAATCTGAAAAGGTCTTGGCCTACTTGACTTATCAAAGGTTCTATTGATCTTATCTTGATTTCTGATACTATGGTCAAGGGCCTTCCTTCAGTTCTCATCTATCTCAATAATTTGATTAATTTTGCTGAGCATGGAGTCTTCTTTCGTTTCATACTCTTGGAGTATCTTCATTGCAGGTAACTGAAGGTAGATAGGCAGTGAGACAGTGAAACCATAGACGAGCTCAAAATGGGTTTTCCTGGTTGCACTCTTCTTAGTTATTTGATCAGCTCAAAGTGCATACTTAATTTTACCATCCCATGACTTCTTGTTATTGCCAACTGTTTTCTTAAGGATGGTCATTAAGTTCTTATTGCTGGATTCTGCAAGACCATTACCTTGAGGGTAATAGTTGGAAGAATGGGATAGGATAATGCCATAATTGAAACAAAAGCTGGTGAACTCTACAGAACTAAAAGCCTTTGCATTATCAGTTGTTATTTTGGCTGGAGCACCAAATCTAGTGAAGATATTATTTTCTATGAAATCCATAACAACTTTATCAGTATCCTTTTTAGTGGGAATAGCCTCCACCCACTTGGTGAAATAATCGGTTGTCATAAGAATCCAACAATAACCATTGCTAGAGTTATCTTTGAATTTACCGATGAAATCAAGCCCCCACTGCTAGAAAGGGGCATGGACCACAATTGGTTGGAAAGGTAAGGCTTTTAACCTAGGATTCCCAGTGAACAGCCGACAGTTCTGACAACCCCTAACCCTCTTATGAACATTTGCGAAGAGCAAGGGCCAATAGTAACCTGCTCTAAGGATCTTGTGGGTTGTGGTGTCTGTTGCAAAATGCCCACCACAAAATCTTGAATGGAACTCAGTCAAGAGTTGTTTAGACTTTTGCTCATTGACACATCAAAGGATCACTCCATCTGGGTTTCTCCAACCCAGTCCTTCCTGAGTAATGCAATACCTGACAGCCTTCAACCTTAGAGCCCTTCTTTTATGACCTTTAGGATGTTCAAGGCATGCAAGGTTTTGAAGGAAGAATATGATATCAGAGTACCAATGTTGATCTAAACGCTGCAATTCTGGAGCCATGCTTGGTGTAGGCTCTTCATTCTTACAAATTATTCCTAAGGCTTCTTCATTACCCTGCATTAACATTTTGGCCAGGTCCTGTCCTTTGATTAACTTTGTGGGTTTAATCTCTAGATCATATTCTTGAATTTTAGACACCCACTTAGCTCTTTTACCTAAGCAATCCTACTGCACAAAATATCCTTGACAACTGAATGAGTAACATAACAAACTATCTTGGAGTAACCTACACATGTTTTGAAATGCTTAAAGGATCTTACTAAGGAAAAAACTTGTTTTTCCATGGTGGTATACTTAAGCTCGGAATGCTGCAAGGTTTGGATCATGAAAGCGATGTACTACTTGTCCCACGATTTCTTGAGTGACTGAAAGGGGAAAGAGATTCGTGGTAGGTTAACTAGATAACCTTGTTTTCTTTTCCGCACTTTAATTCTAAATTCAAGTACCAAAAAAACATTGATAAAATCAACCCCTCCTTGCTTTCTCGATCGCGGTTCACTTGAACCGAAAGAGATCCTTGGAGGTTCATTTTTCTTCTTTTAAAAGAAAACCACTAATAAAATCTTTAAAATCCTTTAGACTCCTTTGTGTATGCTCTGCACTGCAGCGGTTCGTCTGATCAGTTGGCTGCATCAAAAGCAATGTGGGTGACTAGATTAATTTGTTTTCACGCCCCAAATTAACCTCCCAGGCGTAAATCCAACGCCTCGAATTAATCCGTTGCGGTGGCAAAATCCACAAAGGAAGCAAGAACAACTGGGTAGCAACTGCGAGACACCATCAAGCTACACCCTTGTTGGTGTAATGTTGACCATGTCTCAGAGACTCGAACCAACCCACATATTCCTTGTGGGGAGCCGCATCAGATAATGATTTTGGACATACTCCTCGTACCTTCGGGTGTATTTGGAGTCCCCTTTCCCCCTAATTTAATCAACTCATCTCCACATTAATCTAAAATTTGACCAAGAGCACTTGTAACATTTTCCCTTTCAAGCAATACAACAGCATTTTCATCTGTGGACTCCATTTTGGCACTGGTTCTTTACTTGATATAATCATATGTTTCCACATGCTTTACTTATCATATATTGATCTTTATGCTGTTGTGGTTTAATTCCGTTGCAATATCTTGTGTTATTTTTGTTGTTTATGAAACTCCTAAATAACTTCATCACCATTAAACTAAGGCTTAACAGCCTTAGCAATTTAATAGGGTCTACCCCCCCTCGGCTTCGATTAGGAGTTGGCCTAAGCGGAGGAGTCAAGAACAAGGTGACATCCTTGACTGGAGACTTGCCCCCAAGGACACACCGAGTGGCTTGAAGAGTTCAGCCACGTCTTGCCCCCCTAGGTGTGTGAAAGGCGGGCAACATACACAAAATTGAATCAGGAGGAAAACAAGAAAATAGATTGTTAATAAGGACCTAAGTGTTATCGTCGTTGAAAATTAGGTCATGTAGTATGAAATTGTAAAATTTGAGCCAATGCTATTCTAAACGGGAAGGTTAAAGGCAAAGAAAAACATAATATATCTTTCTATACAAATTTTATTATTATTGAAGAATCATCTGTGTTTGAATATGAATTTGAGAAATGTGACAAAGGAATAGAGGAGGATTACTTCTTTTGAGTAGTCAAACCTCTGATACATAAAGGAATCAAAGAATGTTTACCTCAACATGGATTGTTGTCCATGTAATTTGGGAATTGGTGAAGGAGAAGCGAAGAGGAGGACGTCTTGCTTTTGAGGATGTGCAGGAGAGATTCTTGTACATTGGATCTGCTTGGTTGAGCTAGGGTTTGTTGATTTACCTTAGCTAGGGTTTCTTAACTAGCCTTGAGAGAATGCTATTGCATATACTTGTACACCATCTTGAGCATATTAGTGAAGTTTCCATCTGTTCATATCTTGTGCAATTTCCAGATTTAAATTTCAGCTATATGTGTTCTTTATGCATTGCTATTTACAGTTGTTTGTCTTGCTTCTTTGACATGAGTAAAGGGACAAATTGTTAAGTGTATTAACATTTAATAAACAAGACAAGGGGCTGAGTTTATGATTGTTATACTATTGTAGAAGAACGTTTTCAGATCTGGTTATTGGCTGATGAGTTTCCCTAGAAGGGGCTGAAACTTATATCATTGTTTGGTATCTTTTCTCCTTGAACTGCTAGTATGTTTACGGCTGTTTGGAAGTGAATTATTGTACTTCTTGCACTGCTGCTTGGTACTTTAATTTACAGGAGTCCTAAGGCAGAAAATTTTGGGGCTAAGATCCATAAAAACTTCTAAGAAGAAGGTGGAATTTTTTATTTTTATTCCAGTGTCAATTCCAAGGAATTTTCAACAAAGATGCCATCAACATATTAATAGTCAAAGGAAGGATTTAAAAAAAGGTCTTTTCCATTTGGTTAATTTGATCAGAGGGTATACGACCATGTACTATCAGAGTTATTTAAAGGAAATGGCTTTTACTTTACCAAATGCTTGACGCATATGCTAATTCTTCACTTTGCTAAACAGGAATTTGGGCACAAGGTTGCATTTTACCATGGTAGTATGGATCCTCAACAGCGTGCATACATCCAAAGACAATGGAGCAAAGATGAAATTAACATAATATGTGCTACAGTGGCTTTTGGAATGGGTACAAAATTTGAACTTTTCTTAAATGCATTGAGTACTTCGTCATTATTCTTTTCTGGAGATGGACTGAAATCCATCTCTGTTTCAGGAATCAACAAACCAGACGTAAGGTTTGTTATTCATCATTCCCTGCCGAAGTCCATTGAAGGTTACCATCAGGTAAAAATCTTGGCATATTCTTCTTGTACTTTTGTCTGGGTAGCAGAAATTTCATTTTCACATATATTTGTTTAAGCATTTAGTAGTTTTCTTATCTGTATTGCTATCTTTGAACTTTCCATAGGAATGTGGTCGTGCTGGCAGGGATAACCTTTCCTCATCTTGTTTGCTGTACTATAACTATGGTGATTATGTAAGTACATCAAATACAAAATCACAATTTTAAGCACTTTCTTCTGAAGGTTTAGATTGAAATGGAAATAGGAATACATATTAAATCTCTTCTATTAAAATAGATTCGAGTTAAGCATATGCTTACACAAGGAGCTGCGGAGCAAAGTCCAATGGTTTCTGGAACAGGGCATAATGCTGTGACAAATACAGGAAGGATATTAGAGACAAACCTAGAGAATCTTTCACGCATGGTAAATTCTTAATTGGATAAAGTTTTTTGTAAGTTAATTCATC
Source organism: Pseudotsuga menziesii (assembly GCA_001517045.1). Lineage (NCBI taxonomy): Eukaryota > Viridiplantae > Streptophyta > Pinopsida > Pinales > Pinaceae > Pseudotsuga > Pseudotsuga menziesii. The sequence continues at coordinate 207,199 of LPNX010982795.1, read as the reverse complement.
AAGGGACAAATTGATTAAAAAATAGTGGTTTCTTTGTTTGGCAGGTTAGTTACTGCGAAAATGATGTGGATTGCAGAAGGGTACTTCAACTTGCTTATTTGGGTGAGAAATTTGATGCCTCAAATTGCAAAAAGACCTGTGATAATTGTAGCAAGATGATAAATTTTGTTGAGCAGGATGTGACCAATCAAGCAAAGCAGCTGGTTAGTGGTTAACTGTTAGTAATTTGTTTTTATTTGATCTATATATGCAGAGCAACATTAATTTTTATTTCCACTGCTGACAATTTGCTATTCTTATTTTTGTTTAATTGAAGGTCTGAGGTAACCTTGCTGCTGTATTTTTGGTTTCTGACTGGTTGGTTGATATTTTATTGGTGGTAATGGTTGAACATACAGATAGAGCTAATAAAAGCAATGGGCCAACGATTCTCCTCATCTCATGTCCTGGATGTGTTTCGTGGCTCAATGAGTCAGCAAGTGAGTGCATTTGAAGAGTTTAAGATTTGGTTATTGTTTGGTTATTGTTAATTTATGTTGTGTATGAGTTTGAAGTTTATTATTGCCCCTCCAATGACATGTCTTTAGATTAAAAGGTACAAGCATGAAAGTTTGAGTCTTCATGGGGCTGGTAAAAGTCTCAGCAAGGGAGATGCTTCACGTATCCTCCATCGCTTGGTTCTTGAAGATTTTGTTGTAGAAGACATTATGAAGAGTGACCTTTATGGATCACTGTCATCCATTCTCAAGGTCAAATTATTTCATTTGTAGCTATGTTATTCATTTCATTTATAGGTTTTACAAGCTGTTAAAAAGTATGTATCACATTCCATTCTTTCAGCTAGCTAGCTCTGTCAGTGGTGTAAGACAGGAAGCAAATTTTATTAACACCAAAATTATGGAGTACAGGTGAACGAAAGCAAGGCCCAAGATCTTTTCTCAGGACGTATGAGACTTACCATGAGGTAGTGTGCATAGATCAATAACCTAAATAAGGAACTGTCAAGTTCTCCTGTCATTACGACTTTTTAGTTGTTGTTGCATTTCTTATTTTCTTTCTGATGTAAATAAAATCTTGCCATAACTTATAATATTTACATGCTTATTGAGAATCTAAATGTTAATCAGGAAAGGAGACAAATTCACTATGTATAGAGAGCGAATAAATCACACGTTTAAAGTGAGGCCAATCTGTATGGATGCAATATGATGCAAGAATGTTTAGGAGCAGTAGCACATCTTCAGCTGTTCTGACATGTTTTAGTTATTAAATAATTGGAGTGTTATAAAATTGGCCAGTATTGATGTTATTAGTGTTCATGGAGTGTCACTAAGAAGACTCTTTGGATTTTGTATGATATTTTTTCTCTTTTAGGAAAATATTTCTTATATTACACTAAAATTATATATATATATATATATATATATAAGGATACATACAAAGGAATAATCATCTACCCCATTGCGGACAAAGTTTCAATGATGTCTGATTGTGCCTTGATAGAGTAATCCTTATTATCTTTTCTCAGGAAATATCTCTTAGGGCTCTAACCATAGTTTCAATGTAGCTCCAAAGGAAACAATAATGCCTCAAAGCAAGGGATGCCCAATCCTGAGTATGGTGACATGCTTGTTAATGAATCCCTTGAGTGGGAATTTGTATTTTATAGGCTGCCAACATCTCTTATAAAAAAGCCACTCCCAATGAATATGTTTAATTGTCTTTGGTCTCTTACATTTCATGCACTTGTCATCTATTAGATTGTTCTAGGCAATCTAAACTTGGCATGCAAATATACCTTGTAGGAATGCACATTGATAAGCCTGATGATCCATCAAAATATTTATTATCTGGGCTTCTTCATCTCCTACTCAAAACTAGAGCTAATGGTGTGCACTATGTTACGGAGAAAATCTTCCTATGGCTTGGGGTGGACCACAACAGACAGTATGACACCATAAATCAACTCTAATCCCAAATATGCCATATAAATGTACATGATAACATCGAAAATAAATGTCTGTACCTCAATCGGAAGTTTGAAGAAGTCCGCCATTCAACTTTCGTTTCGATGCTTGAAACCTACAATTTGTCGTCAACACCAAATATATCCAAGCATATAATATATTCATGAAATGTTAGCACCTACTCTTGCATAATCCATTTAAACATGCTTGAAGCAAATATACCCATGGAAATATATATAACATTTGCACATGAAATTGGTCGAGAAAATAGAATTTCTATTAATTCAAAACATAAATACAAAGTGACAACATTTGTAGGAAACTCGTCAGAATCGAGAAACCAAGTTCCTCCACCACTGCAATCCTCCATATCGAAGACAAGCTCACAAAGACAACAAAGAGCTTGGGAGATGAACACAAAGAGTTCAACCAACAAGGATAAAGGGATGCAGAGTCAAGCATATGGCAATGGGGCAAAATTTCGCTATAGTTTCCTTACTCTCAAAGTTTCCCTTCCTTGAAATGCTTCACATTGGCTCAATATATAGCCCTCAAATGGGAGATGGAGGGTCGAATCATAGCGTTTTCCAGCATATGGAAGGTCAAGGATTGTAACCACCATGACTTGGAAGGTCAAGGATTGAGCACAAAACTTGATGTGCGTAAACTGTAATGGTGCAAACTGCGTATACGTGGGCTGCAAAGTTGTTCACTCGTGTGTGTATTCAAAACTGATTTTTTTAAGGTTATATTGAAGCATCAGGGATACATTTAGTAAGGGTGGTATAGTGAGTCTGCATAGGGACAAGGGAAGTGTTGAATTTTAGCATTAACATGAATTCTTTAAAATTTTGCAGACTATAAGATAACAAAAGACAAGTGCAGTAGAAACATCAACAACATCACACACATTGAACACAATAGTTTTTCATGGGGAAACGTTTAAAGGACAGAAACCCCAACAACATTAGTAATACATCTCTTAAAATGAGATGATTGACTCTTCAAAAATTCTCAAACCCTAATGGGTTTGTATCACAGATAAAAATCCACAAAAGATGAAATTTCCAGAATAATACAAATTAGGGCTTTCTACTCTAATATCTCTCAGGTGCCTAGAATCCCAAATTAGATGCCTGGATCAAATTTTGCCTGCTCGGACTGCCCAAAACTCTTCCACCCTTCCAGGATTACCTGCTCGAGTCTGTATGGATTCGTACTTGTTGTACGGATGCCACCCGGATATTTGCTGTTGCTGCCCGGGCCATTGCCCAAGTCCTGTACTTTTGCCCAAGCCCTGTAATTACCCGCCCAAATTGTAATAGGGTTGCCCAGAGATGGGACATAGCTGCTTGAGCTCTGTTGGAGCAGCCCGAGGGTGAAACAGAGCTGCTCAAGCTTTGTCAGGGCTGCCCGAAGGTAGATTTGACTTGCTCGAAGCTTGCTTGGGGTAAGAAGAGGCTGCTCGTAAGTGATTAGGGCAACCATGAAGGTTTTGTGGTTGTTGGTGGCGGTTTGGAGATTGCCCGAAAGGATTCTGAGGTTGCCTGTAAGATCCTAGGGCTGCCCATAAAGATCTGTGGGCTGGTCATGAAGTCTGTAGGCTGCCCCTGAAGTCTGTAGGGATGTGGGTGAGGTCTGTAGGGCTTCCTGTGAGGTCTGTAGGGCTGCTCGTAAGGTCTGGATGTCTCCTGCTCTTGTTGTTAGGGTTTGAATGCTACCCGTGAGAGTAAAACCCTAGTTCTTGCTGCCACCGTACATAAAAAAGGTGTAACCCTAGTTTAGGGTTAGGCTGAGGATACCCTAGTTGATTTAGGGTTCGATGTTGCAAGTGTGGGTGCCCTAATTGCTTAGGGTTTTGCTGTGGAAGAATAATGAAGATGCCCTAGCTAGAAAGAGCCTCCATGCTAGGGCATAAACAAGAAGATCTCCAATCTTTGTAGAAGACAAAACCAACGAAATCATTCTTTTGGAGCAGCTTGTTAGATGATGAGCAAGTGTGTGATAATGAAATGGATTGATCTTCTTTTATAGCCTTTGAATCACCTTTAAGTGGACCAAAACTCAAAAGAACAAAATAATATTATTTTATTCTTTTACCTTTTTTACTTTTACCTTTAGTGGTACTAAATGTCCTTTTGCACTTTCACTTTGACTCCTTAGTGGTCTAAGGGTCCTTATGTATTTTTGACTTTTACCTTTAGCCTTCTTCAAGTGCCCTGTGGTCAAGGTGGTCCTTCATCCCCACTCAAAGTACATCATCATAAATAGAGAGAATTACTAATGCTTTTATCTCACACTCAGTGTTTTAAAGATTGGTCTGACCGGTTTCGGAATCGGTCGGTTCACTAGTTTGGTACCAAACTGGTTCAAACCGGTAGGCAAACCAGATCGGTGACTGGTTTGTTACCGAACCGGCCGGTTCGGTCACCAAACTGGTCCGGTTTGGTAACAAACCGGTTTGATCGGTTGAGCTCCGATCCTGACCTGCCAGTTACGACCCATCTCAGGGATTTGTCATTTTTTAATTTTTTTTATTGTTTTGACTTTTAACTTTTGTTTTTTTACTTAACCTAAAGGCTAATCCCTAACCTAATCCAACCCAACCCAACCTAACTACAAATAATAACAAGTTGAAGACACTCACTCACTTTTTGTTTGATGTTTGAAGTCTAGAGTGGAGCTGCTAACTTGCTACAACGGTAGCCTGAGTGGACAGTGGAGTTCTGAGTGACTGAGTGGACAGTGGTAGTGCTGAGTGGACAGTGGTAGTGCTGAGTGGATAGTGCTACTGCTGAGTGGACAGTGGACAACCTGTGAGGAGTCTGGACAGGATGAGAGGAGTCTGTATTATCATTTATGTATTGCACAGAGTACAGTCGCAGACTGCGGATTACAGTACACTTTGTGCCATTTTGATATATTGACTCTTATATGGTATATACATGAGCAGATTTTGGTTATTTTGTCTTCAATGCCTTGGAATCATGGATTATAATCTTGAAAATGTTGTTTTTCTTTAATATTTAAATATTTTATGTATTTTTTAGCAAACCGATTCATTAAATTCAAATCAGCCGATTTATGACGGATTCATTACTGATTCCGATTCCGATTCCGAGTTGACCCTCAACCGATTCCGAGTCCGATTTCGATTTTTAAAACTATGCTCACACTTCATGTGACAGCAAGATCGGGTACTAGGTGTCTTAACCAAGGGTAGCTAAGCCTTGGAGAAGATCACAAAGCCCACAGATCGAGGGTTAGAGTGCTTCACAAGCCAAAACCCGGTCTAGGAATTATAGTGATATTTTGGTAATAGACTAGGTGCCTCAGCCATAGGTTGCATAATTTGACCCAAGGTCAAATACTTGGTAACAGACCAAGCGCCTCCATTCTCCCGGAAAATGACCCTCAACCCTAGGCTGAGTCTCCTAGTACTAGATTGGGTCATCTTCTTGGTCCCTGACTAGATGTCTCCATTCAATAGAATGGCCAGCTGAGTCCCATAGTGCTGGACCGGTTCCACATCCTAGTCCTTGACCAGATGTATCCATTCAACAACATGGCCACTTAGCTTTAGGTTGAGTCCCCCAGTGTTGGACTGGTTCCACATCCCGGTCCCTAACCATATGTCTCCATTCAACAGAATGGCCATGCAGCTTTAGGCTGAGTCCCCTAGTACTGGACTGGTTCCATATCCTGGTCTTTGACTAGATGTCTGCATTCAACAAAATGGCTACTCAACTCAAGGTTGAGTCCCCCAGTGATGGATTGGTTCCACATCTTGGTCCTTGACCAGATGTCTCCGTTCAACAGAATGGCTACTCAACTCAAGATTGAGTCCCTTAGTGCTGGAATGGTTCGACATCTTGGTCCTTGACCAGATGTCCCCATTCTCCCAAGAAAATGGCTCTCGATGCTGCTCAGGAAAGATCCACACTCCCTCTCAGTGAGAGAGGTATTCTCTGCCATGCCAAGCTTGCCACGAAAGTACAGGAACTTTGTTGTTGTTAGAGGCTTAGTCAAGATATCTGCGATTTGTTCATTTGTATGAATGTATTGTAACTTGAGAGTGCCTCTCTGAGATAGGTCTCTGATGAAATTATACTTCATTTCAATGTGTTTCGATCTATCATGAAACACTGGATTCTCTGAAAGCTTATTGTAACTTTGATTATTGCAATGGATGATCGTTGAGTCAAGCTCTCCACCGAACAGATCAGATAGTAGTTTCTTGAGCCAAACTGCTTCCTTGCAGGCATCACTTGCAGCAATATGCCAATATATTCATCCTCAGTTGTACTTTGAGCTATGGAACCCTGTTTCCTGCTGGACCAAGAGATCATTGCAGATCCCATACTTAAGTAGCAAACAAAGGTGCTTTTCCGGTCTATTGTACTGCCAACCCAATTTGAGTCAGTATATCCTGCTAACAAAACTCCACTACTGGAAGTATACCTGAGCCCATAAGTGATAGTACCTTGCACATATCTGAGTACATGTTTAGCGGCTACCCAGTGTATGTTCTTCGGATCGAACATGAACTGACTCAGAGTATTCACTGTGTAACAGATATTTGTTCTTGTGTATTCGTCGAGATACATCAGGGATCCAATGAGCCGTCGATACAGAGTAGGGTCCACACCTTGTGAACTGGTGGCTGAGTCTCGCAACTTTGTCAAGTTGGTAGTCATGGGCACGCTCATGAACCTGCAGTCTTGTATCCCAAATCTCTGCAAGATGTGCATTGCATACTTCCCTTGAGTCAGGAAGATCTTTCTTGGTTTTTTCCAAACCTCTAAGCCAGGAAAATAATGTATCAGACCAAGATCCTTCATTTCAAATTCAGAGGTAAGCTCCCTCTTACATTGTGCTATCAGCTGTTCCTCACCTGTAAGGAACAAGTCATCCACATATAGGACAAGGATCAAGATATGATTATGAACAAACTTAAAATATAGATTGGAGTCAGTAGTACTTTTGGAAAACCCTAAGCTGTATAGGAATCCATCCATCCTTGCATACTAGAATCTCGTAGCCCGTTTAAGCCCATACAAGGCTTTCTTCGGTTTACACACGAGTATTATTCCCATGAGTCACAAAGCATCCAGATTGTTCAATGCAGACTTCGTCATCAATCTTGCCATTGAGGAAAGTTGTCTTTACATCCATTTGATGTAACTTCCATCTGAATACTGCAGGTTGCAGCAAGAGAAATGATGGTTCTGATAGTAGTATACTTGGCGATAGGAGCACAAGTCTCGTCATATTCTATGCCTTCTTTTTGAGTAAAGCGATGAGCTACAAATCTGGCTTTGTACTTCTCAGTGCTGCCATCAACTGCATGCTTGATTTTGTAAAGCCATCTGGATGTTACCATTGACTTTCTTGTCGGTCTGGGAACAACTTCCCATACATCATTCTTCATGATTGAACTATAGTCTTCAATCATGGCATCCACCCATATCTGTTGACTTGCTGCTTCTTTGTATGTGGAAGGTTCAACAACGATGAGCTAGCTCATAAGACCCGAGTACTTTTATGGCTTTATGCTTTCTCTGAAAGTCTCAGGAGGAGCTTTATGCTTCTTAGCGTCTTGTATTTTTTCGGGTACTAGGTGTCTTAACCAAGGGTAGCTAAGCCTTAGAGAAGATCACAAATCCCACATATCAAGGGTCAGAGTGCCTCACATGCCTAGACCTGGTCTAGGACTTATAGTGATATCCTGGTAACAGACCAGGTGCCTCATCCATAGGCTGCATAATTTGACCCAAGTTCAAATACTTGGTAACTGACCAAGCGTCTCCATTCTCTTAGAGAATGGCCCTCATCCCTAGGTTGAGTCCCTCGGTACTAGACTGGGTCATCTTCCTTGTCCTTGACCAGATGTGTCCATTCAACAGAATGGCCATTCATCTCTCGGCTGAGATCCCCAGTGATGGATTGGTTCCACATCCTGGTCCTTGACCAGATGTCTCTATTCAAAAGAATGGCCACTCAGCTCTAGGATGACTTCCCCAGTGTTGGACTGGTTCCACATCCTGGTCCTTGACCAGATGTCTCCATTCAACATAATGTACACTCAGCTTTATGTTGAGTCCCCGAGTGTTGGAATGGTTTCATATCTCGGCCCCTGACCAGATGTCTCCATTCAACAGAATGGCTACTCAACTCAAGGTTGAGTCCCCCAGTGCTGGACTGGTTCGACATCCTGGTCCTTGAATAGATGTCTCCATTCAACATAATGGTTAGTCAACTCAAGGTTGAGTCCCCCAGTGTTGGATTGGTTCCACTTCCTTTCCCCTTACTAGATGTCCCCATTCTCCTAAAAGAATGGCTCTCGATGTTGCTCAGGAAAAATCAATAGGAAGGTCATCAAGGCATGATGCATAAGGTCTGGCAAATCACACTATAACACACTTGTGCTTATTTCAAATTTCACTGCAAGTGGCAAGGGTTTCGTTATCAACTTATCCACTTTTTCTACCCTTTGAAGTTTGAACTACCACCTCCATAAGATCCCTAGGCAAGATTTGAAAGGCAAAGGGGCTACCTAGAATCTTAAATGACAATATTAATTTATTGAAGTCACTTAACTTAAAAGTGTCTATTAAACTTTGCAATTTAGCGTTGGAGTGTCAATACTACAACAATGGATCTGTTTCTTGACATTTCTGCAACTTACGGAACGACAATAAGAACAACCGCTTGAATTCCTGTTGGTGATCTGTGACCCAAATTGTTCCATGCCAAGCAATTCTCTATATGGACCCTTTGCTTAAAGCTAATCGATTTGACCTTCTGCAGGAAGACAATGTTACGTTGATCTCTCAAATTCCAACACATAAGATTGTGTTTCATTATGCAGAGGGATTTGCATCGAAGAACTTTCTAAACAGATTGCCACTGCCAAAGTGGCCTAGAGTAATGATTGGGTGGGTAGGAGGTGTCCTTGACATCCTGACCATGTGCATGACTTGGTTTCATTGTAGAATTTTGGGCCAGATCGTTTGACACATTAGAAGTGGGCGTATTGACCTGAGGAATTGTAGGGAAAGGTGTTTTGTAGGGTGTATTGTCTTATGTTATGATCAGGTGCTTAGCACATAAATCATGAATTGGAAAAATTAAGATATCTCACTTTTTAGAAGTAAATGTTGTCAATACGAATAATTTCAATTGTTGGGGTAATTTCTTTTCGAAATCTGCTTCCATACAAACCTTGGGGTTGGCCTATAAGGAGTTATGATTACCATTTTCAGTAAACACTTTGCCATGTTTGTGAGCAACCACATCCAGAAAGGGCCTCATCTATTTGCATATTAAAAATTCAATCTACAGAGGAATTATGCTTGGTTTGCATTTCTTGTGTTGAAATTTGTGTTAGCAAGGCTAAGAATAGGACAATGAGTCACAACCTAACAACAGTCTGTGTTCCATGTTAAATTTTCTAAACCATGGTAAAAAGATTTTCAGTCTACAAGAATTCATTCGGGAAACGAAATGGTAGAAAACTTAAAGCCAGACAGACTCTGTAATTAATCCTAGAATCTATAAACAGTGTAGAACATATATAAATGTAAACACAGTAAGTTGACCGTCAAAACCTGTTATTGGCTTTCATTACATTTGAAAATGAAAATCTGCTACAAGAAAACAGTGAACTGCTTACTGCTGAACTGAAAACTGAATAACAGATCTGTATCCCAGCCTTTCTCTTATAGAACTTAGAAGGGCATCTTAGGTTATCCCAGCCTTTCTTTTATAGAACTTAGAAGGGCATCTTAGGTTTAACAGAAATAGATATAACATTGAGATCTTGGGATCTGCACCTTACCTATTAGGTTGCATGTGTTTTACAGAACTGAGCAAGGTTGCTTGTGAATTACCTAATTGATGCTTGCAAACTTAAACTATAAATGTGAAGTATCCACGCTGCATGAGCCTTCACATGCAATCTGTCTAATAGATAAATTCAAAATTAGGAAGACTGCTATAAATAAAACTAATATTTTTTGCTGAACTTAAAAGGTACCTTATCTCTAAAACTGAAGATTGAGGATAACCTGATCCTATCCTATCCTATCTATCGCTGGTGCATACTTGCATGCACCCTCTATCCTTCTTTAATGCTATGTCCTCATCTACAAACCACCATATATCATATGAATCAATGCTGTACAGATCTGCTGTGTGTGTAATGCTGCTGTCACAGAAAAGCACCTAGATTGGCCACACATGTGCACAGTGCTGTACAAGACTATCCGAGGTACACTCTCTAAAATTCCAATTATAGTTCAGATATTGTAACCGCTTCAGATTTAAACAGAAAGAAAACATCCAAGTCCCCAATAATAGTTTTACATACTCTGAGGTGCAATCAAATAAAAAATTGAACCCATTCTCCACTTGATCAGGTTGTGCATAGTCCTTATGGTCTTACAAGCCAAGATCCTCATAAAGGCTTGCAACTTCTTTGGGAAAATTCAAAATCCTTCTTTGCTGGCTAATGTTTAGCACTGGGCTTGCTCCTTGGGCTTCCTTAAAATTAAGGTATATTGCGATCATAAACTTTCACACATGTAGCTTTAGGTGAGTTTGATCCATATATTATTATGCTTGATTCATTGTAAACATTTCTCCATAACTGCAATTTTCTAGAATTTATTACAAACTCATTCATCATGCATACTTCTAATTGAATTGGGGGTTTTGTTGCACTGCCCATCCTTTAATGCCATTCTAACCATACCTACAACAAGCTCAAGAGACCATGCATATCTTTCTTTGAAGAAACCTATATGTGGATCCAATGAAGAAGTTGGAATCCTTGTTGAAGGTTTTAATGGATTAGATGACCCACAATCATGCATTGGTTAAATACTTTGAGGCATAATTTCTAGCATACTTTCTTTTGAAGACTCCACCAAATCTCAAGAAATTTGTGTGAAAAAGGGTTCCATTCTTGATGATAGCAACATTATCTTAGGAACATGCATAAAAGATCGTCATCTTGTGTGCTGCATCGATTTTTGAGTATTGAGAACGATCATAGACACAGGGGTATCTTGTTGCATATCACCTTTTGGTTTGCAATAGTGTTATTTGACATGGTAGAGTCTGATTGTTGGGCTAAGTCAACAATTGATTTGATTGACATTCATCTTGGTTGATTCAATTAAATATAAGTGACTCGACCCAACTAGATAGTGCTGACTATAAAAAAGGAAAACTGACTCCCAATCTTTTAGACCCTAATTCTTCCTTTAGAAACACCTCCCACTTATTGTTACCTCCTAGGTTCTTAGGATGGAGAAGTCCCAATCATAGATGTGAAACCCTAAGGGAAACCTATAAAGGATACCCACTATCACCTCAGTAGATGTTTCCTTTTCGTTAGGCTTGTTGTCACCTTTCATGCACCTCGGGGGCATTAGCGTGGCATAAATCTTCAAGCCACTGGGTGCGTCCTTGGGGGAAAATCTCGTGTTGAGATATTGTTACTCAACACTCAACTCCTTCGTCTAGGCCAACTCCTAGCGAAGCCAAGGGGGGTGGTCCCTATAAAAGAATCTAAGGCTTTTAACCTAAGAAACAAAAGATGAAATTAATCTAGGAGTTTAAAATGAATTATTGAGACAAGACTTGCAATGATTTAGATAACATCGACAACATATGAAATGTAAAGCATTTGCAACACATTGACTAATTAAAACAGAAAGTAAATATTGTAGACCAGTGTTGTTGAGTTAAATGATGATGTAAAGAGAAATGTTGTGCAAGTGTAACTTGGTCAGTTTTAGTTATTATGGGAGAAATGATAGGGAAAAGGGAATTCCCAATATACAGTGAGGTACTTAGGAATATGTTTGGATTTCAACTAATGTGGCTGCACACATGGACGTGCAGGCTAAATGGAGTCACATGGGTGTGTCCAACACTACACCAACAAGGGTGTAGTCTAACGAGGCCTTGCGGTCACTTTCTAGTGGTTCCCGCTTCCTTCGCAAAATTTGCCCGCAAATAGTGAAGCTCAGAATCGCCAGATTTTTGTTATGTTTTGGGGATTGAGTGCACACTTCTGCTTTTGGTTATCCCAAAGATTAGGCAAACCGATAATGGGCAAGAGCATACACAGAAATGGTGAAGTGTTTGTTCCAATTTGAGATTGTAGAAACAAAGCAAAGAAATAAAATTGAACTACTTTAGAAAACTATACAGCCTGTTAAGGCGGAGTGTGTGATTATGTTAGAAAAATAAAGCAAAATGTTAAAAAAAATCACATCACAAAAAGACAAGTGCAATTCCCCTAGGGAGGATGGGGTGTGGGAACTTGATTGCCCTCTTGATCTCTCTTATTATGGTAATTACAATGCTTAAAGAAGCCATCTTTCTCTTGATAAGATTAGAGGAAAGAGGTTACGATAGTATGAAGAAATGTTAAGGATGAAGAAGAGGGTTCAAGGATGTCTTCGTTTGCTTGAACTTGCCAATATTGGTGCCTAAATAAACAAAGATAATTAGTAGAAAAAGTGCCCAAAATCACTTTAAGGGTGATTCGGGCAAACTAGAAAAATACTAGAAAATTATGCTAAGTTAGAGACTCAATCTTGGAAACAATGAACTAAGAAATTTAGGCTTGTGAGACCCAATTTCTTAGGATCTTGGGCAACCTTCAAGAGGCTGCCAATAAATCATTTTGATGCTAGATAGTAACCTTAAAATCAAAAGAAAACTACTCAAATTACAAGCTTTAAGATTTACTTGAAATAACTTGAAAAAAGGTAGATTTCTAAGTTAGATCTAAATGAGAAGAGGTAAAACTTTATACAACTTTTAGATGTAAGCAAGATATTCTTATAAATTAGATCTAGAAATATTTTAACATTTTAAAGCAAGTAGATCTAAGAGATAAGATGAGGTAACCCAAGGAAAGAGTTTGATTTAAATGGAGAAAGAGAAGAAGTGGCTTGGTGCTTGAATGATCAATCTTGGAGCTTTTCGGTGGAATGTCGAGGGACTATACCTTGAATATGTTGGAGAAAATGAGGAAGCAAACTAGATCAACACTTTCTTCAAACTAGGATACCTGCAACTAAACAAAGGCTTGCCAAGATACTTGTGAGATTCGATTAATACATATAGAGAGAGACTAAAACAACATGGCAATAAACTTATTAGACATGTAAGATATATATCTCTAAACATACATATAATTATCCAATAAAATTATTAACTGAAATATTTTCCTAGCAATTGATAGCAATCCTTTGAGGCCAAATCCACAAGATCATAATAAGCAAACTATGAAAAAATTACAAGTTACCTCAATGAGACATGGCAATGCTCATCCACAAAATAGAACACGACACCATCTATCCTTCAAAGCCTTCTTTATTTCAAGCAAAGAACTTATAACTATTACAATCAACAGGCCTACTCTCTATCCAACTCGAACTTGTTTGAATAAGAGCCAAGGCGCTGCTTATATAGGAAAAATGAGAGAAAATCACAAGGGGGGCAAATTTGCCAAGTGTTGGAGCTTTTTGAGATGATTGGGGGCAAACTAGAGTGAACTAGAGGTGGTTGGCACCACCTCTCACAAAGTAGGGAACACTCGCCTTTTTTTGTTACACATACACAACAACAAGTGATCTTTTTCATGGATAAATGTGCCCCCTGATGGATTTGATAGGAATTGACATGATTTGATCTTGATTTGGTCTCCAATTAGCCTCAACATCATCCTTAGTTGAATTGGAACATGTCTGGGACAAGTTCCCATTGCTTTNTTTTTCTTATTTTTTTTTTTTTTTTGGTATTTTGGAGATTTTTCACTTAAGTGATAAATTAATAACTTAAAACTTAGGAAAAGTGGTTTTAGGGGTATAGTTGATGCTATGAGTTTGAAAACGAGTACCCCCATGGAAAATTCCCCCCACTAGCCACACTTTTATGACACTTTGAATTTTCTTAATTAAACTATTAAATGATAGCCTAAGTTTCCGGGAAAAATTAATTTTCTTGGAAATTTAAAAAAACCCATGGGGGACTTAGTGCAATGTTCGTCTAACTCAAAAGAAGTGACTAGCATGGTAATATGCATAGATACCTAGACTCAAATAACCTACTAAGACCTAACCACCAACGCGAATACTCCAACATTGGAGATTGAGTGAAAAACACAAATTATAAGTTGTTTCTGTAACAACCAATAATTAACAAGGGAAAAACCACTCTAGAGTACCGCATTGATAGATAAGTCTAAGTTGGCCAAGCCTTTTACAAAAAGTCACCAAGCTACATTGTTACTTGTTGAAATGGCAGTCCAAACCACCATCAAGCATAAGGGGAGGAAGCGACCACTATCACCTTAGTCATTTCTCCAAACTTCTTCGGAAGTTGAAACTTCCTAGGGGAGAGCCCTTCGTAACTCTGCAAAAGATATTAAAACACTAAAAGAAATCTCTTTCAAAGAATGTTAGTGACCAGTGCCTTATTGGAGTCAAATCAAAATTGGAGAGGGTATACTATATTTGTGTGAATATAGGTAGAGTAACAGCATCCACTTCAATAATGCATTTATCCAAAGATAAGCACAAAACCAATTGTAAGCAAATACCCTTTAACTAGCCAATAGTTCTAGTGTGCAACATCAAGTGTGATTAGCCAAATTCCAAGTGTTTATCATCATCAAACATCTGAATCAATCATATTACAACCCATGTACAATAGTATATCGTTCAAAGAACAACAGCATGATGTGAATTGTACAATATATCAATCATTGAGGCAATAGTAATTATTCATTTGCTTAGGCATCCATTACAGACTTTATATAATTTGCATGAGACGGTTAGTACACCATGAACAAGGTTTTATAGAAGCAATAAACATAACTTGTATAAGAATATTTCAGAGCTTAAGCCTTATCACTTTACAAATAAAGTGTGGATATGATGAGCAAACGCAAAATGAACGTATAAGGTATGATAATAACGTGAGAATGGAGGTGTCAACAATTCACTTTGAATTGCAATTCCAACTATTAGTTTAGTAACTAATTAACCAGTGTTTATTTATCTGTATGCAGGTGAGTAAGAAGGGCCACCAAGGGCAAATAAATGTCTGTAATTTTATTACAAATATAGCAGGGTGGGCTGTCACTAAAGGGCATCCCTAGTGGTTGACCTTGGACAAGGCACTAAGGGCGTAGTCCAACTAGGATATAGGATAGACGAAGGCCTAAAAGCATCCCTAAGGGTGTTTGAGCTATTTTGGAGAGCATCGAGGGTAGAACCTAGGGCATCAAAGGTAGAAAACGGCTTAGAGGGGAGAGCAAGCCCTAGGGGAGGGACATTGAGGGTGCTAGGGGTAGTTTTTAGGGATGTTTTGGGGGGCAACGAAGGGAAGAGTTATGGCAACAATGGTTTAGGAAATGGTAATAACCCTAACCTAGGTCTACACTAACCTAAGTCTAACCTAAAACTAACCTACAAGTAACCCTAGGACTAACCTAAACTAAGTATTGGAAGAGGAAAGGATGTGAAAACAAAAGTAAACAAACCCTAGCAAAACCCTACCTAACCTTGGGCATTTAGGGAGGATGGATTACCTAGTGAGAAGTAGAATCTAGGTTAGATGACAAACCTAGAGACCAAGACCTTTAACCCTAGAAGACTCCTAAAGAGGACACACTTCTACTCTAAGGTTATAAAAGTAGATGAAGACCTAGCCAAGACAAGATGCAACCTAATGACTACCATTCCATCTACAAGCAAACATCATTCACCCACTTTTAATAAAGAGACATCAAGACAAGGCATAGATACCTCCTTATGCACGTGTTTCACCAACAGATCATAGCTTAACCTTTGAGAAAGAGCAAAAAACCAAGATGGTTCAAGAACTTGTCATAAGCCTAGAAAACAACATTCCTCAAGAGGGGCACATCTCTCCAAAGAGCGCTAAGAAGGGTAGAGTAAATGCATAGTGTTTTATACCATGAGTCTTGTTTTAAAAATGAAGTGAGGAGATCTATTTATATGATTTCACACTCACCTTTACAAAGATTATCCAGGTCGGCATGCCTTTAAAATGTCAATTTCAAATTATAAAATGTCAACTTAAAATTAACGCAAAATAATAATAAAAAAACAGCGAAATGTAGGCTTATAGTAGGCTACCTAGGGTATTTTTCCCCTACGTGCAAAAAATTGCGAAAACAAACAAATCACTTTGAATGAAAGGGTGGAGTGAGCTGGGGGGGGGGGGGGCGTCATGCCCCATCTAACCTTGAGATGCTGAGAAATTCCTCAATGCCCCCCTCAAAGCAACATGTATGACCTGATGAAGGAGGAGACGTCCTCATGAGGAAGGAGGCCTAAGGGAGGAGCCACCAACTGGATGAGAGGCTAGGAATGTGTCTGGGTGGCTGTGGAAAGAGACCAAAGTCTCGTAGCTGAAGCAAATGCCACCAGAGCAAGTAAACAAGATATGGGGCCATGTGATCCAGTGATCAACCCCTAGGAGTCTCGGACACCAACCCTAGGGTTAAAAACCTCAACAAAGGGAAGTCAACAGTGCCATTGAGTCATACTACTCCTAAAGGAAGAAACAAAGGGCCCAACCATGACCACCATTGCTTGATAACACCCCTCCTGGTCAAAACATTTGGCTCTCTCTCCTTGGGGCACATTTGAAGGTGCACTAGGTACAGATGCAATGTAACACTACATCAACTTATTACAATTTACCTGCAGGGTATGAACTAGTGTTACAAAAGTTGGACCGGAACCGGTAAAATCGGATCGGAACCGGTAAAACCGGCCGGTTCGACCGGTTTTGGGGCCTCACCGGGTCAAACCGGTGTCTCAAATCGGTTTTGACCGGTTCCATACGAAACTGACTGGTTTTGACTGGTTTTGGTCCGGTTTTGACCGGTTCCTTACATAACTGTACAATAACATGTAGCAGGGTATTTTTTAAATTTTTTTATTTTTTAAATTAAAAGTTGGTTGAGTGGGGAAGGTTCTAGTGAAATATGCTCGGTATGGCACATAGCAAGGGCACTTTTTGCAAATGTGTATTATGGTTTGGATTCACATGGTTGCACATGAATATATATATAATTTTTCAAAATTTAAGAAGTTTTTGGACCGGTTTTGTGACTCGGTTTTTTTTCTCGGTTATGGTTTGGTTTTGGTTTTCAAGGTTGACCGGTTCGACCACCGGTTTAGTTTTTGTAACCTTGGTATGAACATGCAAAATTTTGAAAAAGGGGCCAAAATTGGCGTAGAAAAGTCTTTTGAACTTTTGAGCATTGATAATGAACACGAAACTTGTTCACAACTTCGGCGGCTCACTGGAAATCCACCTAAGTGCGACTTAGTGGATAGCAAGGCTAACTCTCCTGTAGCACAAGTGGAAATCCCTAAGGTACGCTATATCCAAATTAAGATAGTGGATGGGGGCATTTTAGGATTTGAAGTAGATTTGGTTTTAGGTCAAATTACAGTAAATAAATTCCATCTCTACACAACATAGTTTTATGTTTAGTTAAAAATAATGAATTAGGGTTATTTCCAAGACTTGGGCAAACTTGAAGTGCGGTAGTTCTATTATAAATTTTAGATTGCAAAATAGAAGTAAATTTTTTATTTTTTTCTATGAGGTTTTAGGTGGTTGAAAGAGGAGGACATGTGCCTAATTTCCAGATTGGGCCAATGGAGTCAAATGACATGCTACATGACTATTTTGATAGTACTCCAAGGTCTATAAGATCTGCAAAATGCATGCCACAAAAACCCTTAGTTGGCTGGAAATTATGACAATTTGTATAATGAAGGGGCCTCTTAGAGATCCACCTTCAAGCTAAATTCTAGGGGGTTCTTTCACTAGGAAATAACCTATGCAACAATTCATATGATATTATATGCAAACAAATTATTTTCATAACAAAATAAACACGGAAAGTAGGGACAAGAACCATCACACCTAGTTTATATCCATCATGGTAGATAAACCCTTCACTTTGGCGTCAAACGCTTTGGCAAGTGCAAATCAGTAATAATACTTCAACAATTAGTATCCAATAGTAATCTCTTCATGTTAGGAAGAGATCACCATTATGTTCCATTCAATCCTTTAAAAGAGTCTAGAGCAATGTGATCTCAAAAATTATAGGCACTTTCAATAGCCATTACAAATGGGGGGAACCTCCTTATATAGATTTTTTAGGTTCAAGCCTCCTTAATAAAATAAAAAGTTCTCTAGCAAACGCTAGATCTAACCTAGGAAAGCATAAAGAAACAAGATCCATGGAGAAATAAATAAAATTACAAAATATGAAAGGCCATGCCACATGTACAAATCTCCAAGCATGTGAGCTTCGAAAGGTGAGACACACCCTCAAAATAGGCATAGAAATTTGTCAAAGGCTTCAATGTCCTCCTCGAACTTCTCCAAGAGAAGTTGCTCCACTTCAATGTCTTCAATAAATGTGCAAATAACCACCTCAAGCCACGTGTTAGTCCTCCTAGGTCATTGCATTTTCAAAATGGGTGGAAGATAAAGTAAAGCCAGCTTGAACGATGTGTGTCATTCCTCCTAGGTCGCACATATGGGTGGTTAGGTGCAAGATCCATAAAAATGTGCATGGACCAAGGAAAGTATCCCCAATAGGGTATGTTAGGCTCCTCAACCATGTGGATACATCCACAATGACATAGAAAAATGTGCAATAGGGCGCCCAATGGATAGATAACCCACTAAGTAAATGAATGAATGCTCATAATATTTTGACCATATGTCAAAGATAGCGACGAAAGCAAGGATGCATTTTTATCTAACATCATCCCACAACCTCCAAGGCATCACAACCCTCCAAAAGTCTGCAAGAAAAGAGTCGACGACATTACATCAATCATTCGCATACATCCATAATTATGCTCAACTAACTTTGTAGATGTTTGTTCTAGAAGAATTAGTCAAGGTAGTTGTAACCTCCCTCAATAAATAATATAATAAACCGAAAGTAGAGTGCGCCCTATAGAAGTGCGCCGAATCCCTCACATGCATGGTCAACTAAGAAGAAATGTAGATTTTCTCCAACAAATTATATATTGATGCAATATAACAGGCTTAATGCAAAACAAAGGGTAGAGAACTCCCTCATCTCCACTCTGCTTCTAAGTATGCGTCGTTGTCCCCCAAGATGTTCCTGGATGTATAGGAACATGCCAAGGCATTAATAAATTTGCTTATGCTTGTTTTTGTAGAATTTATGTTTAAGGAACATAAGCCTATAATATTTTTTTTTGTTTCTTTTCAAATTACCAGATATTGTTCATGAATTATCAAGATTGTGAAGATATGATAGGTTGAATATTCATTACTTCTTGCATATTAGACATAAAACTTTTGTTGGATGGTGGAATGATGAAATTAACTAAATGGATATAAAATGGATAGGAGATCATTTGGTACTCGTGCTTTGCAATGACATTGTTATCCACTTATTTGTAGCATAGTTGGATTAGCTGAGGAGCCACCATTTGACAAACATGATAAATGTTTGTGTTCCAGTGTATCAGATGATTTGACTTTGTGCCTAGCCAGTTTTGGCTAGTCAGTTTTTGTTTTCAGTAATTATGACCATGGCCCTGCGGGGTTTGTAATAAAATATGCTAGTAGGGTTTTTTGAGTGGTTCGGTCTCCTAAGACGTAGAATTTCAACTAAGGTATTCCAGGGAGTTTTTTGCCCTTGTCAATTATGCTTTGCCTATAGCCGAGTATAATCGTTGAGGTTTTGTCCCGCTTCCTCCAAAGCTGGAATGTTTGATTTTGAATTCTGGGCCTTGGGGGGTTATTAGAGCCCTACTGACTATGTATAAACCTACTAGACATTGTTAGAATAGATCATGGTCATGTCCTAAGTCACCAAGACCCCCAAAAAAAAGTTTGAAATTTTTTTATTGGACGCAGGATTTAGGATTTTAATTATTTTTTAATTTTTTAATTTTCCTAAGTTTTTAATTAAAATTTTCCATAAATTAAATGAAAAAAATTAGTTTGTAATCAGTCAACCATCCGGGGTTCGATTTCAGTGATTGAAGGCTCTAACCTTAAGCCAAAAACCATTCTTGATCAGCCAGCCAGCTATCTCCAAGTTTCAGAAGTTCATTCGACCTCATAATTAATAATTTCTCAAAAAAGTCATTTACGTAGAAATTATTAATTTAATATTAAAAGTGAATATTTTGGAGAAAATAAAATACTCTCCAAAATTAAACAAATTGAATAAAATAAAAGGCTAAATGACATGGCATTGGGCATTTATGATGATTCAGCTCGGCACAAATCCTCTCCAGTCAACAATCGAAGAGCATTAAAGGTACATTCAGTTAGCAGACTTGTCTTCTCCAGCTAAACTCATGAATTTGGTGATTTGGAAGGCTGTGATTGGTCTAGTGATAATTACAGAGTGAGGTAATAATTGAAATGAAGGTTTGGTGCAAACCCTAAGGGTTTATGGCACCTATCATTACCATACCACTCATCCTTCATGCTCACGCCTCCATACAAAGTTCACACCCCTCTCCTCTTGATGATTGCACCCTCACACATGTGGGTGTTTCAATGGTTGGATTTGGATGTTTAGGGTTGGGAGTGGGGGCGCCTTGCCTAGGTGGAGGGGGCGCCTTGCCTAGGTGGAGGCCACCCCTCACTCACACCAACTTATTCTCAGGTGTGGGCTCTTAGTTATGTGTCGAGCCGGTTAGGTTTGGGTTTTTGGTTTTAGGGTTTTAGCACTCTTTCATTGTATAAATAGAGGCTCTTTTAGCTCTATTGGGATGAGATTTTTGGCATAGAAACTCTGGAGAATTTCTATTGCAATATTTTGCTTAAGATTTAATAAAGTTGATGACTTTGGAGGTCAAAGTGGAAGCTTTATGTTGGTCATGATTCACCGTGTGAGGTGATACCTTTCTTTGTTCCTTTCTTTATGGATTCTTAAGCATTTGATTGTATAAATTTTGAAGGCTAACAATCTAGCACTATTTCATATAATCTATGCTTTTCTCTTGAAGATTGTGTGCTTTCAGGTATCGTCCGATATACAGGGGCTTTTTTATGGTTGACATTCATTCCGCAGGTTCCACAAGAAGTCATTCTCTTTCAGGAAAATCGAGAAGCATAATTTCTTTGCCTCATCCATCAAGTAAAAGAAATCTTTCCGGTTACTTTTTTCAATTTTAATCGAAGTTTGTCCTTACTCAATATTTCCATGTTTCTTATGTTCGTTTTGACCTGAGAAAGTAAGCTTGGGATTTGATCCCAAGTGCCACATAATTTTGTGGCTACTTCTCTTTCCCCACTAGCATCCTTGTGTACATTCAGCTAGACTGGACGGTTTCGGGACTAGTGCTTCTAGTGGTCACCTTGTTCGGAGGTTGATCCCACCGTTGATTGATTTTCAGTGTTCCACGGGAACGCGTCCCGCAGGGTCGGGGACGCGTTTCCACGTTTCCTGCGTCCCGGGGACTTGGGGACTCCTGGGCGAAACTTTCCCTCCCCAACCATGCCCCTGGGAATTTTTTTTTAATGTTTTTCCATTATTTTCACATTTTACAATTCCTACTTGGTACTACTTAGAAAATAAACTGATATATTTAGTATTTATATTGCACAATCATTAATATACATCAAATGAATTATTATTTTTGATATTTTATTTTATTTTTATAATTTTAGAGACGTCCCCACGGCCCCCCCGAATATCCCTAAATTTGGGGGTGGTCTCCACGCGTCCTAAATGTGCGTTTCCCCGCTCCCACGTCCCCTCGTCCCGGAAACTTGGGGGAACATTGTTGATTTTTTCCTCTTCTTCTGGGTTGGATTTGGCCTCCTTCCGCCTTATTGTGTGAGTTTCTTCTTGGTTTTCTTCGCTGCCCTCTTTTTTCATTTTTATTGCAGCCACTTTTCTGTCTTATCGCTGCCCTGTTTTTACCATTTTTGCTGCTCATTGATTGTTTAGTTCGCTGCCCTATTTTGCCCATCCTTTGCACCAAATTTCCTGTTTTTGTTTCTTCCATTTTCCCCTCTTATCCTCTTTTGTTCCATCCCTCTTTTGCCCTCTTTTTGCTTCTTTCTATCTTCTTCCTTTTTCTCTCTTTGCAAGTTTGAAGAAAAGGTTCTCAACAAAAAGATAAGTCACTTTGCTTTTTACATAAAATCCATTAATAAAGTTTCATGTTAGTCTTCTAGCTTTATTTCAAAAGTCCTTTCATGGATTGAATTCCGAAGGCAAATTGTAAATCTCAATAAAGTTTCTCTTTTTGTTTGAGTGGGGTTTTTAAGCCCCCACTCTTAACCTCCCCCATTTGGGGAGGTTTGTGGTGTTCTTATTTTTATGTGCTTGGATTAGATGTGCTTGTGGTTAGAATAATCTCATTATCTGTCTTAGAATACTAATTGTTAGATTAACCCATTTTGTTTCATTACTAAGTTGATTACTTCATCTTTTAAATGTTTCATCTTTCAATAAGTAAATCAACTGTTTAAAGTAGAAATCTCTTGAATCTCACTTTGTGGATCAAGAGTGCTCTCTATCGGAGAGTTGTCTTTTATTTCGTTTTTTACTTACCCCCATGCTCTCTCGATTAGGGCCTAAAAACCCGAAAGAGATTCTTGGGTAGATTAGTCTTTTTTTTTTACATTTCTGTAAGTTAATTAATTAATCTCTAAAGTCTCTTGAGCTTGCCGTAATCCAAGTCAAGAGCACTCTCTATCGAAGAGCATTCCCACTTCATATCCTTGCATCAAGCATATAGTTTAGCTAAGTCTCTTGAACTTTTGTCATAAGACAAAGTCAAGAGCGCTCTTTGTCGAAGGGTTTTAATCAATTTACTTAATAAAATTTTGCAACTCACATTTTCCCGCTAATTAATAAATCTCGTTGTTTCCTTGTCGGAGTATGCTCTGACTGACCTAAAAATCGAAGTACCCAGAAATGGCATTGGATTGTTAATCTTACGAGACTCATCTTAATAAAATTTTAACCCTATAACCGATGCATTGGCGTTGTAGAAAACTTCCGAAGTCATTCCTAGTAAAGGTATCGGAACTCCCCGTTGTCTAGAGTCTCAGCTAGTTGGTCAATCTTCGCGATACCAGCCTGAGATACTGGGCGGGCCGTCATGTCTCCAACGGATTAACTTGGAAGATTTTCTTGGCTGATCTTGTGATACTTTTCGTTGAAGCCCTAAACAAGACCATTTAAAAAACATTTAAAATATACCAATAGCACTCGCATAACATCAACTAGCTTTATTTCAGGACTTGGTTTTATCTCTTTAATCATTACAGAGCTTCAACTCCATAAGGCACTGGTCTATTAATTTATGTGTGATTGTTACATCTCGATCATTTGTCTTTAGCTTATAAAATCTTTATCTGTGAATGCATCTTTATCTCACAACTCTTGATATACTGTTCATCTTTTAATCCAGTACAACAATGTGGATGCTTTTGTCGGGTGTTCAAAATTCATAATTTTAAATCATCTTTCATCACAATAACTCCTAAACAACACCCATCCGCATCATAACATCAAAAACTTAACTTAAACATTGAGCCATAGAAAACTCTTTGTTAGGGACTACCCGCCTTGGCTTCGTTAGGAGTTAGCCTAAACCGAGGAGCTAGAAGTAGGTGACAGTACCTGGCTCTGTGCTTGCATCCAAGGTCACACCTGTCCCATTTTCCTAAGTGAGGAGATAGCTTTCGGAAGATTTTTGCTGCTGGTGTGCGATCGGCGGACAACAGACATCATTGTATTCAGTAGTCTGTTCGACTTATTTTTGTGGTCATTAGGAAAACATTTATAAAATTATATTACCTTATCGTATCTTATACACAAATCAGGGCTTAGTTCAGATCCCAACAAGTACATGACGATCATGGCGTGCCAATGTTCTCAAAGCTTTATTCTACGATTTTTCATATGAGGCTCTCTAATGAGCTTGAATAGAGACACCTTAGAGCTAAGGGGCAAGCAAGATTTCGAGTTACTTATTAGACCATTGGTCACATATTTACCTATCGATCCATTATTGAATAGGCAAGGCGTCAGTCTTTGAGAGTCTATTGTTGCTTTATAGATTTTTGGAAAGCTTTTGAATTTGTCCCACGTGAATCCCTATTATAGATGCTAAAAGGCATTGGTGTCTCCATGAACCTATTAACATCCATCATGTACTTACATGAGTCGGTCCTAGGTCGCTTCGCACTGTTCACAGTGTGTTTGATTTTATGAGGAGTACTATTGGGGTTAAATAGGGTTGCTCCCTACCCCCCACCTTATTTGGGATTTTTATTAATGAGTTGGAGGCCTCGTTTTAGGAGCACATCTAGGATAGTAATAGGTGCCTCCTCTACAAGGTTTTGATATTCATCTTACTCTTTGTTGATGAACTGGTTCTCCTTTGCTCATCTCCAAAGGGGTTATAGAGACATCTGGATTTCTTCGCTCTCTCCCATGATCTTTGACAATAGATGTTCAACTTGTGTAAAATCACGGTTATGATCTTCAATAAGTTGAAGATCTTAGACCTTTGTTTCTTCTTTAGAGGTGAGGAGATCGAGATCACCATTACCTACATATTTGGGGGTTCAATTCTCAGGACCCTTCTTTAGTTTGCGATTGACACTACAACCTTGTATCAACAAGGGTTACAGATCCTAAGCCCTTCTTGAGAGAGAATGCTTTCGACACCATTTTCAGGAGATCCCATCTAAGATGTACCTTTTGGACTCTTTTGTTTGACTCACTGTTCTCTATGGCTCAGAGGTTTGGGGACCTTTACTTGAGTCGACTTGGACCTCAGTTGAGAGAGTCCAGATTCTTCTCCTCTAGAGTATCATTAGATGCAACTAGGCAATCTGTTAGCACATCATCCTAACATAGTTTGTGGCTCGACCCTTTTGACTTGGGACAATGTCCAAATTGGTCTTTATTCTAGGTTGCATCTGGAGCTTCGTTGACTCGGTGAAGGAGTGGGATTAGTACCCATACATGACGAATTGTTTTTCAGAGACTATTTCCCTTACAAGTACTCTAGATCGAGTTAGAGGATGGTTTGCGGGGTTTCAACTCTTTTTGAGTTTGTAGGCATTCAATCGGACTGTCTCCCTCTAGTTAGATACTCCTTGGATAAACCTGGTAACCTTTTTGCTACTAGACAGGAGTTGAACATGATGATCAAGGATGACATTTACAATAAATTCATCCAGATCTCTTTGGTCAACCCTTACGGTGGTGTGTTCCCAAAGATGGCCTTCTACGTTGAGCACTTCTTGGAGCTAAGGGATGGTCTCGTTGTTCGACCCTATGTTGCATGGGAATGCCCCACACCCCGCATCTCCCCCTCCCCCTCCCTTGTAGGAAGCGCACTTCCTAAACGCTCCTGCATGGGAGCGTTTTTAGGAAGCTTGCTTCCAGGCAAAAAAAAACGGTCCCACATTTTTTACCAAGTTTTCATAAAAAAAAACCAAAAATTTAAGTGATGGGTGGGGGGTAACTAACCTTAGGTCCATACTAATGCTATATAAAGGAGGTAAAACCTACTCTAATAGCAAAAACCTAACCTTAGTAATCATTAGTAGCATTAAATGGTAATCTTAAATTCTTAGAGTAAAAGTTGGCATTTTCCTTGTCTTTCATTTTCTATCCTTTTATGTAAATTTTTAACATTACCATTAATTGTTTCAGGGAGTTTGAGAGTGGTTCCAACCTCATTTGAATTCAAATGCAAAAAGTAGAATTTTTGTCCCAATTCAAAATTCAACAAGGTTAACAGTTTTTACGATTTCAAGATTTCAATGTTTCCACTAGATTCTATCATGTATGAGGGTATGGGATTGCCATTTAATCAAACACATCAACCCCTCTATGTTTCTTGATGTTGGTAGCATTGATTGTTTAGATTGGTGTTGCTGGCCTCAAAACTAGTTTTTCAAGAATCCTTAGTTTATAGCCTATTTATTGATCTACTTTGGTTTAGATATGGATTGCACCTAGAGCTATTTTGGCTGTATTCACTCTTACATGCTATATACATGAGAAACTTTGGATATTTGTGTAAAATGGTTTGAATTTTGATGGATGCGTTCTCCACTAATTTTGCACTTAGTGGATTTTGTGTGAGCCGCCAAAGTCATGAACAAGTCAGTTGTTCATTTTAGTGCTCGGAAGGTTCCACGGTTCATCAGGACCAATTGTGGTCCCTTTTTTTTTATAAAATGCATGTTCATACCCCTTTGGGGCATTGTAATAAATGCTCTAACATGACAAACTTTTTGTTAGGGACTTGGCTTCCTAGGACTTCGCTATCAATCCGATTATGCCAAGGTGTTTTTCCCCTTGTCAATTATGCGGTGTTGAATAAGCGATGTATAATTTTTGAGTTTTCAATCGCTCCTCCAATGATGGCATCTTTGTCTTGGTGGTTAGGCCTTAGGAGGTTATTAAAATTCACGTGTCTTTGTATATAAGCGTGTTAGGCGTCGGTATTGAGTCGTATGGACATGTACTAGGCCCCCCTAGAGTTTCGTCCGATTTCGAGAAAAATATATATATATATTTCCGTTTTTAGGCCATTTTTAATGTTTAAAATGGAAAACTTGAAAATGTAATAAATATGTTATTCAGAGTCTATTTTTGGCATGGATGGGCTGATTTTCATATGGATGTAACAAATGACTCTGAACGAAAGGGTGGAGTGAGCTCGAGGGGGAGCGTCATGGCCCATCTAACCCCAAAATGTTGAGAAATTCCTCAATGCCCCCCTCAAAGCAACATGTACGACCTGGTGAAGGAGGAGACGTCCTCATGAGGAAGGAGGCCCAAGAGAGGAGCCACCAACTAAATGAGAGGTCGGGAAGGTGTCTGGGTGGCTGTGGAAGGAGACCTAAGTCTCGTAGCTGAAGCAAATGCCACTAGAGCAAGTAAACAAGATATGAGGCCTTGTGATGTAGTGATCAACCCTTAGGAGCCTCGGACACCAACTCTAGGATTAGAAACCCCAACAAAGGGAAGTCAACAACGCCATTGAGTCATACTACTCCTAAAAGAAGAACCAAAGGGCCCTACCATTACCACCCTTGCTCGATAACACTCGTCCTGGTCAAAACATTTGGCGCTCTCTCCTTAAGGCACATTTGAAGGTGCGGTGGGTACAGATGCAACGTAACACTACATCAACTTATTATAATTTCCTAGCAGGGTATGAACATGCAAAATTTTGAAAAAGGGGCCAAAATTGGCGCTGAAAAGTCTTTTGAAGTTTTGAGCACCGATAATGAACTAGGAACTTGTTCACAACTTCGACGGCTCACTAGAAATCCACCTAAGTGTGACTTAGTGGATAACAAGGCTAACTCTCCTGTAGCACAAGTGGGAGTCCCTAAGGTACGCTATATCCAAATAAAGATAGTGGATGGGGGCATTTTAGGACTTGGAGTAGATTTGGTTTTAGGTCAAATTATAGTAAATAAATTCCAGCTCTACACAACATAGTTTTATGTTTAGTTAAAAATAATGAATTAGGGTTATTTCTAAGACTTGGGCAAACTTGAAGTAAGGTAGTTCTAGTATAATTTCAGATTGAAAAATAGAAAGTAATTTTTCTTTTTCTTTTTCTATGAGGTTTTAGGTGGTTGAAAGAGGACATGTGCCTAAATTCCAGATTGGGCCAATGGGGTCAAATGACATGTTACATGGAGATTTTGATAGTACTCCGAGGTCTATAAGATCTGCAAAATGCATGCCACAACAACCCTTAGTTGGCTGGAAATTATGACAATGTGTATAATAAAAGGGCCCCTTAGAGATCCACCTTCAAGCTAAATTCTAGGGGGTTCTTTCACCAGGAAATAACCTATGCAACAATTCATATGATATTAGATGCAAACAGATTCCTTTACACAACAAAATAAACACGGAAAGTAGGGACATGAACCATGACACGTAGTTTATACCCATCGTGGTAGATAAACCCTTCACTTTGGCGTCAAGCGCTTTGACAAGTGCAAATCAATAATAATACTCCAAC
Organism: Pseudotsuga menziesii; assembly: GCA_001517045.1. Taxonomy (NCBI): domain Eukaryota; kingdom Viridiplantae; phylum Streptophyta; class Pinopsida; order Pinales; family Pinaceae; genus Pseudotsuga; species Pseudotsuga menziesii. The sequence continues at coordinate 179,115 of LPNX010982795.1, read as the reverse complement.
AATTAGTATCCAATAATAATCTCTTCATGTTAGGAAGAGAGGACCATTATGTTCCATTTAATCCTTCAAAATAGTCTAGAGCAATGTGATCTCAAAAATTACAAGCACTTTCAATAGCCATGACAAATGGGGGGAGCCTCCTTATATAGATATTTTAGGCTCAAGTCTCCTTAATAAAATAACAAGTTCTCTAGCAAACCCTAGATCTAACATAGGAAAGCATAAAGAAACAAGATCCATGGAGAAGTAAATAAAATAATAAAATATGAGAGGCCATGCCACATGTACAAATATCCAAGCATGTGAGCTTCAGAAGGTGGAACACACCCTCAAAATAGGCAGAGAAATTTGTCAAAGGTTTCAATGTCCTCCTTGAACTTGTCCAAGAGAAGTTGCGCCACTTCAATGTCTTCAATATATGTGCAAATAACCAGCTCAAGCTTCGTGTTAGTCCTCCAAGGTTGTTGCATTTTCAAAATGGGTGGAAGATAAAGTAAAGCCACCTTGAACGATGTGTGTCGTTCCTTCTAGGTTGCACATATGGGTGGTTAGGTGCAAGATCCATCAAAATATGGCTTGACCAAGGAAAATATCCTCAATATGGTATGTGTGGCTCCTCAACCATGTGGGTACATCCACAATGACATAGATAAATGTGCAATGGGGCACCCAATGGATAGATAACCCACTAGGTAAATAAATGAAGGCTCATAATATTTTGATCATATGTCAAAGATAACAACCAAAGAAAGGATACATCTATATCTAGCTCCATGCCACAACCTCCAATGCATCACAACCCTCCAAAAGTGTGCAACAAAAGAGAACAACAATACATCAATCATTCACATGCAGTCATAATTATGCTCAACCAACGTTGTAGATGTTTGTTCTAGAAGAATTAGTCAAGGTAGTTGTAGCTTCCCTCAATAAATAATATAATAAACCCAAAGTAGAGTGCGCCCTAGAGTAGTGCATCGAATCCCTCACATGCATGGTCAACTAAGAAGAAAAGTAGATTTTCTCCAACAAATTATATATTGATGCAATACAATGGGCTGAACACAAAACAAAGGATAGAAAACTCCCTCATCTCCACTATGCTTCTAAGTATGGGTCGTTGTCTGTAATATCCGTATCTAGATATTCCTAGATGTATAGGAACATGCCAAGGCATTAATACATTTGTGCATGCTTGTTTTTGTAGAATTTATGTTTAAGGAACATAAGCCTATAATATTTTTTTTCTTTTCAAAATACCAGATATGGTTCATCAGGAATGTGAAGAGATGATAGGTTGAGTATGCATCACTTCTTGCATATTAGACATAAAAATTTTGTTGGGTGGGGGAATGATGAAATTAACTAAATGTATACAAAATGGATAGGAGACCATTTGGTACTCGTGCTTTGCAATGACATCATTGTATTTGGTAGTCCGTTCGACCTACTTTTGTGGTCATTAGTCAAACATTTATAAAATTATCTTATCTTATCTACTTACCCAAACATTTTTGGTTCACCATCCTCCCTTTCCATTCTCCTCTCCCATCTAATGTTGACCCTGGATCCATGTTTTCACACATTCACTTTGTATGATATTCTTTGGTAACTGTAGATTTGGGTTACCTCTTCGCTTTCTACCTTCTACTTATTCACAGATAAGGACGTCAGAGAGGTTGTTTAGGTTATGAGCAATAATAAAGCAGCAAATGAGAAGGGTTTCCAAGTCGGTTCTTCAAGCACAGTCTTCCTACTCTTGTTAGATACTTGGTTGAACTCCTCAACCATATAGTCCGTATAGTTTTTCCATTGTCATGGTCAGATCACACGATCACCTGATACACAAATCAGGGCCTAGTTCGGATCCCAACAAGTACATGACAATCATGGTGCTCCAATGTTCTCAAAGCTTTATGCTACGATTCTTCATATGAGGCCCTCTAATGAGCTTGAATAGAGACACCTCAGAGCTAAGGGGCAAGCAAGATTTCGTCTTGCTTATTAGACCATTGGTCACATCTTTACCTATTGAGCCATCATTGAATAAGCAAGGCGTCAGTCTTTGAGAGTCTATTACTGCTTTATAGATTTTTGGGAAGCTTTGAATATGTCCCACGTGAATCCCTATTATAGACGCTGAAAGGCATTGGGGTCTCCACGACCATACTAACAGTCATCATGTACTTACATGAGTCGGTCTTGGGTCGTCCTCGCACTGTTCACAGGGTATCTGATTTTATGAGGAGTACTATTGGAATTAAATAGGGTTGCTCCCTACCCCCCACCTTGTTTGGGATTTATATTGATGAGTTGGAGTCCTTAGTTCACGAGCACATCTAGGATAGTAATAGGTGCCTCCTCTACAAGGTTTTGATATTCATCCTACTCTTTGTTGATGAACTGGTTCTCCTTTGCTCATCTCCAAAGGGATTATAGAGACATCTGGATTTCTTAGCTCTCTCTCGTGATCTCCGACAATAGACGGTCAACTTGGGTAAAATCATGGTTATGATCTTCAACAAGTTGAAGATCTTAGACCTTTGTTTCTTCTTTAGAGGTGAGGAGATCGAGATCACCATTACCTACACATATTTGGGGGTTCAATTCTAAGGACCCTTCTTTAGTTTGGGATTGACACTCCAACCTTGTATTAAACAAGGGTTACAGATCCTTAGCCCTTCTTGTGAGAGTATGCTTTCGACACCATTTTTAGGACATCCCATCTAAGATGTCCCTTGTGGACTCTTTTGTTCGATTCACTGTTCTATATGGCTCGGGGGTTTGGGGACCTTTACTTGAGTCGACTTGGACCTCAGTTGAGAGAGTCCAAATTCTTCTTCTCTAGAGTATCATTAAATGCAACTAGGCAATCCATTAGCACATCATCCTAGCATAGTTTGTGGCTCGACCCTTTTGACCTAGGACAATGTCCAAATTGGTCTTTTTTATAGGTCGCATCCAGAGCTTCGTTGACTCGGTGAAGGGGTGGGATCGGTACACATACATGACGAATTGTTTTTCAGAGACTATTTCCCTTACAAGTACTCCAGGTTGAGTGAAAAGATGGTTTGCGGGGTTTCAACTCTTTTTGAGTTTGTGGGCATTCAATTGGACTGTCTCCCTCCATTTAGATATTCCTTGGATGCACCTGGTCACCTTTTTCCTACTAGACAGTAGTTGAAAATGATCATTAGGGATGACATTTACAATGACTTCATCTAGATCACTTTGGTCAGCCCTTAGGGTGGTGTGTTCGGAAAAATAGCCTTCTACGTTGAGCACTTCTTGGAGCTAAGGGATGGGTTCATTGTTCGACCTTATGTTGCGTGGGAGTGCCCCCCTCACCCCTCCCCCCAACCCCTCACCCTTGCTCCAGTAGGAAGCGCACTTCCTAAACGCTCTCGTATGGGAGCGTTTTTTGGAAGCTTGCTTCCAGGCAGAAAAAATGGTCCCACATTTTTTCCAAGTTTTCTTCAAAAAGAACAAAAAATTTAACTGATGGGTGGGGGGTAACTAACCTTAGGTCCATACTAATGCTATATAAAGGAGGTAAAACCTACTCTAATAGCAAAAACCTAACCTTAGTAATCATCAGTAGCATTAAAAGGTAATATTAAATTCTTAAAGTAAAAATTGACATTCTCCTTAGCTTTCATTTTCTATCATTTTTCTTAAATTTTTAACATTACCATTAATTGTTTCAGGAAGTTTGAGAGTGGTTCCAACCTCATCTGACTTCAAATGCAAAAGGTAGAATTTTTGATCCCATTCAAAATTCAACAGGTTAACAGTTTTTAGGATGTCAGGATTGCATTGATTCCATTGGATTCTATCATGTATGAGGGTATGGGATTGCCATTTAATCAAACACATCAACCCCTCTATGTATCTTGATGTTGGTGGTGTTGATTGTTGAAATTGATGTTGGTGGCCTCAAAACTAGTTTTTTTGAAGAATCCCTAGTTTATAGCCTATTTATTGATGTAGTTTGGTTTAGATATGGATTGCACTCAGTGCTATTTTGGCTGTAGGCACTCTTACTTGCTATATACATGAGAAACTTTGCATATTTGTGTATAATTGTTTGAATTTTGATTAATGTGTTATCCACTAATTTTGCACTGAGTGGATTTCATGTGAGCCGTCGAAGTCATGAACAAGCCAACTATTCATTGTTAGTGGTCGGAAGGTTCCACGGTTCATCAAGACCAGTTGTGGTCGTTCTTTTTTTATAAAATGCGTGTTCATACCCCTTTGGGGTATTGTAATAAATGCTTTGCCACGACAAACGTTTTGTAAGGGACTCGGCTTCCTAGGACTTGGCTATCAATCCGATTATTCCAAGGTGTTTTTTTCCTTGTCAATTATGCAATGTTGAAAAGCAATGTATAATTTTTGAGTTTTTCATTGCTCCTCCAAAGTTGGAATCTTCATCTTAGTGGTTAGGCCTTAGGAGGTTATTAAAGTTCACGTGTCAAATTGTCAATGTATATAAGCGTGTTAGGAATCAATATCGAGTCGTATGGACATGTAATAGGTCCCCCTAGAATTTGGTTCGATTCCGAGAAAAATATTTTTTTTTCCAATTTTTAGGCCATTTTTAATGGTTTAAATGGAAAAATTCAAAATCTTATTGGTTTGACTTGGAAGGGGTGTCGTTTGTGTTTGTTAGTGAAGGGTGAGTAAAACTATGGCATAAAGAATGAGATTTGAATCAATGTGGAGGATGCGAATCATCCAAGGATAAATAAGTGCCCCTGTCTTGTGGGCCTTACGACTTGGTTAATGTGGGAATTTGACATTCGGTAGATTGGATCTCAAAGATGAGGGCACATATCACAACATTCATCACTCTTCCTTCAAACTCTAATCACAACAAGCATATCGCTCTTCCTTCACGTGCTGATGTTTTGGTTAACGTTTCTTGCATGTGTCATGTCACAAATGGGTTGATGGGGGAGTTTGGTGAGTGCACACCTCTCTTGGAGAGGTGGCACCTCCTCAATGTGATCCAATCAATCAATCCCTCAAATCACTCAAACGTATTCCAATTTACGCCCCTTCTCTGCCTTTGAGTGGTAGCACTCCCCTTGGGTGTGCTTATTTATAAAAGGGAGGCCTTATTCCACATTCTAGACGGAAGCAAGGGACTTCTGCTCATATGATTGTAATTGTTTATCTTTGTTATGAATAAAGTTAATTCTTTGGAGGACAATTTGTTGGTGTAATACTCTTTCATGGTGAATGCGTGTTTTGTAACCAAGGTGATATCTGTTTAGGATTTTTTTTGTGGTTCATGCAATTTCAAATATCTAGCTTAGAAGTTTGTATTCCAATCCGTAGAATAGGCATTTGAATCTCAAATTTCTTATTTATGTGTAATCATATAAGATTGTAAAGTTATACTTTGTAGTTGGTAATACTTGTATGCTTTTGGTTTTATGTGACTTACCATACTATGTTTAGGATTTTTTTGTGGTTCATGAAATTTCAAATATCTAGCTTAGAAGTTTGTATTCCAATCCGTAGAATAGGCATTTGAATCTCAAATTTCTTATTTATGTGTAATCATATAAGATTGTAAAGTTATACTTTGTAATTGGTAATACCTGTATGCTTTTGGTTTTATGTGACTTACCATAATAACACCTACAAGACATTCATCGTGGTGCTCCAACTAAGTTGTTGTTAGGAAAAAGAATGGGTCAATTAGAATATGTATAGATTTCAGGAATCTAAATACATCGTGCCTAAAGGATAATTACCCATTGCCCGACATAGAAACTCTGCTTCAAAGAGTAACAAGTTCAGGTATGATGTCCATGTTGGATGGCTTTTTTGGATATAACCAGGTGTTAGTAAATAAAGAGGATCAACATATGACAACCCTTACCACACCTTGGGGCACTTACAAGTTTGTAAGCATGCCTTTTGGCTTATTAAATGCAGGTGCCACTTTCCAGAGAGCCATGGATTTTGCTTTCAAATAACTCATAGGAAAAATAATTGAGATCTATCAAGATGACTTAACTCTTTTTTCAAAAGAAAGATCTGACCACATAAGTCATCTCATGAAGGTATTTATAAGATGTCGTAAATATGGCATTTCGTTGAATCCTGCTAAGTCAATCTTTGGGGTTGACAAAGGCAAGTTGTTGGTGCACATCATCTCCAAAGATGGGGTCAAGATTGATCCTGAATGAGTAGAAGCCAATAAGAAGGGCTCCTTGCCTCAGAATCCAAAAGCTCTCCAATCTTTTAACGGTCAGATCAATTTCATAAGGAGATTCATCCCAAATTTAACAGAACTAATGAAACCTCTACAAAAGTTATTAAAGATAGATGCTAAATTTGTAGGGACATATGAAGGGAAAGATGCTTTCAGAAATATCAAAGATGTTATATCTTGATCACCTGTTATAATCAGTTTGGATTATTCCAAAAAGTTTCAGATTCTCTTTCGCCTCGGAAGATACTATTGTTGATGTTTTACTTTAGAAAAACAGTTAAGGACAAGGGAAACCTATAGCCTTTATGAGTAGAGTTTGGAACATTTAGAATTAAAGCACACTTCCATGGAAAAGCAGGCTTATGCTCTTGTCAAGTCCCTTGAACTTTTTAGAATTATGTCGGATACTCTAAAATCATTGGGTATGTACCCCATGCAACTATCAGAGATATCATGTCTCAGCAGGATTGTTTAGGTATCAGGGGTAAATGGGTTTCAAAGATTCAAGAATATGACTTAGAGATAAAACCTACTAAATTAATTAAGGGACAAGGGCTTGCAAAGATGTTGACCCAGGGGAATGAAAAAGCTTTAGGAATGATTTGTCAGAATAGTAATCCAGAACAAAGTGTATCAGATGAGTTTCAGTGTCTAGAGCAACAACCTTAGTATTCAGACATCATTTTCTTCCTCCGCAACCTTATGTGCCCAGATCACCTACTTGGCCACAAACGCAGAGCATTAAGGTTAAAAGTAACTAAGTATTGTTTAAAAAATGATGCTCTAGGTTGGAGAAACCCGGATGACTTAATACTTAGATGTGTTGATGAGCTTGAGTCCAAGAGACTCACAGTTGAGTTCCATGCATGATTTTGTGGTGGACATTTTGTAGCAAAGACAACAGCCCATAAAATCCTCAGAGCAGGTTACTATTGGTCGAACCTTTTTTCAGACATGCATAAGTTTGTCAGAAGTTGCTCCCAGTGTCAGCTGTTCACCGGAAAGCAAAAGATGAAGGCTTTTCCCTTAAAACCAATAGTAGTCCAAGCCCTTTTCCAGCAATGGGGGCTTGATTTCATCGGTAAGTTCAAAGACAATTCAAGCAATGGTTATTCTTGGATACTTACCGCCACAGATTATTTCACCAAGTGGGTAGAGGCAATACCTACCAAGAAGGCAAATGATGTTGCAGTCATGGACTTCCTAGAAGATATGATTATCACAAGATTCAGTGTGCCTGCTAGAATTATCACAGATGATGGCCCATATTTCAGTTCTTCAGAAATGTCATCTTTTTGCTACAAATATGGCATTGTTCTATCACATTTTGAAGGGGCGAGTTTTTATATAGAAATATTGTAAAATGTTCTATAATAATTCTCCCTAAAATAAAATATTTTTTTACATATGTAAATTCTTTTGTCCATTCAAAAGTATAAAGAAAATTCGTGGTAATATTTTTTCCTTTCATAATTGGCAAGGATCTTTCATTTTCACCCCAATTAATTGGAACCTATATGTTAGGTTAATCTTGACTTGCGTTAAAAAATTATTAAAGATAACTTTTATACCATTAATAATGGGTTTACCATTGGTGGTTTAGGAGCCCGTGGTATTTTTCCATCGTATTGCATGTGATAACCAGATTTTTTCTTAAGATAATCATGGTAAATAATGATGTTACAGTTGGTAGTTTATGAGTCCATGGTTTTGGGTGTCCCATGGTATTGCATGTGATAAATCCTATTTAAGGACTTGAAAAACTCCATGGTTATTAGTAGATCCAATTTTTTCTTAAGATAATCACTATAATCTGTTGATGAACACATTATTTAATTTTCATTTATTTTATTATTGGACCATTATTTATTTTATTAATAGAGTCCATTGTAGTCAGCAATCTAATCCAATTTTTTACTTTCCATTTGATAAATTAAACTTTTATTTTATTTGATAAATTTATTTTAGTTAATGCTTTAAATGTTGTCTACAATAGTGATAAATTATGTTTTTATTTTTCAGACATGGAAAATGAGTATATTATAATTCTATAAAAATATTTTCCTACTAAATTATATATGGTTTTATATTGTATCAGAATATTTGTATTCACCAATTATGCTACTCATATTTTATAATGTAGTGAAAGATTGGTAGATACTTTACAATGATTTTATGATTTAATGAAACATTAGTCTATATATATATATTATTGATCAATTAGCCTTTTAATTTTCCTATTTACCCTTTCCCCACAATTGAAGGGGTTCTTTGGTTGAGACTGGGAGTAAATGTTTCCCAAGATCCCATGTGCAGAAGTAGGATGAGCCAGAGAGATAGAGGCTACTGTAACATACATATTACCCAGAAATAAAGAGCCAACCCAAAGCCAATTGAATACTGGTTTTTGCGTTTGGGTTCTTAAGGTAAATAATGTCTCCATGTGCAATGATTTTTTTGTGTTGTTTTATTTTTATTTTTATTTATGTGTATATATGTGGTTTAATGAAGTTAGTGTGTGATTCCAGTGACGGAGAGTTCGTCTTAATTGTAAGAGAGTCGGATCTTTCTGATGAAGATTGTAGGTTTATATTATTGCATGGTTTATCTTGTTTAATAGAGATTATAACTACCAATACCACTGTTTGCATTCCCAAGCTCAGAGTTCAATGGTCACCATCTCGGAGCCGTTGCATTTTCGCAAGGAGTTGGTAAACTGCTTGTATTGAGAATTTATCTTAGGTCCTGGATGTTCTCTTCTTCCTTGCTGAGTGTACCCAATTACTGGCTCAGCAAGTCCACCTCTGCTGAGCGTCAACCATCTCCTCTGGGCCAGACGTGGCTGTACAGCTAAGCTGGGTTGTGCGTGCATGTTCTGGACTGTATGATGGCCGTACAACTAATTGCTAAGTGTGTTGCTTATCCCATTGTGAAACCTCCTGCAATATGAGGTGTAACAATGTGCATTGCTTGAACCTTGCTGTCCTCTCTATGATGTATGAGACATGCTAACTAACTTAGAACTTGTGACAATTCCTTTCGAATAGAAGTGGCATAATAAGAGTACCAGTTGACAGTAGTGCGCAGACAGATAAATTGGTAGTCCGTGCACCTGTTTTCATGAAGTTCTGGCTAGTTTTGCATGTCAAAATTCTGATGGAGTGCATGAAACTTGCATTCATGCCATTGGGATAACAGAACCGATGTCTACCCTTCAATTTACGATAAATTATAGTTTTTATTCAATTCCTCTTGTCTCAGCAGCATGTGATAGGATAGCAGTTAGAGTCAATCTGGTTTGCTGTCTTTTCTTTTCTGCTCATGCATAGGTTAGTGAAATATATGTTGTGGGGAAGTGCCCCCCTCTGCTCCCGCTCTTGAAGCTCGCTTCCTAAATGCTTCCATATTGGAGTGTTTTCAGGAAGCTCGCTTCCTAAATGCTTCCATATGGGAGTGTTTTCAGGAAGCTTGCTTTCTTGCAAAAAAAAAACGCTTTCTTTTTTATTTTTCCAATTTTCTCAAAATAAAGTTGTGTTACTGGATCCACCACCCCAGTGTGTAGCATCCATGAATTCACTGATCCAGTACGTATCTGGATTGGATCCACCATGGAAATAGATCATTTGCAAAAGGAAATGTATCTTGGTCCCATGAAACAGATCCTATGAAAAATAAAAAAATTCCTGAAATTTTCAAACGGATCCTGTAAAAATCAAACAATCCTGATTTTTTCAGATGGATCCTGCAACTTCCAGTGCTTCTATGACCCATTGATCCTCCCAAATTTTTTTTTTTTAAAACTTAAAAAACCCTAAACACCTAATGGCTAAAAGCATAAACCCCATTCCTGCTCAAGATCCGATCTATCTGTATGTCAAGATATGATCTTGAACACTGATATATCAATATTAAGGTCTGCTCTCAATTTTTATTTGATATATCTTTATGGTCAAGGTCTACTATCAAGGGCTGATCTATTTTTATGTATTATGGTGTTGCTCACTTCACCTACACTGTTTTGTAGTCTTGCCCAGTGTAGTCAGACTCAGACTCAACAAATACTCGGCTGGCTTGGGACTCGACAGATTCGGTGACTCGGATAAGACTCGGCAAAGACTCGACAAATATGAAAAAATTAAAAATATAGTAATTAAAAAAATAATATATAAATATATATATTAAAAATTAAAATTTAATATATAAGCATATAACAATTCAAAAAATTGATAAAAAGACATAGCAATGCATTTTAATGAGAAGTGTTTTCTCACTTGAAATCGCAAACTATAATTATTAATTACAAATTATTAAAACCATAAAATTATTAAAAAAAAGATAATAAAAAAATTTCATTGATTAATAATTATTAAAAATATTAAAAAAATGAAAAAGCAAATTGTAAAAAATACAATATCATCATCCTATCCTAACCACGAGCAATCACATTCTTCAATTAAACTACCGATGGCAGCGTCATCGCCTTACGTTTATAAAATCCAAAGTATAGAAGTTCAATCAAAACAATTAAAAATTGAAAATGCTCAGACCAGTGTTAGCGACCTTCCTTAGTGCACACACACACCAAAATTTCAAACACACAGACAACTGATAAATTGATAATAGCTAGGGGGCAAATGAGAACAACTCGAGGGAAGCCAAACTATTCAATGAGATGACAGTGGAGAGTTGTGTTGTTTTGGGGGCGTATTCCCTCTCCGCGTTCCCTCCAAAACGCAAAAGCGACGGTCAAACAGTCAACGGACTCGCGAGTAAGTGACAAGTTCAGCGAGTAAATGACGAATGCTGCGAGTAAATGACAAGTTCGGCGGGTGGCGAGTTTACCATGCGAGTATGTCACGAGTACTCGTCTTGGTGGTCGCTCGGCAAGACTCGCGAGTATTCAAAGAGTCTAACTACACTGGTCTTGCCATAGCGTTCAAGAAAACCACTTTATTCCCTGCTGATAGGGACATGTGGATGTGGCTCACAAAGACACTATTATGACTTGCTTCAAGTTCATGCTGAAATGGTTTTTAAAAATTATTAATATTACAACTTATCAAATTATCAGTTATGGCACATGAACTCTCTTTTTTGGCAATAACTTATAGTTCTACTCTTATGTTTCCTAAATAGTTTTGTTTCTTCATTCTATTTATTTATTTATTATAAAATATTTTTATATTTGTTTGTTTCCCCACCATATCTAGATCTTGTGTTTTAAAAAATCTAGCGAATCCATATTTGGATCCGAATCTTGGTACTTCGGAAAAACCGCTCTTTTTATCCAATTTTTCTTAAAAAAAAAGTTAAGTGATGGGTGGGAGAACTAACCCTAGGTCCATACTAATGCCAAATCTACTCTAATATCAAAAAACCTAACCTTAGTAATATCATCATTAGCATTAAATGGTGATATTAAATTTGTTTTAAAAACTAGGAAGCTTGCGTATTCGATGTTGTCATTCTCGACGCACGTTTTAGACTCTTTAGCTAAGTCCATCTTCAGGAGAAGGGATGTTTCTCATTGGAATATAGAGCTGTGTTTTCCTTATAAATAGTGGATGAGAGATAACATTTATGTTTATCATGTCGGCTCAAATTTCCTTTTAGTTTTTTAGTTTTATAATTTTAATTGCATAATTAATTAATTAATTTTACTGTTTTTTAATTAATTAACTAATTTCTTTTTTGTATTACAGGTTTCCAGGTTTCGCTTAGTATGAGTCCGTTGTCCCTGTTGAAATTCTTCTCATGCTTTTCTATTTCGATTAGAGGACGCAAAGGTCACTGTGATTGAAGATAATTATAACAGAAGACGCATCCGAGAAGCAATCGAAATAGAAAAGCATGACAAGAATTTCAACAGGGACGACGGATTCATACTAAGCGAAACTTGGAAACCTGTAATATAAAAAAGAAATTAGTTAGTTAATTAAAAGAATAGTAAAATTAATTAATTAATTATGCAATTAAAATTAAAAAACAGTAAAATTAATTAATTAATTATGCAATTAAAAAACTAAAAAACTAAAAGGAAATCTGAGCCGACATGGTAAACATAAATGTTATCTCTCATCCACTATTTATAAGGAAAACGCAGCTCTATATTCCAATGAGAAACATCTCTTCTTTTGAAGATGGACCCAGCTAAAGAGTCCGAAACGTGAGTTGAGAATGACAACACTGAATATGTAGGCTTCCCAGTTTTTAAAACAAATTCTTCTTGCGAAAGCTTAAATGAAAGCATTCGCTCCCTGCATGGAAGGGACTCGCTGCAAGCAATAAAACTTCTGGAAAAGAAACGGATTACACTAACTCGTGGAATAGAGAGGTTGTCATTCCTAAAGAGATGTAGAACAGGTTGCGTTATACCTAATTTTGCTCAGATAAAACACAGTCTCAAAAAAAGGTACGATGGCATATTCTCACGCGCAAGCATGGATCTAATTAAAAAAGAAATAAGGCAGGTGAGAAAACAACTCTATAGACTGTCAAAAGAATGCGTCGACCTCCATTTAGAACTCATTGGAACTATTTCAAATGATTTGTGGATGCGATTCATGGCATGCCTATCAGCTAGGGTTGAAAGAACACACGAGGAATTAAGAGGCAAACACGATAAGAAGTTTGAGGAACTAGCCAGAAGACAATTGAGAACGAACAACAATAATGATCCAGGGACGAACAACAACAACGATCCAGAGAAGAACAACTATCGCGATCCAGGGAAGAATGAAGGTAATCGGTGCTCAGGCAAAAGCGTGGTCAATTTATCCAGCAAAAACCTGAGTGATGATGAACGTAGTATCCTAGCGAAGGGTCTCAACTTTGCATTAGCGCCTAGGAAAATTCCATTGGAGGAGATCATATGTGCTATTGAAGATGCAGTCACAACATTGCCGTAGAATGAAGCGAATGAGATAAGATAGGACTGCGCTGTCATACTGAGAAGAGCAACGCCTCCAAAACACAACATAAGCAAGAATGAAGCCGCGACCCTGAAGAATTTGAAAACAAACAATAAAATAATGATTATGAAGGCGGATAAAGGGAACGCAACGGTAGTGATGGACGCTCATGTTTATCTTTCCAAAATGGAAGAACATTTGACGAAGGGAGGTAGCTACAGAAAGCTAAAAAAAGACCCAAGCGCCAAAATTATAAAAGAGGTTAAGAAAGTCATTGATGACTCCACGCTTGATGAAGACCTGAAAAGGAAGCTCACGCCAAAGAACACTATCATCCCTAGGATTTATGGCCTACCTAAAATACACAAAGAGGGTTTTTTTTAAGACCCATTGTAAACACCATCGGATCAGCAACATACCAACTTGCAAAATTTCTAGCAAAAACCCTAAAACCATTGGTGGGCCACATGTTCTCATTTATAAAAAATTCTTCACATTTCGTCAATAGTATCAAAGACCAGAAATTGGAGGACAATGACATATTGGTGAGTTTCGATGTGGTATCTCTTTATACTAAGGTGCCAATCGAAGATGCTATTAGGGTTTTAAGAGAAATCACAAGTGATGAAATAGCTAAACTAGTGGAGATCTGTTTGAAGTCAACCTATTTTTCATTTCAAGGAAAAATATATGAGCAAGTTGATGGTGTCGCCATGGGATCTCCACTCTCTCTGATAGTAGCAAATCTATATATAGAGTATCTTGAGAAAAAAGCTATTGACTCCTCCACCCTAAAACCGAGGGACTGGAAAAGATACGTGGATGATACCAATATTATTTGGCCACATGGAAGAGAAAGTCTAGACATGTTCCTGACACCTAAATAATCAGTCAGATCACATAAAGTTCACCATGGAGATTCAAGAAAACAATAGCCTTCCCTTCCTCGATGTCTTGCTCACAAAAAAGACAGATGGCTCTCTTTCACACCAAGTGTACCGCAAGAAAACCCATACTGATAGGTATTTGCACGCTGAATCTCATCATCACCCGTCGCAAAAGGTTGGCATCCTTAACACTCTTTCCACAAGAGCAGTAAGAATTTCGGACACAGAGCATCTCAAGGAGGAGTTAGCACATCTCTCAAGGGTATTGCAGGAGAATGGGTATAAGCTAAAAGACATAAAAAGAGCTTTCAAGAAAGCACAGAAACCTAGGATCAAGAACCGGGAAGATCAAAGAAGAAAAGCATTCCTCCCTTACATACAAGGGACGATCGATAAAATAGCCAAAGTCCTCAAACAAAAGCAAATCAAAACTGCCTTTCCCCCCCCCAAATTCCTTGAGAAACTTGCTTGATAAATCAAAGGATCCCATCGACCCTAAACTAAGAAAAGGCATATACGCAATTCCATGCTCGTGCGGTGAAATATACATCGGGGAAACGAGTCGAGCAATAAATATCAGAATTAAAGAGCATTGTGCCGACATAAGACATGAAAGAATAAAAAAATCAGCAATTGCTGAACATTCTCAGAAGACCAACCATCACATCTGCATAGAGGACGCAAAGGTCATTGCGATTGAAGAAAATTATAATAGAAGACGCGTTCGAGAAGCAATCGAAATAGAAAAGCATGAAAATAATTTCAACAAGGATGATGGACTCATACTAAGCGAAACCTGGAAACCTGTAATACAAAAAAGAAATTAGTTAATTAATTAAAAAAACAGTAAAATTAATTAATTAATTATGCAATTAAAATTAAAAAACAGTGAAATTAATTAATTAATTATGCAATTAAAATTTAAAAACTAAAAAACTAAAAGGAAATCTGAGCCGACATGATAAACATAAATGTTATCTCTCATCCACTATTTATAAGGAAAACACAGCTCTATATTCCAATGAGAAACATCCCTTCTCCCGAAGATGGACTCAACTAAAGAGTCTGGAACGTGCGTCGAGAATGACAACACTGAATACGCAGGCTTCCTAGTTTTAAAAACAAATTCTTCCTGCGAAAGTTTAAATAAAAAAATATTAAATTCTTCAAGTAAAAGTTGACATTTTTCTTATCTTTAATTTTCTATCATTTTGCTTAAATATTTAACATTACCATTAATTGTTTCAGGATGTTTTAGAGTGGTTCCAACCTCATCGGGCTTCAAATGCAGAAGTAGAATTTTTTATTCCATTAAAAATTCAACAGATTTAAGTTCTTAACAGTTTTTAGGATTTCAGGATTGCAATATTTCCACTGGGTTCTATCATGTATTAGGGTATGGGATTGGCATTTAATCAAACACATCAACCCCTCTATGTACCTTGATGTTGGTGGTGTTGATTGTTCAGATTGATGTTGGTTGCCTCAAAACTAATTTTTGAAGAATTCCTAGTTTATAGCCTAGTTATTGGTGGTCTCAAAACTGGTTTTTGAAGAATCCCTAGCCTATTTATATATTAAAAATTTGAAGCTTTATTGTTGATGTTATGGATCTTGGACCTATGGTTGACAAATTCACTATTAGATGATGAATGATGTTATATGGTATTATGGTTTATTTCATCATTTTACAACATTCTACATGCATTTATTTATAAAAAACACTTCTCCAAACTGGAAGCTTTTGAAAATTTAGCTTTTCGTTCCCACTCCGGCTTCTGCTCAAGTAACAGACTAAAATTATGAAAATGAATAATCTTGATTAGATCAAGTGGTTTTTGTTTTTATAGTATGTTTTATTTTTTATTTTTATGCTTCAGTGTTTACAAGTATATGCAGAGATGAAATTGCGAACTTTTGTGATACAGATTTGCGGCATCCAAGAAGGTGGATAGGCAGGACAAAGTTGATAATACATTAAAGAAAGTTGAGTTGCCTACAATAAATATGGACTCCCAAGTTGAGGATGGGTTGCCTCCTCTTCAGTCACAAGTTGATCCGGTAAGCTTATAATCTATTTTCCCTGTAAAGTGCCTTATGGTGTTCTGTTCTGTCGGCTTTCTATGAAAATATGAGAGACGTGTTATCTGGTCATGGTTGCAGGCACTGTCAAGCAAGCTTTATGCTGCCTTGCGTCACCTACGAACGATACTTGTTAATGAAGCCGGGGGAAATCTCATGCCTTATCATATTTTGGGGTCTGTGTTCTTGATTGACTGTATGCTTGTAATAATGCTGGTCGAGAATTGTGCCCTTTTTATAGACCGTCTTTCCATTATTTATGTTTAGATGCTATTGTTTTGGACCTGATTATGGACATTTTGTCAATTCACTGGATTAAATCAGCACATGCCTATTTCAAGGTAATTTCAGTCTTGGCTATGCAACTAACATATGCTCTAAATCTAAATTTTAGGAATGCTGTTCTGCAACAGATCAGCAAAAAGGTACCTAGAACAACGGAGGAATTGCTAGAAATAAATGGTATTGGAAAGTAAGATTCTTGACTAAGGCTAATGCTTGTCCCTCAGGTTTCATAAAGTTGTGTACATAGGGCATTTCCTGCAGGTTTCAACAACGTTGATGTCTTTGAAATTATGTATTGTCTTAACTTGCCCATTGGCACTTGTGCAGGGTGAAGGTTAACAAATATGGTGCACGTTTGCTTGAAACCATTTCGTCTATAACAAATGAATTTCAAAACACAGTCAAGAGTACAGCCGCTATGGATACACTTGTCACTGATGAATACATCACACCATCATCCAAAAGGAGACGAGATCCTGTGTTTGACTCTGGTATGGATTTTATTGAAGATGACGATTTTATTCAAGGTGGGAAGTCAACAAAGAAAAGGCAATCAAAAAAACAATCAGCTAAAATGAAGGAAGCTACTTGTTCAAATTTAGAGCCTACCTGCTCAATGACATGTCTTCCTTCTAATTCTTTGCCTTCAAATAGTTTAGTCTTCTCTTCTGGACAGCAAACTGGCACCCCATGTTTTGAGCTGCCTTCTGAAGGTGATGACTTGGATATACCAGAGGGCTTTACTCTGACAAATGATCTTGACAATGTTGAACCAAGGATGAACCAAACTTTTGATGTACCGGATGGATTTATTCTCACAAACGATCTTGACAATATTAATCCCAGGAAGAACGAAAATGGTAGCAGAGTTTTACCCTCTTCATTGAATTTAAAGCACAATCAATCCGACTCAAAAATTGATAATATGTTTGCCAAATATGCTCTGAAGAAAGTTCACAGATAGCCTCCCTGGTTATGGTTTGATTTACTTATTGGGATAAATATTTCCCTCAAATTAAACTGGTGTCTGCTAGATTTATTCTTTGGCAGAGCATGCTTTTCTGCTTGTTCATTAGAGCTATTCGTAATCAAATACCTGGTTCAGAGAACGAATCACTCTTATTCTCTTTGAAGTGATTTATGCTCTGTTAATTGCATGTCAACCAACACATTAGCTTCAATTGATTGTGGCTGTTGTCTCTTGCCAAACTGCCTTGATGTTTTTATTCCAAGTACGTGGAACATTTGGTTAATGTATGAATGATAAACTGCACCAAAAACACACTTTCCGTTGGACATGTATTTTAGCATCAGGCTTACTGCAGTTTTCAACAGAATGTTAATATCATTCCCACTTTCAAATTATTTTAAATGTTAAAAGTCAGTTATGGACAGAGCACTATGAAATGTTTGGGAAGATGACATACATTCTAACATAGCTTGCAATTGGCTAAAAACTTTGAATTCTAAGAACTTGCCACTGATAACGTCTTTGTACTTGCAAATGGCTTTAAAATTGCACCACTATTGAAGTTATATCAACCTAAATTTATGCACTCTCTTTTGAGTATACAAGTCTGGTCTCTGAGCAAGCAACTGCAAATGTACAAAATCTTAAACATATATTCCAAAGTTTCACCTCAGTAAGTATGCTTTTGTGGAAGGACTATCTTAAATGCGTATATCAGTTTCTATTACCAGTTGCTTCTTGATTGGAAGCAATATTAGAGAGCGTGGATTATTTGTTGCTCTGCAAGTCTCTATGTGCCAAAGCAGGGATATTGACAAATATGTGATTTTCCCTAGGCCAATTTTTAATATTCAATATTGGAACAGAAGAAATTAAGAGAAATATTTATAAAAGGTAATTAATATGGTTTTGATTTTGTTAAAAGATCTAACATCAACCACAAAAGGTCCAATCTATAAATTAGATGAGCATTGAGCAATTTGAGTCACGAATGTGGCGGTTGAAAATATTTTCAACACCCCCAAGGATTTTACAGAAACAAGTATTTTGATGTATGGACAGCTTCATTGCAATTTGTTTTACAAGTCAAAATGCATATTTAATGGTGGAACCATGTTGGGGTCAAATGCATAACCTGAATGCATTGCCTTATGTTAGCTTGGTGGCTTGACATGGATAGCTGGGGAAAAAACCATGCCTACCTTTATGACTCGATATCATCTTTTCAAGATGAGCATTTACACCTTAAATCTATTGGTCAAAATGATAAACTAACAAGGTTGGTTTAATAACAAGCTTGCACCTTCCGAATTTGACTTGTTTGCAACATTATTTCCTGGAATTACTTTAGTGGTCGATAGTGCAATATCTTGTTTTGTTTAAATGGTTTTTTTTCATTTCGGGGGCAACATTTGAGACTAATTTTCTAAAGATGAACTGAGCACATGGAGAGTAGTTCTACTAAATAGTAGTTCAAGGATGAAATTTGTTTAATCTAAAAGTTGCTTAGAAGGATAAATCAAAGCAAATATCTTGATGGGCATGTGGGGTTGAATAAACTTTGGAGGGTTGGAAAGAGCCAAATTCCATCCTTCTTTAGTGAATGTTCCAATTTATTTAGTACACAATAGTCAATAGGAAATTTGTCTTCAACAAAGATGACTAGATGATGGATGGTCCTAGTGTACTTGTTATTGGATTTTGTATATGGATGGACATTAAATGGCTTAAGAAATATTTGATTTCCACAAGTGTCATTTGTATATATGTCTTTTATTTTTCCAAGATAACCTCTTTGATATTTGGTTGTACATGTATTCAGTTTTAAGGTGAACTTTGGTTGTACATGTACTCAATTTTATGGTGAACTTTAGTTGTACATCTTATAATGTGTGCTTGTGGCATTGTGGGTCCATGTTAGAAATGGTGTCTTAAATCATAGGAAAAGGCTTTTAGTGACATACAAATTGGGACAATGTTATGATATGGTTATTACAGTGGTCATGCATAGGGTCTTGTGAACAAATGTAGTTGGGAAATATGAATATCCAATAAAAGAGATAATATACTTAATGAATATAGATGACATTATCAATGTAAGCCACATATAGTAGTTCTAATGTATTGAGGTTTTGTTTTGTGTTGTAAAGGTGTTGATGCAGTAGGTCTAGAATAAGTCCTATCATGGCATGCTAGGTTTGTACATGGTTGTATTACACGTTAAGATTTCATATGCTTGGCTAGATATCATT
Organism: Pseudotsuga menziesii; assembly: GCA_001517045.1. Lineage (NCBI taxonomy): Eukaryota > Viridiplantae > Streptophyta > Pinopsida > Pinales > Pinaceae > Pseudotsuga > Pseudotsuga menziesii. The sequence continues at coordinate 159,496 of LPNX010982795.1, read as the reverse complement.
AGTGTTTAATCCAAATTCACAACAATAGCATATGCAGAATTATTGAAAAAGACAATCACAAGATAGACAAATATTTATATTGGGAAGCCTTCAAGGAGAAGAAAACCCAGTAAAACTTCCTTTGTATAAGATGTATAAGATAAAACCCCAAAACATATAATCCTCCTTGTTGGTATGTCTCTCTCTCTTTCCTATGCGCAATACACAAGTGTGAGTTTGTGTTCAAATGATGAACACAACTCCTCTATTTATATTCTTTTTGTCACTTGACATTTAACCTAACAAGCAAGGTAATTTTTAGTGGCGAAATTTCGTCAATTGGCTATTTTTTGGGTTTTTTTCAAAAAATAAATTCGTTATTTGGAGTCTAATATTGCCTATATTTACATAAAATATGTTTTTTTATCATAATATTCGTCAAGCTTTATACATTTCAGTGTTAATTTTATGTTTCATATTTAATATTTGCCTACCTATTTATAAACATGTTTTTTCAATCCAGAACAATCGCCTAGAAAACTATACTTTACTATAATATTGGAATCCTTAAAAAATACCCTGTTAACAAGTCGACCCCACTAAATTGACTGGGCCAACTTTACCTAGGAAATCTCAAAACAATAATTATATTATATTCATTAGGGTACTATTGACCCAACTTACAATGGAGGCTTTACCTCATGTCTATGATGACCAAGTACAATAGTAACATCTCGACGAAGGAATAAGACATCTCCTTTTGGGTACATCAGTAAAATACATTTAGAATATTTTTTGAAATTACAATATTTCAACACTCGCCCCTTATAAGAAGGGTATTCTACTAACAACATCATCAACTATATGAGTAACCAGAGAGAGCATCTTTAGCAGTATCAAGGTAATACATCTATACGTCATAGAAAGTTTTCAACAATCATCAGCAACTGGAACAGTCACTGAAATATCTTCAATATCTTTAGTATCGAAACATCATCTTCTACAACATTGAGTCTTCATCTTTTGCAACACTTTATCACTTGATCCTTTGCAGCAACACTTCGATCTTTCGATCCCTTGTAGCAGCACTTCGATCTTCTCGATCTTTTGCAGTAGCATTTCGATCTTCTCGATTCTTTGCACCAACACTTCGATCTTCTTGATTCTTTGCAACAGCACTTTGATCTTTTCAATCCTTTGCAGTAGCACTTTGATCTTTTCGATCGTTTGCAACAGCACTTTGATTTTCTTGATCCTTTGTTGCAACACTTAGATCTTCTTGATCCTTTTCTTGAACACTACCTGTAGTACACATGATCTCTTTGCGGGATGATCAATCCCTATCAGTTTAGGACATAAGTCCAAGGATGACGCAATCCTCATTAGCCTACTCCCCCTTAACGGGGAGGGTCCATATTATTGACCAATTGGATCGCTTGCAAATGAATGCAGAACCACATCGTCTACAATTGAATGTAGATCTCATGTGCAAATGAATGTAGGACCACATCGTCTACAATTGAATGTAGATCTTGTCCGCAAATGAATGCATGACCTATCATTTGCAACTGAATGCAAGACTCAATGTAGACCATTCTCAGCTTGTTAAGGCTAGGACCACTCTAAGCGAGTGTTATACTACGACATCTACATATGAATGTAGGAACACTCTCCATGCGAGAGTATTGCCTGCAACTATAAATCTTGTCCACAACTGAGTGCAGAACTTGTCGTCTGTAAGGACTCATCGTAGAGCATCCTCATCTTTAAAGCTAGGACCACTCCCAAGCGAGTGTTATTCTACGACATTTACAACTGAATGTAGGCACACTCTCCATGCTAGAGTATTGTCTGCAACTACAGATCTCGTTTGCACCTAAATGCAGAACTTGTCGTTCGTAAGGACTCATCATAGAGCATCCTCAGCTTTAAATCCAGGACCACTCCCAAGCAAGTGTTATTCTACGACATCTACAAATGAATGTAGGTACACTCTCCATGCGAGAGTATCGTTTGCAACACCATCCTTAGCCGGTAAGAGCTACGACCACTCTCAAGAGAAGAGTGTTATTGTCCGCAAGACCATCCTCAAAAGATAATATTATCGTCCACAAGTGAATGTCGGACCTCATCAGCATCTGTAGGCGTACTTGGCCTCTTTTTGTACTAGAGCATCACTGCCATCCCATCATCAATGATAGTCTCATCATCACTCCCCCTTTTCAGGGAGGATCCATATCATCAACCTGCTCCCCCTTTTTTCGAAGAGGGTTCATATCTTCGACCAGTTCCACCTTTCTGAGGAGGGTCCATATCTTCATCGTTCCTCCCTGCGAGGAAAGTCTGTATCATCATCATCATCAATATTCCTCCTTGCGAGGATGGATCTTTATCATCATGTTCCTCTCGAGGAAAGTCTTTTCGGACTACACCAATCTTGTCACAGAAGTATCCAACATTTACTTGAGATAAAGGCTTGGTCAGCACATAAGCAACTTGCTCATCGGTACTCACATACTGGAGTTTTATAGCTTCCTTTTGTACCATATCCCTTATGTAAAAATATCGGATTTCTATCTGCTTTGATTTATCATGGAACACAAGATTCTCTGTCATCTTTATACAACTCTGGCTGTCACATAGAATCACTGTGGTATCCAACTCCGTGTCAATAGACTTGACATCAGCTTTCGAAGCCATATCACTTCACAACTAACGGAGCAAGCTCCTATGTAGTCTGCTTCAATTGTGCTGAGAGCAACACTGGACTGTTTTTTGCTAAACCATGAAATCATGGCAGATCCTGGACAATAACATCCACCTAAGGTGCTCTTTTTGTTTGCAACACTTCCTGCCCAATTTGAATCCCTGTATCCATACAATCTGTAGTCATGATCTCTACCATAGTATAGTCCAAATCTATCATACCTTTTAAGTACATCATCACATGCTTTGTAGCTATCAGGTGAACTTGTCTAGGTTTGACTAGATACTGACTCAAGGTGTTCACATCAAAGCATATATTTGGCTTCGTATTCGTCAGATACATCAATGATCCAATAATTTGTCTGTACTGATTCATATCCACTAACTCTGATGATTCATCAGATAAGAGCTTCAGGTTGGTGTCCATGGGTGTGGCCATGGATTTACAATCCAACATATTAAATATTTTCTAGATTTCCAATGCATACTTTACTTGGTTCAAAAGATTCATTCTGGGCTCTGCCACACTTCCAGCTCGAGAAAATAGTGCATCATTATAAGATCTTTCATCTCGAATTCTTTAGCTAGCTTCTTCTTGCAATCTACAATCTGTTTCTCATTTCCTGTCAGAAATAGATCATCCACATACAACAATAGTATGATGGGTTCATCATTCATAACCTTCATGTAAAGGTTAGGATCAACTTTACTTTTGGTAAAGCCCAAGCTTGTCAAGAAGCTATCTATTCTTCCATACCAAGCTCCATGAGCTTGCTTTACTCCATACAGAGCCTTTTTTTTCAACTTACATACATGAGTCTCTCTGTCTTCGGCTTCAAATCCTCGTGTTTGTTCGATGTATAATTCTTCCTCAATCACACCATTCAAGAAGATTGTCTTTACATCCATCCAGTGTAGATCCCACTTCATCATGGAAGCAAGTGCCATGATGGTTTTGATGGAAGTGTACCTTGCTATTGGAGCAAATGTCTCTTCATAATCAATTCCCTCTTTCTGAGAGAATTCTCTGGCCACAAATCTTGCCTTGTATTTTTCAATACTTCCAACATCAGCATGCTTTATCTTGTAGATCCACTTCGAAGATACCACACTCTTGTTTTCATGTTTGGGTACTATATCCCAAACATCATTCTTCATTATTGATTGGTATTCTTCCGTCATTGCTTCCACCCATTCTTTCTTTTGTCCAGCTTCCTCGTAGTTGGTGGGTTCTTGATCTACAATATCACACATCAAAGCTACATAACTGGAGAATGGATTTGATCTTTTGCTTGTTCTTGTGGAGCCTTTTGGAGCTCCATACTTCTGTGATTGTTGTATGATTTCTCTTACCCAAGCAGGTTTTCTCTTTCGAGATATATCCATAGTAGGGTATTCCTGAGGTTCTATATCATGATCTTCTGATGCTACTATTTCAGGAGAGGGTTCAACTTCTACCTTTCTAGGAGGTCCATCCTCTTCATGTATTTCTTCAAGCTGACACCTTCTGGATTTCTTAAGACTTGTTTCTTCGTCAAATGTTACATACCTACTAATTTCTATATGATGGAATGAAATGTATATCTTGAAGGCTTTGGAGACTTCACAGTATCCAACAAAAATTCCCTTCTTTCCAGAAGGATCCAACTTGATTCTCTTCTCTTTCGGAATATGAACATATACTGGACAACCAAATATCTTTAGATGACTCACTTTAGGTTTTTTACCTGTATACATTTCTTCAGGAGACTTGAATCCAAGACCACCGTGAGATAATCTATTCTACACATACACGACTGTTCTTGCTGCCTCAGCCCACACATGCATGGAAAGGTCTTGGTAATGAATCATTGTCTTCACTGCTTCCATAATGGTTCTATTATTTCTTTCCGCAACACCATTCTGTTAAGGATTGTGGGGAGTGGTTAGTTCCCTCTTGATTCCAGCTTCTTTGTAGAATGCTTCAAATTGTTTTGAACTATATTCTACACCATTATCTGATCTAAGTGTCTTGCTTCTTCTTTATGAATGGTTTTCTATTAAGGCTTTGAATTCCTTGAATTTCCCGAACCCTTCATTATTTGTCTTCAAGAAGTATATCCATGTCTTTATTGAATAGTCATCAATGAATGTAAAACATAATATTCATATCCACTTAAAGATGTGGAGGGCATAGGACTACATACATCAGAATGAATTAATTCCAACATACCTTTAGTCTTTGTTTCACTTTTCAGAAATGGATTCTTGATGTTCTTTCCTCTTGCACATCCTTTACAAGTACCTTCATGATCAATATTCAAATATGGTAAACCTGTTACCACCTTGCTCACATAGAGTAGTTCTTTGTAGTTGATGTGAGCAATCCTTTTAAGCCATAATTCACTTTAGCTGGTGGTCTCATGGACAAGGGTTGTTTCTGTATGTCCCTTAACTCTGTACAGTCCTCCTTCTTCACCCACGACAACATCTTCAATTGTCTTTCCTTGGGTCCACATGAGTACTTGTCCATCTATAAAAACAAACCTATATCCTTTCGTATCTAATGTTGAGATGGAAAGTAGGTTCTTTTTTAGACCTGGTACATAAAGTACTTCCTTGATATTCATGGAGGTTCCAGAGTCAAGCTTGTAGCTTGATTCACCAATGCCTTTGATGGAATATTGATAGTCATCTCCTGTTGATACTTTCTTAGGAGAGTTTTTTTCGTCAAGTCTTGACAGAGTTTTGCTTCTTCCCTGTCATGTTCTTTGAAGCATCGATATCAATAAGCCATGTATCTTCTCCAGGTATTACAGACCCAGAAAGTGCAGAGAATAGTACATATTCTTCTACGTCTTCTTCTTTTGTTTGTCTATTTTGGGGTCTTTCTTCTTCTTGTTCATCCTCATCTTCAATTAGATGAGCATGATGTCTTTTGTTCTTCTTCTTCTTCAATGGACATTCTCTGGAAAGGTGTGCTATCTTATGACAGCTGTAACATTGATATTTGGAGTAGTCTTTCTTCTTACTATTTTGTCTTTTCTTTTGAAACTTCTTTGGAGGTATATACTCCTTGTGACTATCCTTCTTGAATTTTGATTGTTTTCTTCTTTTGGTATGTGTGTCTAGAGCTTGATCATCTTCTTTGAGTAGAGCCTCTCTATTAGCTACTCTAGCTTCCTCTTGGATGCAATCTTCCCATACAATGTCAAACTTCATACTTTCTTTTCTGGAACACATAGTCTGTATGAATGATTGCCAGTGTCTAGTGAGACCATTGAGAGCAGTCATAACTAGTTCATCTTCATCAAGGGAGTCTTCAATGGCATCTAGTTGTTCCTTGAACTAGGAGACCCTTTTGAAGTAATCTTGAATGGATTCTCCTTTACTCATCTTGGTACTCTTTAGTTGAACTCTCAAATTCATCTTTCTGTTGATGTTCCTTCCCTCATACATTCTGGAAAAGGAATCATATATTTTCTTTGGTGTCTCTTTAGATGACACTTGAGGGATCAAGTGATCTTTGATAGAATCAACAATGATCCTCATTTCCTTGATTAAGTCCTTCTGGTGCTTCTCCTTAGCTTCATCTTTTTCTGGTTCAGGTTCATCTTTTAGCTTCATCTTTTTCTGGTTCAAGATTATCCTCTCTAAGAACGAGACCAATCCTATACTTCCATGCTCGAAATTTTTCTATGCCTTCCAACGTGTCCTCAAGCTTGGTGCTTGGGGCCATCTTATCAAGGAGGTCATTAAAAATTGAAATTTCTCAAAATGAAAAACTGACCTTACGAGTAGATGCACTTGACTGAGGCGATTTGGTTGGTCCACCTGATTTCTCGAGATCCCAAATCTTCACCCTTCAAAAATTTCTTGCAAGGTTTTAGTTTTTGGAGAGTTCTGGTTCTAGTTTTTTATAGTTTTCTAGTTTAGGGCCAAACTAGGGTTTGACTTTCCCGAAAATTCACCCACTCAAAAACTTCGATCTAGGGCTCAATAGATGCACTCTAGGGAGGTGCAAATTTCTATGCACGACGGATCTTCAAATTCCAAATTTTGCAGAAACCCTAACTTCTTGCCAAAGGGAGAGGAGAGAGACTTCCACCTTGTGAAAGTTGTTCTATTTATACTAGCTCTGACACCATTTTAATATTTCATATGCTTAGTCAGATATCATTAGTGTTTAATCCAAATTCATAATAGTAGCATATGCAGAATCACTGAAAGAAACACAATCACAAGATAGACAAATTTATCTTGGGAAACCTTCAAGGGGAAGAAAACCCAACAAAAATTTCGTTGTATAAGATGTATAAGATAAAACCCCAAAACATGTATGTCTATTTTTCTCTCCTATGCGCAATACACAAATGAGTCTGTGTTCAAATGAGGAACACAATTCCTTTATTTATACTATATTTGTCACTTGACATTTAAGCTAACAAGTCGGCCCCACTAAATTGACTAGGCCAACTTCACCTAGGAAATATCAAAATAGTATTATATTATATTCATTAGGGTACTATTGACCCAACTTACAATGGAAGTTTTACCTCATCACTCTATGATGACCAAATACAATAGTAACATCCGACAAAGGAATAAGACATCTTCCTTGGGATACATCAGTAAAATACATTTAGAATATTTTTCAAAGTTACAATATTTCAACATTACAATGTTGATGTGAGAGGATTGGATGTTAGTATAATGGCCTTGCCCTCTCTAGTAATTGAGTTAAAGATAACTAGTGTTCTCGGGTGGAGTTTGTATATATTGTGATGATTTGTTCTTTAGTGAGGGATATTGTAATAGTATGCCATAAATTGTCCAAGCCATCATTTAGTGAACTTGTTGCACTGAAGAGGTGCATTCGACAACCCAGTAGGGGGAGTTGTGTAACCCCTTTCGTGCTCATCCTGGAGTTGACACGTGTCTTTTATAAAAAAATAATAAATAATAATAAAAAATAAATAGAAAATGGAAAACTACACAAATTAGATAAATTAAAACCATAAACATTGCATTACACACTTTCTCAACATTTCCACTCTAAAATGGGGTTTGCATCTAGAGAGGTTTGATCCCTTTCGACATTGGGGGATCGATAGAGCCCCTTTTAAGATAGATCTATACTAGTTCCTAACTAAATTTGGGGGATAAGTAGCAATGTAGACAAAGTTAGTTGTAACTACATTAAAGGTTTGATGTTGGGTATGTCTATTATTAATACTTAAGGTTTATAATGTATTAATCAATAATTTTATATCCTTAGGTTCTCTCTAGGTGCAATCATGCTAACGTTAATGTTTACGTTGTAGTTGCAAGAGTGGGAGAGTGATTGCAACAATGGTATCAAAAGCAAGGAATTTTATTTTGTCCCTGCCATAACATTGACAAATAACAAAGGTCATATGTTGGAATGTGAGGAGGCATGCTTAAGAATCATGATGATACAATTTCTAATATCATAGAGATTGTGATAATTAAGTGCCAATCCATAAATCAATCAACATTAAAACAATGAAAAACACAAGCATATAATCAATTACAATGGGAGTGTTGAACGATTCTCAATGGATCATTTCATTAAATAAATCTAGAAAACAAGCATTCACTAGGTTTTGTGGCAAAGTGGATATGCGAATCTTTTGAACATGGAAACCATATTTTGATCCACACCCTATAAATGTGGAAAACACATGTTGAACTATGTTTTGAGCTCAATGGAACAGTGCCTACCTTACATATGAAGGCTTTGGAAAGGAATAATGGGAAAATATTGAGATAAAGCCATAATTGAATAAGTGATATTGATTTGCAAATGATCAACAATAAAATTATTTGTCTTGCAAACAAATGAATCAACGACCAAGGACAAGTGCTCAATTGCACAAGGAACCCTACTCTAAATTCATTAAGGATCAACTAGTGAGTGGAATTGATGAATAAAATCTACTTTAAAATTTGAAGTAAGACAAAACTTCTCGAAGTGCAAATTTTTACACCAATCTGGATTGAAGCCTTGATTGAGGGCCAAACTAACTAAGAAATCCACAAAAATGTGTGCACAAACTATCTCTCTATTTATGTATTCAAATCTACCTTAAAACTTGTCGAAGTGCAATTTTTTCACCAGCTTTGACCAAATCTAGAAATAGCTAAGAACCCCATGCAAATGTGTTGACACTCTTTATCTATCCAATGGGTACCCAAATGTACTTAAATTTTCAAGAAAGACAACTAGTCAAAGTGCAACTTTTTAGACCAACTTTGATCAAGGCCTTGACTAAGGGATGACAAAGCTAAGAACCCCACACAAACATGTGCACACACTTTATCTTGCCATTGGGTATCCAAATCTACTAATTTCAAGAAACATACAATTTGTCAAAATACAAATTTTTAGATGAACTTTGATCAAGGCCTGGACCTAGGGTCGAAATAGATAAAAACTCCACACAAACATCTTTCCATGTTTTATATCTCCAATGGGAATCCAAATCTACTTTTAAAATTTCAAGAAAGAGAAAAATTCTTAGTTATAACTTTTTAACTCACCTTCAATTGAGGGATAAAATAGCTATAAGTACCACACAAACATGTGCACACTATGTATCTCTCCAATGGATATACCAATCTACTTCAAAATATCAAGATAGAGAAAGATTTCAAAGTGCAACATTTTAGACCAGATTTAACCAATAGATGAAACAAGCAAGAACCCCACAAAAACGCGTGCACATGATTTATCTCTCCATCGAGTATCCAAATCTACTTTAAAATTTCATAAAAGAGAAAATGGTCAAAGTGAAAGTTTTTAGACCAACTTTGACTGAGCTCTGAAATAGCTAAAAATCCCACATAAACTTGTACACATGCTTTTGTCTCTCCAGTAGGTATCCAAAACAACCTTGAAATTCCAAGAAAGATAAAACTCGAGAAAGTGCAACTTTCAATCCGACCTTGACTAAGGCCTTGATCGAGAGTGGAAATAATTAAGAACACCACTCAAACGTGTGTGCATTGGTGTCCAAATTTTCCTTAAAATTTCAAGAAAGAGAAAACTGGTCAAAGTGCTACTTTTTAGACCAACTTTTATTGAGGGTTGCATAAACGTGTGTGCATACTTTATCTCTCCAATGGGTATCAAAATCTACTTTAAAAATTCAAGAAAGATAAAACTATTTAAAGTTGAATTTTTTAGGCCAACTTTAACCGAGGGCCAAAATAACTATGGATCCCACGCAAACAAGTGCACACACTTTATCTTTCCAATGGGTATCCAAATCTACATTAAAATTTCAAGATTTTTTTTGACAAAGTGTAAATTTTAAGAACAACTTTGACTGTGGCATTGACAAAGGGATGAAATAGCTAAGAACCCCACACAAACGTCTATGCATACTTTATCTCTCCAATAGGTATCCAAATCTACATTAAAATTTGAAGAACGAGAATACTTGTCAAAGTGAAACTTTTTAGACCAACTTTGGCCGAGGGCCAAAACATTAAAAAACCCTACAAAACATGTGTGCCCACTTGATCTCTCAATGGTATCAAAATCTACTTTAAAATTTTAAGAAAGAGAAAACTTGCCAAAGTGCAACTTTTTAGACCAACTTTGATTGAGGGTCAAAATTGCTAACAATGCCACATAAACATGTGTGCATTCCTTATCTTTCCAATGGGTATCCAAATCTACTCTAAAATTTCAAGGAAGAGAAAACTTGTCAAAGTGCAACTTAGTAGACCAACTTTGATTGAGTCCATGAGTAAGAGCCGAAATAGTTAAGAACCACACGGAAATGTGTGAGCACACTTTATCTTTCCAATGGGTATTCAAATCAACTTTAAAATTTCAAGAAAGAAAAAACTTGTCAAAGTGAAACTTCTTAGACCAACTTTGACCTAGTGCTGAAATAGCTAAGAACTCCACACAAACATGTGTGGATGCTTTATATCTCCAATGGATATCCTAATCTAGTTTAAAATTTTATGAAAGAGAAAACTTGTGAAAGTGAATCTTTTTAGACCATATTTGATTGAGGGATTGTCCAAGAATGTTCTATAAAAAATATAACATAATACAATATATATTAAATAATAACAATAACAACAACAACAATAATAATAGATGAATAATAATTAGAAATTAGAAATTATTTAAGTTAATCAAAGGACATAAGTATATGTATACAAGTATAAGATAAGATATGATATTACAATACAATTGGGACCTAATTAAATAGGTCTACTTGTGCCTTTTCATATGAAATGACATGTCCTTCAATTAAATTAAATAATTTCTAATTTCTAATTAATATTTATCTTTTATTATTATTATGATTATTATTATTTAATATATATTGCATTATGTTATATTTTTTATATAACATTGCCTCCCTCTTAGACATGCTTTGTCCTCGAAGCATGATTATGGAAGAGTTTTATCCCTTGTTCTTGCTCGTAATCCTATGTGTTGGTAGTTGTGACGCTTGACTAAATGAGACAATACATTCTTTTAAACACTGAGTGAAAATGTTGCGTCATTTGTGAAGTGGTCTTGTTATCACATATATTGTAGTTGGGATACCGTGAAACATCATATGGACTTTCTCTTTATTCTCTGATCCAGAGATATTGATGGGATATAACATGGATTATCGTTATAGCATGAGCCATTCAAAGCCTTCATTCAGTAGCAGATGCATAGTATTTTCTTTCCATGACTGAGATCTCCTTGTCCATTGAGATGACTTTGGTGATGACATAGTTCATTTGAGCAAAGCAGGGGAGATGGTACATAGTTCACAGGATGACACATCAGATAAAGACATGCATATGGTGAGATCAAGTATATTGCTTCTTGGTAGGTTTTTGTTCTCTGATATATACTAAAACCTTGGACTTATTATGTTATGATGATTATGATGACCTATACTTATATTATATGTTCCACTGATGATTTAGTTGTGTTGAGAATGATTAGAGAATCTGATGTTTAAGATCCTTGCTTATGCCATGCTTTACACAACTTTTAAACTTTAGTGCTATGTTGGTTCCGTGTATCACTTATCCTCACCCATCCGGTTTCATCCATGATTGATTTTTCCCATGAGTTATGATTGATTGAGACCTATGAGATTGAATATCATCTTCCCCACTTTGACCCCTATGCATGATGGATCCCATGTTTTTTTGTGCCTCGGCTCTGATTTTTGCAACAAACTTATGAAAGCCTTGATCCTTCTAGGCTAGGAAAACCCATTTGTGTTGGTTCCTGAGCTTAGACAAGTTGGGATTTGAATCCTTGACCTCTTTGGTCGATTACCCATGATGTTTGGTCTTGATTGTGGATGTTACCCCCTAGTTTCCGACGGAGTGTCAGCTAAAACTTGAAGCAATATGTCTATCATCATTGCATGCAGTATGTTATATGTTATATACTTAGCAATGCAAGAACTCAAATAGTTGCAAACTGTTTCTTTAGACATGGCTCAAAAACGTATATGAAGTGAAATTGCGAAAGGCCCAAATAAAGCAGTAGATAAATTAATGAAATATCTAAAGACAAGTCATCATATTGAAATGCAATGATTAATTCCTCATGGAGCTTGCGAGTTTTGATGTGAGATTGATGTAAGGGATAACTAAGTCTAAGTGTCCCCTAGGATCTGTTCACTACAATTTCTTGTGTACTCAAAGCAAGGGTCCTAGAAAATATCATCATGAATCTTGATTGTTAGCTTGGATAGGATTTGTAGACATATTAAAGTTGAATGGACTCTTTTCATATCTACTCATCCACTTGTGAGACACCACCATCCCCTATTGTTTATTTGTCATGCATGTCACCGTGGTTGTGTGTACTTGTCATCATTCGAAGAGATCATATGGTCAAAGTCAACTAGAAATCATTTCCCTTTTACCTTAGCCTTGTTTTCCACCTTCGCCCAACATTAACAAATTGATTAAACTTTGTAAGTATGACATATACAAGGGACTTCCATAAGATTCAAAGATTGTTCAACGACATAGGTGTATATTTTACTGATTATTATTATTATTGTCACAATGATTTTGATTATCATGATTTAAGTTGGGTTTAAATATACATCTTGGAGCAGTTTTTACCTTGGATGCATTCAAGTTCATCTTAGTTCATTATCTCACCTTTAGTTTGTATTTTGACCTGGTCCACCCATTTGACCAAGTCAAACACGTTTCCCAATGCAATGACTACAAAAATCAACAATGGTTATATTTGTTCCAGACATGCCTAGGACCAATATTATAGTCTCAGTTTTCATTGTATGGTCACAATTATTGCGTTCCAGAGTTTATTATTATTTTTTATTGACTCTAGCCATTAATTTTATTGTGAGATGATGATATTTTTGGCATTTCAATGGATCCATAATATTGAGTAGTCACCACTAACATTCTACCGTGTCTGAAAACTTCTATGCAGACAGTGTGCCCCAATTCTTAGTCGAAAGAAAGTTATGATGTATTTTCTTATTATCAGAGGTTGTACCACTAAAAAATGATCTATGGAAATCACTGAAGAAATCGATTTGGCTTGTTTTGTCAAGGAAATTATTATTGATTATGTATTTTGTCTCTCTAGATTATTTGGCACCGGTTTCATCCATTTTCATGCTACGGATTATTATTTTGGCTCTCTTAGGGAGGANGGGGGGGGGGGGGGGGGGCGCTGATGACCCCCCCATGTCCCCTAAGTGTTAAACTTGCAAAACAATGATGTATCATGTTGTAAAAATGAGCTTTATGATGTAATTTCCCCCCTATATTGTATTGATCTATGTAAAAATAAAGGATGCAATCTCCATTGTTGATGATGTTTTAATGTCAGTCATTGGATGAAAAATTAAGATATGGTTTGTGTCTCTCAAAATATATATAAAGAGGAGACACCCCCCATTGTATCCCATCGAGAAATTTTATACTCTTGCCGCTGGATTTTTTAATAAAGAGATTTTTGCAGAAATTCTTGGATCTTCTTTGTGGGGTGTTCTTTTCTATGATTGGAAAGTTTATCTTGATTGGAATTTGAAATATTTTTCTGGGGTATTAAATATTTTTGGAAGATAGCATGTTGCATGTAGGAGGGTGTTTTCTCTTGGGGCGTTTTTGTGGATCTCCCAACTCGTTTTTCTTGAATACATTTTCATAATCAGGGGGTTTTTTGAATAGTATTTTTTTTATCTTTGCTATGCACTCTGACTTTCTTGCGTATCCAATTTCTTTTTTCGTGTGTAGCAAATCTTGCTTTCAATTGTTTGACTGTTTAGGGAAGTGGGGTGCACTACCTCAATTGGGCGAATCATTTTGACTTTGTACTTCATCAAAATCACTTCAAATTGATCGAGACAAGATGAATCATCATTTGCAAGGCATCTACAAGAATTTTCAGGCAAGATCTACTAAAAATCTCTTGTTTAAAATTTCTACTCCATTAGTTTAAAATAGTCTCTAGTGAAACCTCATTTAAAACCCTCATCTATTAGTTTAGTAGGTTCTAGTTTACGATGGTTTATGAAACTTAAAACCCACCTTGGAATAAATACAAAACCCCTAAGTTTAAAATTTCAAGATCTTCGGATTCCATTTTCCCATCCAACACACTGGTCTACCTTTTAGGGGAAGACACCCTATTTGGGAGAAGTGGGTATCTTTAGTTCCGCAAGTTGGGTATTGCTAGTTTCACTTCCAATTTTTTAATATTACACCTAGCAATCAATCCAAGTGTCTAATTTTGATTAATTTCACCATTTACCCTTAGATCCAATTTTTCATGCTTAAAACCTTAGGGTAAAATTGGGGCTTTTCACATAGACACTCGTCTTCTCTTAGTAAATGTGAAAAATTCTAATTAACTACCTTACTAAGAGATTTAATCAAGTTACCCTAGGTTATCCACTTGCATTATTTAATTTTTAGGGTCATCTTGGTTATAGGGATGCCCCTTAGGCTTACAATCTATATTGGTTATAAAGTGTTGGCATCCTTGACTGGTGTGACATTTGAGTTCTTTTAGAGGTCTTGGATATCTTAGGTCACGGATTTAGTTGTCTTTCCTCTCTTCCATTCTTGATAGGATTGCCTTACGAAGAAACTACAAGATTCATGATAATAGGTCCATCTGAGATCTACCTTCAATGGAACTATTTGTTGATCGATTGTTCAAATATAACTTCTCATTTTCTGCTTCCACCTAGTATCTTGATTTTGTCTTCATTCTGTTTTGAAATCACAACTTGCATGTTTATGTTCTTTTTGACCTTGTCATCGGTCATATCGATATTTATGATTTGAATGGTGATATGACATCATAATATGTTGCAATTGTTCTTCATAACCATATTGTCTTGATGTTTATAGTAGTTTTTCCATATAAACATTCTTTTGATTTTGAGTGCCATTTGACTCTATATTGGTTCCCCTTTTTATTGTTTCAATTTGAATGTCTGATGACTTTGTTATCAGGTCAGTAATCGTTACTTTGTCAACAATTGATCTTTTATGATCTAAATATTCTTGTAAAGATTTCTTATAATGCTTTAATTTTCTAATTTGTATGAGTAAGTTTTGATTGACTTTCTCTCTTTCACTTAACCTTTTTATTTTCTCTAGCAATTTCTGATTGGCCTTTTTCAAGGAGGAATTTTCTTCGTCTTTCCCTGATAATTTTTGCTAGAGGAATTGTATCGCCTCTTCTAACTTTTGATTGCATTGTGTTTTATCCTTTGTCTTCTTGATTTGAAGAAGCAATTTATGGTTATGATCTCTTAGACGAGAGATCTTTTCTTCTTTATATACGATAACTTTGTCGAACTCTTCCTACGTCTTCTGTATTGATTTTTGAGTATCTGAAACAATAATTTTTGAGATGTTTTTAAGATCTTCTAATGTTACTAGACCAGAATTCAATGCAATGTCTTGTAATGTTATCATTTTATTTTTGTATGAAAATGTTAAGAACTTCTTCTTCGTGTTTAAAATGAATGTCCCTAGTGTTCCTATCCAGGGTACACCCAATATTATGTCACCGTCAAAGATCCATAAAGAACTAATGGTGAATTTTGATGTGACCATATATTCTCCAACATCCAATTATAAGCCACTTATTTCAAATTGTTTCCGTCCCAAAAGTTTATCCTTTCACCTATATTTGACTCGAGAATCACTAAATGGTTAGTGAATTTAGTACTAATATAATTATTACTTTCAACATGTACAATAGAAATGGTTATATCCTTCTCTGCAAGTGTCCCTTTAATTCTAAATAGTATTAAAACATTTATGTTTGAGGTGATAGGAAACTTTTCTTTCTTTTCAACATTCTTAATTTTTTTTTAAATTTCTATCAATATCATTTATTTTTGTCCAATAATTATTATTACTATTATTAAAAGTAATAATAATATTATACCAATATGGAATACACAAAACTTTGTAAACCAAATAATAAAATTTGACAAAGGATACGTACCAATAATACAATAATATATATCTATATATAAATTAATAAATGTTTGAAACTTTCTGTTTGATTTTATTAAAGAGATACTTTATATCCCACGCTTTGGAAAAACAATGTGTGGTTTTACAAATGACGTGTGGTTATACTTCTTTTTTTTGTCATTTTCTGTTCAAGTGCTTTCTTTCTTCCTTTTCTTTTTAACATCTTTTTTGTACGAAATAATTAATTAATTCGTGTTGATGACTAAAAGCCAAATTAGACAGTCTAAATAATGGCCAAAGGCCAGATCAAGCAATAGTCTCTGATACCAAATGAACGAACAAAAGTTCGCTCACACTCATATTAGAAAACTACTTGGAATAGTATAAAAAACTATTTGTATAAAATAATATATGTATAAAAGTATGAGATAATATATGATATTACAATACAATTGGGACCCAACTAAATAGGTTTACTTGTTCATTTTCACATGAAAGGACATGTCTTTTAATTAACTTAACTAATTTCTAATTTCTAATTATTATTCATCTAATTGTTGTTGTTATTATTATTATTATTATTATTATTATGTTATGTTTTTTATATAACAAAAATCCAATGCAAACATGTGAGCACGCTTGGTCTCGCCAATGGGTATCATAATCTACTTTAAATTTTCAAGAAAGAGAAAACTTGTTAAAGTGCATGACCAACTTTGATTGAAGGCCAAAAGAGATAAGAAGCTCACACAAATTTGTGCACACACTTGATCTCTCCAATGGATATCCAAATCTACTTTGAAATTTCAAGAAATATAAAACATGTCAAAGTGTAACTTTTTAGACAGCCTTTAATCGAGGACTAAAACAAATTTTTAGTCAACCTTTGATCAAGGACTTATCAAAATGAGAATTTTTACAACTTTGATTAAGTCCATGACCAATGAACGAAAAAACTAAGAACACCACACAAATGTTATCATTTGCATTATCTCTCCAATCGGTATCCAAATTTGCTCTAAAACTAGAAGAAAAACAAAACTCGTCAAAGTGCAATTTTTTTGACATATTTTGACACATGCTAAAAATAACTAAGAACCCTACATAGTCATGTGCACATGCTTTATCTTTGTAACAGGGTATCCAAATCTAATTTAAACTTTAAAGAAAGAGAAAACTTGTCAAAGTTCAAATTTTAGACCAACTTGACAAAGGGCTCAAATAACAAAGAATCCCAACAAACATGTGCACACGTTTGTATTTCTCCAATAGGTTTCCAAATCAATTTAAAAGTTTTAGGAAAGAGAAAAATTGCCAAAGTGCAAAATAGATAAGAAACCCACACAAACGTGTATGCATGATTTATCTCTCCAATGGGTATCTAAAACTACTTTAATTTCAAGAAAGAGAAAACTGGTCAAAGTACAACTTTTTAGACCAACTTTGACCAATTCCTTGACCGAGGGCTTAAATAGCTAAGAACCCCCCATAGACGTGTATGCACTTGATCTCTTCGATTGTATCCAAATCTACATTAAAATATCAAGAAATAAAAACTTGTTAAGGTGCCACATTTTAGACCAACTTTGACTAAGGCACAAAATAGCTAAGAACCCCAAACAAACATGTGCTCACACTTTATCGCTCCAATAAGAATCTAAATATACTTTAAAATTTCAAGAAAGAGATCACATGACAAAGTGCAACTTTTTAAACCAAGTTTGACTAAGGTCTTGATGGATGGTGTAAATAGTAAGGAAGTCCACACAAACATGTGTTCATGCTTTATCTCTCCAATGGCTATCAATATCTCTTTTAAATATTTAAGAAAGATAAAACTTGTCATAATGCTACTTCTTAGACCAACTTTGAATAAGGGCTTAAATAGCTAATAATTCCACACAAGCATGTGCACGCACTTTAACTCTCCAATATGTATTCAAATCTATTTTGAAATTTCAAGGAAGATAGAACTTGTCAAAGAACAATTTTTCATACCAATTTTGGTTGAATCCTTGATCAGGGGCCAAAATAGCCGAGAATCCCGCACAAACATTTGTGAAGCATTATCTCTTCAATGGGTATCCAAATGTACTTGAAAATGTCAAGAAACATATAACTTGTCAAGGTGAACCATTTACACTAACTTTTACCAAGGTTGAAAAAGTTAAGAACCCTACACAAATGTGTTCACATGGTTTATCTCTCCAATGGGTATCCAAAATTCCTAGAAAGAGAAAACTTGTCAAAGTACAACTACTTAAACCAACTTTGAATGAGGTCTTCTCTAAGAGACTAAATAGCTAAGAACCACACTCAAATGTCTACACACACTTGATCTCTCCAATGGGTATCCAAAACTGCTTTAAAATTTCAAGAAAGAGAAAACTTGTCAAGGTGCAACTTTTAGACCAACTTTGACCGAGGAACATAATAGATGAGAACCCCAAAAATACATGTGCACACACTTTATCTGTCCAATGGGAATCTAAATCTACTTTAAAATTTTGAGAAAGAGAACACATGTCAAAGTGAAACATTTTAGACCAACTTTGATCGAGGTCTCAATGGATGGAAGAAATAGAAAGGAAGTTTAGACAAACACGTTCTGATTTTGTATCTCTCCAATGGGTATCCAAATCTCTTTCACAATTTCAAGAAAGAGAAAACTTGTCATAGTGAAACTTTGTAGACCAACTTTGACCAAGGGATGAAATAACCAAGAACAACACACAAAGGTGTGCACACAATTTAAGTATCCAATGTGTTTTCAAATCTACTCTAAAATTTCAAGAAAGATAGAACTGATAAAAGTGCAACTTTTCAAACTTGTGTGCATGCATTGTCTCTCCATAAGTATCCAAATGTATTTTCAAAATTTCAGGAAAGAGATCACTTGTCAAAGTGCATCATTTTACACCAACTTTGACCGAGGCCCAAAAAAGTTACGAACCCAACACAGACATGTATACAAATTTTATACGTGGCCATTTTGTACTTCCACTTTGTAATAACATTTTTGTACTTAGAAGTTAAATTGACCTACCTTTGTGGTCATTAGTTGGACATTAAGAAATTTATCTTATCTTATCTCCAATGGGTATCCAAATCTTTGTTAAAATCCCTAGAAAGAGAAAACTTTTCAAAGAACGACTATTTAAACCAAATTTGAATGAGGCTTGACTAAGGGCCAAAAATCCTAAGAAACCCACACAAACATGTGTGCACACTTTAACTCTAAAATGGGTATCCAAATATACTTTAAAATATAAAAAAATATCAAACTTATCAAAGTGCAACTTTTTAGACCAACTTTTAGCAAGGCCTCGACCAAGGGTTGAAATAGATAAGAACCCCACACAAATGTGAGAATTGTCTTTATCTCTCTGACAGTTATCTAAATCTACTTTAAAATTTCAAGAAAGAGAAAACTTCTCAAAGTGCAACTTTCTACACCAAATTTGATTGAGGCCTTTATCGAGGCCATAAATAGCTAAGAAGTTGACACAAATGTGTGTGCATGCTCTATTTTTGCAATGGATATCCCAATTTATTTAAAATTTCAAGAAAGATGAAACATTTCGAAGTGCAACTTTTTAAACCAACACTGCCTAAGGCCTTGATTGAGGGGGAAAATAGCTAAGAACTTCACAAACAAGTGCGCACTCTTTATCTCTCTAATGAGTAACCAAATCTACTTGAAAATTTCAAGAAAGAGAAAACTTGTGTTATGCAACAAATTCCCCAAAAGAGCATGAAAATAGCATAAATAGACCAGAAAGAGTATTCCACACCTTAATTAATGAAGAAAATAGATGAATAGCAAGCTTCTTAGAGAGGGAAACCTCCTTATACAATGTACTAAGTACATAAAAAAAGTCAAGTTGAGATGATTGAAATAAAAATGTTTCCTTCCTATATATAGGAGACAAAGAGGTACAATTACAACTAATGGACCCAAGCCAACATAACTAATGTAAAAATAATAATCACAATTACCAATAATAGATCCAAGATGACATCAATAATATGTAATGATCCACCTTATAGGGGGTAATGTGATGACATTTGGCGATTAACATGACCCTCCCCTTCATACAAGTGTTTTACTTAATGATTGATTAGTTTTGGATTCTTTTGTCTAAAGGGCTCATATTCCCATGTCGAATCTTCAATTGGAAAGTTCTTCCACTTGATGAGGCACTCAATAATAGTCCGACTGCGTAGCTATTTGGTCCTTGTTTTAGTGATTTGTTTAGGTTTCAATATGACTTTTCCTTCTTCATCAATCCATGGAAAGATAGATTGAGTTGTGATCTTGTCTCATATTACCTTATTTAAGCAAGAAACATGGAAAACTAGGTGTACCCTTAAAGATGAAGGGAGCTTTAATTTGTAAGACATACTGCCAATCTTTTGCAACATTTTATAGGGACCATATTACTTGGGTGCTAATTTATTGTTTTTATTTAGTTGCTTGAGGGACATCTGTTTGTAAGGTTGTAGCCTCAGAAATACCAAATCTCCTTCTTCAAAACTTCTTTCACTACGATATTGATTTGCTTGTTTTTCATCCTATTTTTTGACATAGCCTGGTTGTCCTTGAATAATTAGAGAACTTATTGTTGGCGCTGTAGGAGATCTTCTACAACTTGAACTTTTGATTTTCCTTTAAATGGAAATGTGATAGATGGAGGATGGTACCCATAAAGTGCCATAAATGGAGACATTTTTATTAGGTATGGAAGGAAGTATTGTACCACCATTCTGCCAAAGATAACCATTTTATCCATTGTGGTTTTTTATTAGATGCAAAGAAGCAAAGATAGAATTCCAAACATTTGTACACTATCTCACTTTTCCCATTGGATTGAGGATGATAAGAAGAACCGTGAGCTAACTGGGTACCCAAACAAGAAAATAATTCAGCCCAAAATTTTCCAGTGAATATTGGATCTCTATCACTTACAATAAACTTCAGGTTTCTGTGTAACTTCTGAACTAATTCCATGAAGGATGCAATAACTGTACTTGCATTAAAGGGTGAGAGAGTGAAAAAAAGTGTGCATACTTCGTGAGTCTATCAACAACCACTATAATAACATTCTTCCGTTCTAATTTTGGTAGAGCTATGATAAAATCCATTGAGACTTCCTCCTAGCGTCGACAAGGTATTTGTAATGGTTGTGAAATACTTTGGGTCTTAACTATTTCAACCTTATTTTGTTGGAAAACCAAACATTCTTCCACGAACCTTTGAACAACATATTTAAGACCTTCCCAAAATAGTTCCTTATTGACCTCATGGTACGCTTTTAGTAATCCCGAGTGGCCATTTATAGGATGGGTGTGTAGTTCCAAAATGGTTTTTTGTTTAAGTTGGGAGTTCTTACATATATAAGTGATCCTTATATGATAGTGATTGGTTTTTCCAGATAAAAGTATATGATACACTCGGATCCTTTTATAGATTTTGAATGAGTGTCTACAAAGATATGCCATTCTTCACTTGTTGTCACTACCCAATCGGGTTGTATAATCGAAAATCGCATAAATTAATGCCTCTTATCCTCAATTTTTCTAGAGAGTGCATATTCCACCACATTCTGGTTCTCTTTTTTACATGTGATTTCAAAGTCATATCCCAACATCTTGGTTACCCAATAGTGTTTCTCTTATGAATATAGTCTTTGTTCCAAGAAGTATTTAAGACTATCATGATGTGTTTTGACCTTGAAGAGCCTACCTATTAGATAAGCATCGACATTGCTTAAACACATGTAATATTTCCATCATTTCCTTCTCATAAATGAGTTTCTGTAAGTTCTTTCCCTTGATTGGTTGGATTTGGAAAGAAAGGGGTTGTCCTTCGTGCATTAGAACAACACTAATTCCATTTCCTAAGGCATCACATTCCACAATGAAGGGTTTTGTGAAATAGGGTTTGGTCAAAACAGAAGCTTTACACATTGCCTCTTCAAGTTCTTCAAATGCTTGAGTTGCCTTTGGAGTCCACAAAAGTGCTTTGGTATTCAATAATGTTGTTAGAGGTGTTGTTATTCTTCCATAGTTCTGAACAAACTTACAGTAGTACCCTGTCAAATCTAAGAATCATCTAAGATCCATCAAGGTTTTGAGGATCACCCAGTCCATGATGGATTTAATTTTGTTAGGGTCTACCTTGACACCTTCATGAGATACACTATGATCCGAATACTCTACCTCCTTTAGCCTAGATAAACATTTGGAATGTTTTGCATATAGTTGTTCCTCCTTTAGTAGTTGTATCACCCTGTCAATAGGTTGAACATGTTCTTTCGAAGACTTGCTATAAATTACTATCATCAAAAAATACTAAGACAAAATTTCCAAGGGATTGAAAATGGAATTCATCAAACCTTGAAATGTGGAAGGTGCATTCACAAGGACAAAAAGGAATTACGAAAAATTTATAATGACCTTCATGAGTTTTGAATGTTGTTTTTGGGATGTTTTATTCCTTCATTCTAATATGATGATACCCTAAACAAAGATCCAAATTTGTGAAGCAAATTTCTCCATGCCGTTCATCCAAAATGTCACGTCCCCTCCCCTCTAACCGTCGAGAGAGGACGCGACTGCATGTTGTTTCTACTGTCAAAATGAGAAATCTAGCCCCATGAACATCATAGTAAAATGCATTGCAAATAAAATATATATGGATGCATAACAAATGAAAATACAGCGGTAGCAACACATTGCAAGCATTCTATATGTTCATAAACATTCATAAGCAAATACAGTTGCAAAAATGTAATACACAGAGAATACAAGTGAACACTTATCTTGTAATTGAGTTGTCCCGCAACTAGCTATGTCGCTGCAACATTCCACCCAACCATAGGCTAGTGTTCTTATCAATCTCTCAGCACCACTTCTACCCCCGAGATGAGCATCATTTCCACAAGGAACTAGGGAACAAAAGACTTACCCACATCAAGACCATACACACACCGTCAAGCCAACACACAGTTGGGATATCACAGACTGTCCAAGCCAATAAACAATTGGGTTTCCCAGGCTACTAAGAAAACAAACCAATAACCTATGGGTTCCTTGGACTTACTCAACCAAGCCAACAATCACATCCAAAACACAGTCAAACCATCTAACAGATGGGTTCCTTGGACTTACTCAGCCAAGCCAACACAAGGATTCACTTCACAACAAAATACAATTTTTGGGTTCGTAGAAAAAATGTTTGGAAACCACAAATAGAAATGGAAGATGGGAAAAACACCATGGGTGAATAGTACAATTTCAGGAACCATCCTTGGGATTCATAGGGGAAAAACAACGTCCTCAATCACCCAAAACGCGGATCTATCTTCCCAGCCACTGAGCATAACAAAAAAAACGGGTTTGCAGCAAAAAACATACTGGTAAAATGGGGAAAAACACCATGTGAGAGAAATATGATTTCACAAAACGTTTCTGGGCATTGTAGGGGCTAAAACGACCTCCATACACACCCAAATCGTGGGTCTCCTTTTCCCATTCACTGCACAATACCAAAAACAAAATTTTGGGTATGGGAAAATGAGGAAACATCAGAAAAACGTGGGGGTAAATGCACAACAAGCTCCAACTGTGTGAGGAAGACAAAAAAAACCTCCTAAAACCCCCAAAACCAAAACGAATTCACAGGCATGGAGAAATGGAGGAAATTTACAGAAAACATGAAGGAGAGAACCCAACAAGCTTCAAGTGCGTGAGGAAATGAAGGACGTGGGTGAATAATGGGATGGGCATGCATTATTTGGAGTTTTCTTGCCCCATAAGTCAAAAACACATTTTTCCAAAATGGGTGGCTTCCCAAATTCGAATTTGACTGCTATACCCTTCACATCCCCATGCATTAACTACCTCAACCAATTTCTGGAAGAAATAAATAATTGGGCACAAAAGACAAAATGGGTAGTTGACAACTTTATAGGTTTTCCCTTTGACATTTGGATTTACCCTATCGGCTCAAGGGTTTGAATATTTTCTCTCCCCATTCCTTGTGAAATCATCCCCATCTCTTTTAATGTTGCATTGACATAGCTAGTTGTGGGTATTTTTATTAATAACATATTTACATGATGTCCAAAATTATGTTATGCCTAGCTAGCACGTGAACCATCGGCATCGATTTTAATTGCCGAAAAAAATGCTAAATCCATGGAGGGACCTTTTCCTTGAGCTCCACACCATGATTTAATAATGCTATTTACATTATATATGATTTAATGCAATTGGGGTCGAAATCGGGGTGTTACACAACAATTCATCATTTACACGAATATGAAACTTATCTATAATGGTGATCTTGTTGAGCTCTCTATAATTTGGACACATACGCCATGATCTGTCATTCTTGTGTACCATTACCATTAGTGCATAGTAAGAAATTTGATTACGACTAATTATACAAGTATTTAACATCTCTTCAATCATACGCTTGATTTCACTTTTCTGGCTAAAGGGGTATTTGTAAGGTTTGATGTTAGGAGGAACACTTCCTGGAATTAAGTAATATCATGATCAAAATCTTGAGTATGTGTAAGACCTTTTGGAATATCTTCAAATACCTTGGAGTGCTTATCAATGACCCTTTAGAGATCCACAAGAATAGGAGGCTTAGATGTTTGAACGTATGATGAGCATAATTGTGCAATTACACATTGATGTCCTTTTTTTCAACAATTTTGTCATACCATTAGAGCTTATCACCTTGCTTTGCTTCCCTATGATACCCGTTAATTCAAATTCTTTTGATTCCAAAGAAAATTTCATGAAAAGTTCTTGAAAATTAAAATCCATTGTTCCCAATGATTGTAACCATTTAACCCTTAAGATAACATCAATACCACCCATTAGGATAGAAATCATTGGAGTATTCAATACATATTCCCCCATAGTAAGATTGATATTATGGAATTTACGTGAGAAAATAATAGTTTCTCTATTTGCATTCATTGCTTGAAACTTTGGTAATGGATATACAAAGCAATTGAGGACTTTGGATAATTTACATTGAATGAAATTATGAGTACTACTAGAATCAATCAACATTGTTAGCTCTTTATTTTTTATACATCCTTCGATATTGAGTGTTTGAGGAGTGCTAAATCCATCTAATGCATGAGAGGATATGGTGGGAGTAATCTTTTCAGGATTAATCTATTCTATTTCTTCAGCGTGAGATGGTTTTTGTTCTTTTGCTTCTTCCTCTTCACAATCTATAAAGAATAATTTATTCCCACCACACTTATGTCCCTTACTATACTTTATTACTATACACATTTTTTCTTTCATTTCATCCAGTTTGTTGAGGAGTCAACCTTTGAGGTGGATTAAAAGAAAGAACATTATTCTCTCTATATGTGTTGGAGGTGGTTCTTCTAGTAGTCATCACCATATTTTTACTTTCAATTTTCCTTGCCAAACTAAAAGTATTCTCTAAGGATTTAGGTTCAAGGATACATATTTCATGTTGAATATTCTCCTTTAAAGCTTCCATAAATAGATCCAACACAATATCTTCTGAAATATTCTTCACTCTAAGATTTAACTTCTGAAACTTCTTGATGTTCTCTGTAAGGTCCATTTTTTGAGATTCATTAATTGATTAAAGAAAGTATTACTATTAGTATCTCCATAATGTGTAATCAATTCTTCCATTAATGCATAACAAGAGATAATAAAGTCCTTTTTACAGTCACAAATCCATTGCTACCATACAGATTGATCAGACTCTAAATATAATGATGCAATAGTTACATTTTGCAAAGTTGGCACTTAGCGTAGATCAAAGAATTGATCCATTTGGAATATCCATGTTATTGGATCATTTCCATCAAAATTTCTCATGTCAATATTGGGAATAAATTAGTTCCTTGGACTTGAGTTGACCCATGATGATGTAGTGGATCGTCATATTTTGGTGACTAAATCCTCTTATTTTCTAACCATTTTTCAATTTTCTCAATACATGACTGGAATAAGTCCCCCTTTCCTCCTTATCATCTTCTTGAGTAGACGAATGTGTAGGAAATCTAAGTCTTATCTCATTCAACAGTACCTTCAAATATTGAATATCTTCTTTATAACTAGCAATCTCATAGGTTATATTTACTAGATCCTCTTTTCTATCCATCCTCTTGATACCCTATTTATTGTCCATATTTTCCAAGTTAACTAAATCAACTATTTTCACATTCCCTTTAATCATATCTTCCAGGTTGGACACCCTAAAATACATGTCTTCACTTTCATCGTAGGTCAGGGATGAATCCTTTGGTAGTTTGATTGGAGTGTGATTTTGTCCACTAATGTTTGATGGAATTTTGAAAAATATAAATATATATCACACATTTGGTTCACCTTAATTATATCCTTCTACTAAAATTTATTCAAATTTGAAATGATGTACCTTTCTCCAACCCCAATTTGAAGACTGGTTTTTTATCTGAACTTTCATCTAAGGTAACCATGAAATTTTAGGGCCTCTGAGTCTGAATTATCAACTTGTGGTAGCCTGATATGTCTTGTTTCCAATGTCACATGTTTTGTTGAATTTGGATGTTAAAAAAAAAGGTTGTGATATTTTTCTCAACACTTGTTATTTTTGGACTTTTTTCAGAAGATCGAGAGTGTATGAACTTCCATATGTACAATATTTTGAGCCCGATTCTAAAATTTCTAACCAAATTAGGGTTTTCTATATTCTTTTTGATGTAATAGGTATCACTAAATTTGGATCTTGCATGCTCCAGATATAATTTTTTTTCGTAGAACACATGTTTTAGACTAGTTGAAAACCCCAACTTCCACTAGATATAACTTCGAACATGTAATTAGTAAATATCTATAACTCGTACCACAGATAGATTGGTTTTTCCTATGTCTCCCCTCCAATATTTGTTGTTTGAAATATATTATAAAAAAACTCTAGCGGAAATTCCAAGATGACTTGTTTTCGAATCCTGCAAGCTCTGATACCAAATGTTATGCAACAAATTCCCCAAAAGAGCATGAAAAAAGAATAAATTGACTAGAAAGAGTAATCCATACTTTAATTGATGAATAAAAAATATGAATAGAGAGCCTCTTCTAGGGTGAAACCTCCTTATACAATGTGCTAAGTACACAAGACAAGACAAGTTGAGATGATTCAAATGAAAAGGTCTCCTTCCTATATATAGGAGACAATGAGGTACAATTACAACTAATGGACCCAAGACGTCATCAATAATATGTAATGAACGGAAATATAGGGGGTAACATACCAATATTTAGGGCTTAACAACTTCTCAAAGTGCAAATTTCTTAAACAAATTTGGTTGAGGCCTTTACCGATGATTGAAATAGCTATGTACCCCACAAAGATGTGTGTGCACACTTTATCTCTCCAATGGGTAACCAATCCACTTTAAAATTTCAAGAAATATAAAACTTGTCAAAGTGAAACTTCTTAGATCAACTTTGATTGAGGGTTGAAATATATATAAACTACCCACAAACATGTGCACATGGTTTATCTCTCTAATGGGTATCCAAAACTACTTAAATTTTTTGAGAAAGACAAAACTTATCAAAATTCAATGTTTTAGACCAAGTCTGTTTGAATCCTTAAGCGAAGTATGAAATAGGTAAGAACTCCATAGAAGCATTTGTGCATGCTTTATCTCTCCAATCGGTATCCAAATCTACTTGAAATTTTCAATAAAGAGAAAACTCGCCAACTAATATCTTTTAGATGAAATTTGATCAGGGCCTTGACCAAGGGCCAAAATAATGATGAATCCCACACAATTTTTTGTGCACGCTTCATCTCTCCTATGGGTATCTCAATCTACTTTAAAATTTCAAGAAAGAGAAAACCTGTAAAAGTGCACAAATTTAGACCAAGCTGGACAAAATGCTTTAGAAATGGGTCAAAATCATTAAAAACCACACACAAACATGTGTGAGTTCTTTATCTCTCCAATAGGTATCCAAATCTATTTTAAAATTTCAATAAAGAGAAAACTTTTCAAAGTACAACTTTTGAGACCAACATTGACCAAGGGTTTAAATAACTAAGAACCACACACCAAAATGTGTGCATGATTTTACCTCTCCAATGGGTATCTATTTATAGTTTAAAATTTCAAGAAAGATAAAACTTGTCAAGTTGCAACTTTTTTGTTCAAATTTGGTCAAGGAACGAAATAGGTAAGAACTGCATGCAAATGTGTGCACACAATTAATCTCTCCAATGAGTATGTAAATCTACTTTAAAATTTCAAGAAAGATAAAATTGACCAAAGTGCAACTTTTAAGACCAACTTTGAATGAGGTCTTGATCAAGGGATGAAATAGGTAAGAACCCGAGACAAATGTGTGTTTACGCTTTATGTTGCTAGTGGGTATACAAATCTACTTTGAAATTCCAAGAAAGATAAAATATGTCAAAGCGCAAGACAAATTTTGACAAATGGAGGAAATCACTAAAAATACCTTATAAGCCTATGTGTTTGTTTTATCTCTCAAATGGGTTTCCAAACCAACTTTAAATTTTCATAAAAGAGAAAACTTATCAAAGTGCAACATTTTAGACCAACTTTTATTGAGGGTCTAATAGCTAATAACTCTGCACAAATGCGCGCGCACACTTTATCTCTCCTATGGGTAGCCAAATCTTCTTTAAAATTTCAAGAAACATAAAACTTTTCAAACTGCAACTTTTACCTTTCAAATGGGCATCTTAATCTACTTTCAAATTTCAATTCCAAGAAAGTGGGAAAATATGCAACATTTTGGGCTTTGATTAGACCAAAATTTGAAGGCTCTAAAAGTAGCTCAAAATCCCACACAAATGTGCATGCAATATTATCTCTCAAATAGGTATTTAAATCTACTCTCAAATTTCAATTATGAGAAAGGAGGCAAAACTGCATCTTTTTAGGTCTTGTTAGACAATTTTTCAACGAGGGTGAAAATATCTTAGAATCCCACAGAGGAGTGGGTGCACTGTTATCTCTCAAATGAGTATTTAAATCTAAATTCAAATTTCAATTGTAGAAAAGTAGGCAACAATGCAAATTTTTAGTCCTTTTTTTAACAACCTTGATCGAGGGCCAAAATATCTTAGAATGCTCATCTCCCAAATGGTATCCAAATCTACCTTCAAGTTTCAATTTCGTGAAAGAGGAAAAAAATCCAAATTTTAAGCCTTGGATAGATCAACCTTGATGGAGGACCAAAATAACACAAAATCCCAACAAATGTGCATGCAAACTTATCTCTCAGATGGGTATCTAAATCTACTTTTAAATTCCAATTCCTAGAAAGTGGGAAAAGTGTAAATTTTTAGGCCTTGATTAGACTAACATTTAATGAGGAAAAAATGCTTTGAATCCCACAAAAATGGGTGCGCAATATTATCTCTCAAACGAGTATCTAAATATACTCTCGAATTTCAATTCCAAGAATGTGGGAAAAAGTGCTACTTTCTGGGACTTGGTTAGACCAACCTTTAAGGACAACGCAAATAGCTTGGAATATTTCACAAACCTGCTTGCATTATTATCTTTCAAATGGATATCTGAATCTACTTTCTAATTTCAATTTAAGAAAAGTGCGCAAAAGTGCAACTTTATATGCCTTGGTTATACCAAACTTTAATGAAGGGAAAAATAGATTGGAATCTTGCACAAATGTGCGTGTACACTTATCTCTCAAATGAGTATCTAAATATTCTTTCAAATTTCAATTCCAAAAAGGTGGCAAAATTGCAATTTTTTAGGCCTTGTTTAAACCAACTTTTAATGTGGGAAAAAATGGCTTGGAATCCTACACAAATGTGCCTACACAATTATATCTCAAATCTTGTATAGAAATCCTTTTTCAAATTTCATTTCCGAGAATATAGACACTAATACTACTTCTTAAACCTTTATTTGGCCACACATTAATGAGGGAAAAAATAGTTCTGAAACCAACACAAATGTGCCTGCAAGCTTATCTCTTAAATGGGTATCTAAATCTACTCTCAAATTTCAAATATGAGAAAGTGTGGAAAAGTGCAACTTTTTAGGCCTTGTCCAGAACAATGTTTATAGGGGAAAAAATTTAGGTTAGAATCCCACATAAATGTGCATGCATCATTCTCTCTCTAACATGTATCTAAATCTACTTTCAAATTTGAATTCTGAGAAAGTAAGAAACAATGAAAAATATCTTGGAATCTCGCAAAAAGGTGTGTGAACACTTATCTTTGAAAGGGATATCCAAATTTACCTTAAAATTTGAATTTCAGAAAGTGAGAAAACTACAACTTTTTAGGACTTGGTTAGACCATCATTTAATAAGGGAAAAGTAACACCAAATCCTGCACAAATGTATGTGCAATTTCATCTCTCAAATGGGCACATAAATATGCTCTCAAATTTCAATTCTGAGATAGTGCAAAAAAATGAAACTTTTTAGACCTTGGTTCTACCGATCTCTTATGAGGAAGAAAATAGCTTGGAATTTGGCACAAATATGCGTGTACAATTATATGTCAATTGAGTATCTAAATGTACTTTCAAATTTCAAGTTCGAGAAAGAAGAAAAAAGTGCAACATTTTAGGCCTTGGATTGATGAAGTTTGACTTAGGGTCAACATAGATCTGAATCTCACAAAAATGTACATGAACACTTATCTCCAAAATCAGTATCGAGATCTACCTTCTAGTTTCAATTTTAAGAAAGTGGGAAAAAGTATAAATTTTTAGGCCTTGATTAAAACAACCTCGATGAAGGACCAAAATAGATTAGAATCCCCTAAAAATGTGTGTGAATACTTATCTTTGAAATGGCTATCCAAATCTAGCTTCATTTTCAATTTCAAGAAATTGGGAAAATTTGCAATTGTTTAGGCTGTTAGAACATCATACCACCTAGTACCATAGTCACATACCACCTAGGACCATATTCTCATTCGTTTTCAACTATGTTGCTTAGTCCAAACTTTGTTTATGTTGGCTTCCTAAGGAAATTGGGGGGTTTGGACCATTAAATACAACCGACGCCCACATTTTGATCATTCAGGAGCATGAACGCCTTCATTAATGATAATTTGGTCTCTTGGGGTGCTCCCACTCCTTAAAAAAGGGAACTAGTTTGACCAGAGATGCCCATGCATTGTATTTGAGTCTTTTTGGATATTTTGGACCATTTATTGCTGCCTAGAGCAACTCCCACTCACCCATGCACTCTAGCATGCTTAACCTACCCTTATTCATGTACAAGAATGCTTCCCCAACATTCACATAGCCATTCATGATCGTTTGAGGTGGTTTGGGAGCTTGATGGTCCACCTAGGGGTGTTTGAGGTCCAATCTAACCCTGCCACATGTATGCCACCAATTCGCCTCCAAAGGATAACTATTTTCTCCTATTGTATTATAATAATGTTTCATACATATTTACATGTTGGATTGTAATATAAAAATCAGTTATTGACACCATTTCTATGTGTTAATATTACTGTTTCAGCATACACTTTGTCAAATTCTTTTGTTGTGAGGATTCTCTTAGCTTCTAGATCTTGTTGTGAATCAGAATTTCACATGGTATTAGAGCTCTTTGGATTTGCAAGTTGAATTCAGAGAGTTCATAGGGTTCGATTTTCTATCTAGGGTCTCCACCGGTATATTTGAGAGTTTGCATTGCAGGTTTTTCAAGTGTTCTTTGTCACTTAGTGCGCATCAACAAATGGAGCAGTCTCATGTTACCTTTCTCACTCCATTCAACAATTTTGAGTGGAAGGTTGATATGGTAATCTAGTTGAGATCAAAAGGTCTCTATAGAGTTACCATGGGTACATAAAATGAGCCGAACTCAGCCGTTGAGAAGTCTAAGTATTTCAATAGATTGGATGAAGTGTTTGGGATGTTTTGTCTCAGTATTTGGAGGGATCTCTTATTTCATGTAGACAGTCTCACAAAACCAAATTAGGTGTGGATCAAGCTTGAGTCACTTTTTGGGAATACTGATGAGCTGAGAGGACACCAACTCAAAAATGAGTTGATTACTTTAAATCCAACTCACTTTAAGATGATCCATGATTTCTTCGCCAAGTTTAAATCCTTGGTACTTTAGCTGAAACAAAGTGTCATCAAAAAGAAGGAAGAGAAGTTGATATTTTCCATACTTTTGAATCTAGGGCCTGAGTATTCAGTTTTTGTTTCTATATTCCACTCAGGAAAGATGATAGTTCGAAATTGGAGAATGCTAGCTTTGGAAGACTTCATGGAGTCTTTGACTCAAGAACAAGATAAATTGGTTCAAATGGGTACCATAAAATCCACCAAGGATCAACCCTTTGCTGTAGTGTTTCAAATCAATGAAAGGGAAAGAAGAAGCCCATGGATTTGAAGCAACAAGAGAATAAGAAGCCAAAGGATTCGAAGCAACAAGAGAAGAAGAATCAAGAGAAGCCCAAATCTTCTTATGAGGGTCTGAATCCTAGCAAGGAAAAAGGAAAGAAGCAAGAGAATACCAAATGCGCTTACTGTCACAAAGGCTAGAATCCAGAGAGTGCATGCATGAATAAAACCATTGACATGATGTCACAACTCTTTGAGAAGAACAACATTCCTCTTCTAGATGGGATAAGGAAGAAAGAGGGAGCTTTGAATTCTAAAAAGGAAAGATGACATGCACTAGTTGTTGGATCTTCTAACCCTTCCTCCTTCCTCATAGATTCAGGTTCCTCAAGGCACATGTATTCCACACAAGACTCCTTCTCATCCCTACATCCATACAGTGGTCCATCCATCCTCATGGGTGATGACTCTGAGATCCCATCCAAAGGGATTGACAGGATCAATATTGACAATTAGTACTTCAACAATGTGTTGTATGTTCCTTATGTTGCAACAAACCTACTCTATGTCTATCAAATGACACATAAAAATTCACCCAAGAGAGTGAAATTCACTCGAGATGATGTGGAGATTTCATAAATCTCTACAAGAAAAGTTGTTGTCGTGGGTATTGCAAATAATGAGTCAAGAATGTACACGTTTTCACACTTTCTTACTTACTCCTCAGGGAATGTGTTCATGTCACATGCCAATGAGACCAGAAAGCTATGGCGCGAGAGGTTTGGACACCTCAACTACATATATATTCAATATTTGAGCAAAGGAAACATGGTTGAATTACTTCCAAGCATCAAGTTTTTCAAAGGCACATGCAAGGGATGCATTTCTAGGAAGTATTCAGAGCGCAAGTATGAGAAGGGGAAGGAAATAAGGGTTGTCCAAGTGCTTGAATTGATAGATTAATATCTGATAGGATCTCTTCCCACACCCTCCTATGGAAACTCAAGGTGTGTCTTAGAATTCATAGATGATTTCTCAAGGTATTGTTTGGTGTATTTTCTCACGCAAAAATATGAAGTGTATGAGATCTTCAAAGTTTTCAAAGATTTGGTTGAGAAATTGAGTGGGAATAAGATTAAGGTCTTAAGGAATGATAATGGAAATGAATATATCAATAATAACCTACAACATCTATGTGAAGAGAATGGAATTCAAATGCAACATTTTGTTCCTTACACACCACAACAAAATGGTGTGGCAGAGCACAAGAATAGAGCATTGAAGGAGATGGCCACTTGCATGTTGGAGGATAAATATTTGTCTCCTAAGCTATGGGATGAATCCATAAATTTTGATTCATATGTTTGGAACAAATTTCCACACAAAGAATTGGAAGAGAAAACTCCTTTCAAGTCTTGGAGTTGTCACAAGCCCAATGTTTCTCATTTTAGGGTTTTTGGCTCAAAGGCTTGGGCTAGAATTCCTCCCGAGAAGAGAAAAGCATTGCTACATAAAAACAACGAGTCTATAATAGTTGGATGTTCTGAATATGTAAAGGGATACAAACTATTTTGTCCCTCATCTCAGAAAACATTCATTGAGAAAAGTGTACATATCAAAGAAGAGCCCATGCAAGAGGTCGAGATAGTAAAGGGGGAGTGGTCACACCCTTCACTCAATGATGATGTAAGTGATGTTTCTCTTTCTGTTTTTTTCTTATTATGATATGGAAGATGAATATGATGACATTCATTCATATCGTGACTCACCCATAAGGAAAAAATGGGTTGATAAAACCATACAAGCAGCTGGTGATCTTGTTGGAGATCCACTATACTCTAGAAAGACTAGATCTCAGTTTCACAATGCTTTCTCCACTTGTGATTCAAATATTCCAGAGAGATGTTTTATGATGTTTGTATCTGCTCCAAATTCATATGAATATGACATGACCCGATATGGAAAACAACCATGCAAGAAGAGTTCAAGTCTTTGAAAGACAATGAAAATTGGGAGTTGGTTCCTCTACCTTCTAAGAGGAAACTAGTGCAATGCAAGTGGGTTTATAGGAATGAGATGGATATTGATGGTTAATATGTGAATTAAAATTCCATTTTTGTTACCAAAGGATTATCTCAAGTCCATGTAGTGGACTATACAGAGACATTTGCACCGGTTGCAAAGATGGACTCAATCAAGCTAGTTTTGGTCATTGTTGCATCTAAGCGATGGGAGGTGCACCAGATGGATGTGAAAATTTATTTTCTTCATGGTGAACTTCATGAGTATAGTTATATGAAACAACCTGAAGGTTCCATTCATGACCCTTCACTTGTTTTTATATCGAATAAGTCTCTCTATGGCCTTAAGCAAGCCCCCAGGGCTTGGTATTCCAAGATGGACAACTTTCTTCTCTCACAAGGGTTTGAAATATGAAAATATGATCCTAATGTGTATTTTAAGCATTTATATGACTCTATTCAGATAATAGTACTGTGTTTTGATGATATTTTGATCACTTAAAGTTGCATTTCTGATATAGGATCAATTAAGTATTCAATGCATAATGTGTTTTCAATGACTGACCTAGGATTGTTGAAACAATTTCTTGGCATGGAGATTGAGCGATATGATGCAGGTACTAAGTTCAGCCAATCAAAGTATGCTTTAGAATTGTTATTAAATTTCAAAATGGTTGAATGTAAAGCATCCAAGTGTCCCTTTTTTCAAGAGTAAAACTAGGTGATTTTGGTTCATCTCCATTGGTGGACAACTCGTTGTGTAGGCAACTAGTTGGGAGGCTTGTTGTATCTCACACACTCTCAACCTGATTTGGATTGTAAAATAGGTAATTTTTCAATATATATGCAGGATCCTCATAATATCCATTGGAATAATGATAAAAGGATATTGCATTATGTGTAAGGAACCAAACATTTTAGGATACACTATGATGCTAGTTCTCCACTAGAACTAGTTGAATTTACTGATTCAGATTGGGTTGGAGATTCCAATTACATGAAGTCCACTTTAGGTTATGTATTCATTCTTTCACATGGTACCATATCCCATTCAAGTAAGAAACAACACACTATATCCCTTTCATTGGTTGAGGCCGAGTACAGAGGAGCAATGAATGTAGCTACACAATGCGTGTGGTTGCAAAGAATTCTTGGAGAACTTGGATTTTCATTTGATTCACCCATTGTCATTTGGTGTGATAATAAAATTGAAATAAATACATCCATAGATCCAGTACAAAGATAAAGGAGAAAGCACATTGAGATTCACATGCACTACATCAGGAACTTGGTGCATGAGCAAGTGATATCAGTGTAGTACTACCCATCTGCAAAGCAAACTACTGACATATTCACCAAGAGCTTCACATAGAAGACATTCAACCATTTGATATCACTCCATGGAGTGGGTGACACATGGTGATGACTAATATTTACTTTCAAATTTCAGTCCATGTCCATTTTAGAGGGAGGCTTTATTCCCATGTGATTTTCATTCTTACCTTGGTTATATGGACAAATAATTTCTTGTAAGAGGCGACTTGAGCCTTAGTTGCAAAGGCCTCAAATTTTGATGTGGTTACACTAAGTCAGGATTAAGGGAGGGGGGGGGTGTTATAACATCATACCACCTAGTACCATAGTCACATACCACTTAGGACCCAAGTCTAATTCATTTTCACCTATGTTGCTTAGTCCAAACTTTGGTTATGTTGGATTCCTAAGGTAAGTAGTGGTTTTGGACCATTAAATACACCCAACACCCATATTTTTATCATTAAAGAGCATGAAATCCCTCATTAATGAAATTTTGGTCTCTTGGTGTGATCCCACTCCTTAAAACATGGAACTAGTTTGACCAGAGGCACCCATGCGTTGTATTCGAGTGTTTTTGGTTAGTTTGGACTATTTGTTATTTCTTAGAGCCACTCCCACTCACCCATGCACTCCAAAATGCCTAGCATACCCTTATTTATGACCAAGCATTCTTCCCCAATGTTCACATGTCCATTCGTGACTATTTGAGGTGGTTTGGGAGCTTATTGGTCCACCTAGGGAGGTTTGAGGTCCAATCTAATCCTGCCACATTTCTGCCACCAATTTGCTTCCAAAGGATAACGATTTTATCTTATTGTATTATAATAATGATCCAAACATATTTACATGTTGGACTGTAATATAAAACTCAGTTATTGGCACCATTTCTATGTGTTAATATTGTTGTGTTAGCACTGTTTCAACATTGCTTTAGCATACGCTCTGTCAAATTATTTTGTTGTGAGGATTCTCTTAGATTCTAGATCTTGTTATGAACCATAATTTCATAGAGGCCTTAGTTATAACAATGAAGATAGAATGAAAAAATAGCTAGGAATCATGCACAAATGTGTGTGCATTCTTTTCTCTAAAATGGGTATCTAAATATCTTTCAAAATTCAATTCCAAGAAAGTGGGAAAAGTGAAACATTTTAGGCATTGGTTAGACCAACTTTTAATAAGGGTGAAAATAACTTGGAATCTCACACAATTGTCCATGCACACTTTTCTCTCAAATGGGTATCTAAATCTAATTTCAAGTTTCAATTCAGAGAAATTAAGCAACAATGGGACTTTTTAGTCACAAAGAAACCTTACCTACATGCAAAAATAGCTCAGAATGCCACAAAAATGTGGGTGAATTCTTTCTCCAAAATTAGTATCCAAATCTACCTTCAAATTTAATTTTTGAGAAAGTGGGTAGAAGTGCAAATTTTTAAGGCTTGGTTAGTCCAACCTTTATAGAGGGCCATGATAGTTTGAAATCCCACACAAATATGTGCGCACATTTATTTCTAAAATATTTGTCTAAATGTACTTTGAAATTTCAATTCTAGTAAAGCAGGAAAAAGTACAAGTTTTTAGGTTTTGGGTTAGACCAATCTTAAAACAGGGAGAAAATAGTATGTAATCCCGCGCAAATATGCATGCAAGCTTATATTTCAAATGGGTATATAAATCTACTTCAAAATTTCTATTCTGAGAAGGTAGGAAAAAGTGGAACATTTTAGGCATTAGCTTGACAAATGTTGACTAAGGACCAAAATATCTAGGAATCCCGCAAAAGTGTGAGTGAAACCTTATCTTTGTAATGGGTATCTAAATCTACCTTCAAATTTCAATTTTAAAAAAAAAGTGGGAAAAAGTGCAACTTGTTAGGCCTTGGTCAAACCAACCTTGCTCGAGAGCCAAAATAGCTTAGAATCCCCCACAAATGTGCTTGAACACTTATCTTTTAAATGGGTATCCAGAGTTACTTTCAAATTTTAATTTCGAGAATGTGGGAAAAAAGTGGATTTTTTTAAGACTTGGTTGGACCAACCTTTAATGAGGGAGAAAACAACTTGGAATCATGCATAAATGTGCATGCAAACTTCTCTCTCAAATAAATATCTAAATCTAGCTTCAAATTTTAATTCCTAGAAAGTGGGAAAAGTTAGACTTTTTAATCCTTGGCTAGACCAACCTTTAACGAGGCTGAAAATATGTCGGAATCCTGTGCAAATGTTCATGCAAGCTTAGCACTCAAATGGGTATATAAATCTACTTTTAAAATTTTAATTCCCAAAATCTAGTCAAAAGTGCAACTTTTTGTGCCTTATACCACAAAATACCATAGAAATTTGCATGCACACTTATCTCACAAATGGGTATTCGAATCTACTATCAAGTTTCAATTTTGAGAAATTGAGGAAAATGTGAAATTTTTTAGGTCTTGATTAAATCAACCTTTAACGAGAGTGAAAATAGCTCAGAATCCTGCACAATTGTGCATGCATGATTATCTCTCAAATGTATATCTAAATCTATTCAAATTTCAATTTTGAGAAAGTAGGAAACAATGCAACATTTTAGGCCTTGATTGGTGACCAGGCTTATCTACAGAATGTGCATGAAGGCTTATTATATACAAAATGGGTATCCAAATCTACCTCCAAATTTCACTTGTGAGAAAGTGGGCTAAAGTGCAACTTTTTAGGCTTTGGTTAGGCCAACCTTTAATGTGGATGAAAATAGCTTGGAATCTTGCACAAATATGCCTGCAAGCTTGTCTCTCAAGTGAGTACCTAAATCTACACCCAAATTTCAATTTCAAGAGAGTGGGCAGAAGTGAAGTTTTTTAGGTCTTGGTTAGATGAACCTTTAACAAGGGAAAAAATGGCTTGGAATTCAACACAAATGCACGCCCACGGTTATGTCTCAAATGGTTATCTAAATCTATTTTTAAATATCAATTCCAAGAAAGTAGGTGAAAGGGATACCTCATAGGGCTTGGTTTTACCAACCTTGAGTAAGGCACAACATAACCCAAAATCCCACAAAAATTTGCATGAACGCTTATTTCCAAAATCAATATCTAAATATACCTTCAATTTCAATTTCAAGAATGTGGGAAAAAGTACAACTTTTTATGTTTTGGTTAGAACAACCTTAATGAAGGGCCAAAATAGGTTGAAATCCCACAAAAATGTGTGTGAACGCTTATCTTCAAAATGGGTATCCAAATCCACCTTCAAATTTCAATTTTAGGAAAGTGGGAAAAGTGCAACTTTTTAGGATTTGGTTAGAACAACCTTGATGGAGGATCAAAATGGCTCAAAGTACTGCAAAAATGTATGTGAATGCTTATATACGAAATCAATATCCAAATCTACCTTCAAATTTCAGTGTTAGGAAAGTGGGAAAAGTGAAACTTTTTAGGCCATGGTTAGACCAACCTTGATGGAGGGCCACGATAGCTCAAAATCCTACATAAGTGTGCATGCACACTCATAACTCAAATGGGTCTCTATATCTACATTCTAATTTTTAATTTTGATAAATTGGGAAAAAGTGCAGGTTTTTAGGCCTTGGTTAGATTTAACATCAACTAAATATCTTAGATCTCGCACAAACATGCGTGCAACCTTATCTCTCAAATGGATATCTAAAGTTACTTTCAAATTTCTATTCCCAAAAAGTGGGAAGAAGTGCAACATTTTAGGCCTTGGTTAGACCAACCTTTAATGGAGGTGATAATAACTCAAAATGGGTATATAAACTTACTTTTCACTTTAATTCCTAGAAATTGGGAAAAAGTGAACGTTTTAGGCCTTGGTTAGACCAATTTTGAGGATGGGCCAAAATAACTTGAAATCGTGGACATTTTTTTGTGCATAGTTATTTCTCAAATAGGTATCTAAGTCTACTTTCAAATTTCAATATTGAGAAAGTGCGAAAAAGTTAATATTCTAGGCTTTGGTTATACCAACCTTTAACAAGGGTGAAAAATATTAGAATCTCACACAAATGTGCATGCATGCTTTCCTGTCAAAAGTGTATTGCAATCTACCCTGAAATCTCAATTCCAAAAAAATAGGCAAAAATGAAACTTTTTAGTCCTTGGTTTGAGGAACCTTGCATGAGGGAAAAAATAACTTGGGATCCCGCAAAAATGTGCATCAACGCTTATCTCCGAAATGGAAATCCAAATCTATCTAAAATATCAATTTTAGGAATGTGGGAAAGTGTAAATCCTTTTAGGCCTTGGTTAGACCAACCTTGACGGAGGGACAAAATAGCTTGGAATCCCACAAAAATGTGAATGCACTCTTATGTCTCAAATAGGTATTTAAATCTACTTTCAAATTTCAATGATTAGAAAGTGGGTAAAAATCCAAATTTGTAGGCCTTGGTTAGACAAATCTTTAATGTGGATGAAATTAGCTCAAAATCTCACTCTAATTTGCATGTAAACTTATCTCTAAGATGGGTATCTAAATCTTCTTTCAGATTTGAATTCTAAGAAAGTGAGAAAAATTGCCACTTTTTAGGCCTTGATTAGAGGAACCTTTGACGAGGGTGAAAATAAATCGAAATTCCACACAAATATGCATGGACACTTATCTATCAAATGGGT
Organism: Pseudotsuga menziesii; assembly: GCA_001517045.1. Taxonomy (NCBI): domain Eukaryota; kingdom Viridiplantae; phylum Streptophyta; class Pinopsida; order Pinales; family Pinaceae; genus Pseudotsuga; species Pseudotsuga menziesii. Next base: position 119,000 of record LPNX010982795.1, on the reverse strand, counting down.
ATAAATCTACATTCAAATTTGAATTTTGAGAAATTTTGCAAAAGTGTAACTTTTTAGGCCTTGGATAGACCAACATCCTTGAATGAGGGTCAAAATACTTCAAAATTGTGCAATGTACATGAATGCTTATCTCCAAAATGGTTATCTAAATCTACCTTCAATTTCAAGAAAGTCCAAAAAGGTAAACAAATTTAGGCCTTGGTTAGACCAACCTTGACGGAGGGCCAAAATAGCTTGGATCCCAGACAAATGTTCCTCTGTGTGGTTGTCTAAGTCTATTTTCAAATTTCAATTTTGAGAATGTGGGTAAAATTGCAACTTTTTAGGCCTTGGTTAGACTAAGCTTTAACAAGGGAAAAAATAGCTCCAAATCCCACACAAATGTGGATGCAAGCTTATCTCTCGAATGGGTATCTAATCTACTTTGAAATTTTAATTCCCAAAAAGAGGAAAAATGCAACTTTTTAAGCCTTGGTTAGACCAACCTTTATTGATGGATAAAAATAGTTCGAAATCTTGCTCAAACCCATGTGCAAGCTTATCTCTCAAATGGGTTTCTAAATCTACTTTCAAATTTCAATTCCAAGAAAGTAGGCAAAGTGTATATTTTTAGGCCTTGGTCTCACCAACCTTGAAATTGGGTTAAAATATGTTAAAATCAAGCAAAAATGTGCACGAATGCTTATCTTGAAAATGTGTATCCAAATCTACTTTAAAAGTAATATTTTTAGAAAGTGGACAAAAGTTCAACTTTTTGGGCATTGGTTATAACAACCTTAACGATGGGCCAAAATAGCTCGAAATACTATTGAAATGTGCGTGCATGCTTATATATAAAATGGGTAGCTAAAACTACTTTCTAATTTCAATTATGAGAAAGTAGGAAAACATGCAACATTTTGGGCCTTAATTAGACCAACGAGGGAAAACTAGCTCGAAATCCCACACAGATGTGCATGCAAGCTTATCTCTCAAATTGGTATCTAAATCTACTTTCAAATTTTAATTTTGAGAATTTGGGCAAATGGGAGACTTTTAGGGCCTTGGTTACCCATACTTTAATGAGGGTTAGAATAGCTCGGAATCTGACACTCACATGTATGCAAGCTTATTTGAAAAATAGTAATTAATATTTATTTTCAAATTTCAAATCCGAAAAAGTAGGAAAAAGTGCATTTTTTAAGACCTTTGTTTGACCAACCTTAATTCATTCCCAAAATAGCTTGGAATCCCTCAAGATGTGTGTGAATTATTGTGTGCAAAATTTATATCAAATCTACCTTAAAATTTCAATTTCAAGAAACTGAGAAAAAGTGCAATTTTTTAGGCCTTGGTTATACCAACGTTTAATGAGGGTCAAAATAGATCAAAATCCTGCAACAATATTCCCACAAGTTTATCTCTCAAATGGGTATCCAAATCTTCTTTTCCATTTTTATTATGAAAGTGGGAAAAAGTGCAATTTTAAGGCCTTAGTTAGACCAACCTTTAATGAGGGTGAAAATATCTTAAAATCTCGCACAAATGTGCAAGCTTATCTCTCAGATGGGTATCTATCTAAAATTACTTTCAAATTTAATTTACAAGAATGTGGTCAAACGTGAAACTTTTTATGCCTTACTTAGATAGGGAGAAATTACCTCGGAATACCGCAGAAATATGCATGCACACTTATCTCACAAATGGGTATCTGAATCTACTTTCAAATTTCGATTTTAGGAAAGTGGACAAAAGTGCAAATTTTTAGGCATTGTTAAACCAACCTTTAACGAGAGAGAAAATAGCTTGGAATCCCACATAGTTGTGCATGCATGATTATCTCTCAAGTGGATATCTAAATCTACTTCAAATTTAAATTTTGAGAAAGTAGGAAATTATGTAACTAGGCCTTGATTTGACCAACCTTGATTGCGGGCCAAAAATGGTTCAAAATCCCGCAAAAAAGTGCATGAACGCTTGTCTCCAAAATCAATGTCCAAATCTACCTTCAAATTTCAATTTTGGGAATGTCAAAAAAAGTGCAATCTTTTAAGCCTTGGTTAGAACAACCTTGACATAGGGCCAAAAGAGCTTGTAATCCCACAAAATTGTGTGTGAACGGTTATCTTCAAAATGGGTATCCAAATTCACCTTTGACTTTCAATTTCAAGAAAGTGGGAAAATTGCATGTTTTTAGGCCTTGGTTAGAAAAACCTTGATGTACGGACAAAATGGATCAAAATCCAACAAAAATGTATGTTAATGCTTATCTATGAAATAGGCATCTAAATCTACCTTAAAATTTCAGTTTTAGGAAAATGGTAAAAAATGAAACTTTTTATGCCATGTTTAGACCAAACTCAACAGAGGGCCACAATAGCTCGCAATATTGCATAAATGTGCATTCATACTTATATCTCAAATGAGTATTATATCTATATTCAAGTTTCAATTAATAGAAAGTGGGAAAAAGTGCAACGTTTTTGGTCTTGGTTAGGCAAACCTTCAACGTCGACAAAATAGCTTAGAATCTCGCACAAATATGCATGCAAGCTTGTCTCTTAAATGGGTATCTAGAGCAACTTTCAAATATCTATTCATAGAAAGTGGTAAAAGTGCAACATTTTAGGCCTTGGTTAGACCAACCTTTAATGGGGGTGAAAATAACTCAAAATCCCACACAACTGTGTGTACATGCTTACCTTTTAGATGGGTATGCAAATCTAATTTTAAAATTTAATTATGAGAAAGTGGGAAAAAATGCAACTTTTTAGGCTTTGGTTAGACCAATTATGATGGAGGGACAAAATAACTTGAAATGCCACACAAATGTGTGTATGGTTATTTCTCAAACGGGTGTATAAGTCTACTTTTAAATTTCAATTATGAGAAAGTGGATAAAAGCCCAACAATCTAGGCTTTGGTTAGACCAATATTTAACCATGTTGAAAAAGTTTAGAATCCTACACAAATGTGCACACACACTTACCTCTCAAATGTGTATCTAAATCTACTTTGAAAACTCAATTCCAAGAGTGTAGGAAAAAGTGAAACTTTTTAGGCCTTGGTATAACCAACCTTGGCTGAGGGAAAAAATAACTCAGAATCCCACACAAATGTGCATTGATGCTTATCTCTGAAATGGGTATCCAAATCTATTTCAAATTTCAATTTCATGAATGTGAGGAAAAGCACATCTTTTTAAGCACTGGTTAGTTCAACCTTGATGAAAGGTCAAAATAGTTTAGAATCTCACACAAATGTGAGTGAACATTTATCTCTCAAATGGTTATATAAATCTACTTTCAAATTTCAATTATGATAAAGTGGGTAAGAATGTAAATTTTTATTCCTTGGTTAGACAAATCTTCAATGTGGATGAAATTAGCTTGAAATATCATAGTAATGTGCATGCACACTTATCTCTGAAATGGGTATCTAAATCTATTTTAAAATTTCAATTCTGAGAAAGTGGGAAAATGTGCAACTTGTTAGGACTCGATTATACCAACCTATAATGAGCTCCAAAATAACTTGATTTTCCACACAAATATGCATGCACACTTATCTTTCAAATGCGTGTATAAATCTACTTTCAAATTTCAATTCCAAGAAATTTTGCAATAGTGTAACTTTTTAAGCCTTAGTTTCACCAAAGTCCTTGAATGAGGTTGAAAATAGCTTGGAAGTGCACAAAAATGTACATGAATGCTTATCTCCCAAATGGTAATCCATATCTACCTTCAAATTTCAATTTCAAGAAAGTGAAAAAAGTGAAACTTTTTAGGATTTGTCTAGACCAACCTTGACAGAGGGCCAAAGTAGCTATGGATGTCACACTAATATCAGTTTGTGGTTATCTAAATCTATTTTAAAATTTTGATTTTGAGAAAGTGGGAAAAAGTGCAACTTTTAGGCCTTAGTTAGAACAAGCTTTAATGAAGGAAAAAACAGCTCCAAATTTCTCAACTTGGTATCTAAAACTACTTTCAAATTTCAAATCCCAAAAAGTGGAAAAAGTGCAACTTTTTAGGCCTTGGTTAGAACAATCTTTATTAAGGGAGAAAATAAGTGAGAATCTCGCACAAACATGCATGCATGCTTATCTCTCCAATGGGTATCTAAATCTATTTTCGAATTTCAATTTCAAGTAGGCAAAAGTGCACATTTTTAGGACTTGGTCCAACATATCTTGATTGTGGGTCAAAATTAATCAAAATCAAACAAAAATGTGTATGAATGCTTATCTCCAAAATGGGCTTCCAAATCTACCTTAAAATTACTATTTTGAGAAAGTGGGTAATAGTTCACAATTTTAGGCCTTGGTTAGAACAACCTTAACTGTGGGCCAAAATAACTCAAAAGTCCACTCAAATGTATGTGCATGGTTTTCTCTCAAATGGGTATCTTAATCTACTTTCAAATTCAATTCCAAGAAAGTGGGAAAAAGTGCAAATTTTTAGGCCTTGATTAATTCAACGAGGGAAAAATAGATCATAATCCCACACAAGTGTGTGTGCAATCTTATCTCTCAAGTGGGTATCTAAATATACTTTCAAATTTTAATTCCATTAATGTGGGAAAAAGCGCAAATGTTTAGGCCTTTGTTAACCATACTTGAATGAGATTGAAAATAACTTAGAACCCCACACAATTGTGTGTGCAAGATTATCCCAAAAGTGGGTATCTATTTATTCTTCAACCATAGAAATGCTTGATTCTCCATGAAGATAACTCAAAATACCTATTCTTCAAGAACCAAAACTGAAAGTAGATTCTTCTTCAATTTTGGGACATAAATAATTTCCTCCACATGTAACACATATCATGAACTCAGCTGGAATGATGTAGATCCAACTCCTTGGATCAAATGAATTGAGTTGTCCCCCAACTCTACCATGCATGTGAAAATTTTCTCCTTCAGGTTAGAGAGTGCACCCTTGTATCATGACATGTGCTTGGATGCACCATTGTCAATCAACCATGTATATTCATTGGTGATGAGAGATTCTAATAGTGCCAAGACAAGGTAATACTCCCTCCTTGTCTCCTTCTCCTCGGGTGCATTCTTCTGGGAGGTTTTTGCTACTGCAGTGGATGCATGAATCCTTCCTTGGTTATTTTTCTTTGCATGTCACTCTCTTGCAAAATGTCCCTTATTCCCATAATAGAGGCATTTAGCCTTTGATTTTTTGAATTCCTTATTGAAATCCATCTTCTTTGCATGGAAGGACTTCTTTGGAGCGAATGGATTTCTCCCTTTCTTGATTCTTGTCGCGAGGGAAAGATTCTCCTCTTTGGTGCACACAAACTCTCTATATCTACCCCTCTTCTTGAATACAGTCATGCCACAACCCCTCAAAGTTATATTTATCTTCTCATCCATTTACTGCAACCAAGAATGTCTCCCATGAGGATGGGATACCATTAATGGCAGTTTGAGGAAGATCATCTTCATCTGCTACTACATTGATGCTGGCAAGTTAATATTTCACCTTTGAAATCTTGTTGAAGAATGATTCCACGGTATCATCCCTATCCATATTTAGGTTCCAGAACTTATTTCAAATTCCTTCTTTTGGATTGGGGCCTTCTTCTCAAATAGGTTCATGAGTGTATCAAAACACTCCTTTGCAGTCTTCAATGGAGTGATCACATGCATGAGATTTGTTGTTGTATTTGCAACTTCGGAATATATTCTTATGTTTATTATTATTGTATATTGTTGCACCTCCATTGGATATGTGTTTCCCTCCTTTTGGGATGTCATTATTTTCTATGGTCATTGAGGTAATGCCTCTATTGTAAGCCAAGGAAGTAGTCCCCAAGTCAAATATAATAAAATGTATTTTTAGGTCCTTTTAGGAGAAGTCGACCCAGTCAAGTTGTAATGTCAGTCACATGAAGGGTATAAATAGGGAGGCACCCTCCCTCATTTATACACATAATCACTCACTCAAGTTTGCATGAGGAGAGAGAGAAGATAAAGGAGGAGAGAGAGAGAGAGCTACATAAGACATATTATACTTGGGTTTTTACATCTTGTGATATTGTCTTAGTGACAGAACTATTCTGAGGAAGTTTGTGGGGTTTTCTCCTTTATGGTTTCCTCGAAGAAAATATTTGTGTCTTGTGTATCTTCTCTATCTTTTTCATCTTTGATATTTTGTTGTTCTTGTTATTCTTTCATATAAATATCCTAACCAATTTGAATAAGACTAGAAAAACCAACATAGAATCAGAGCCTCCCTGAAAGAAGGAACTGTGCAGCAACGAAAACTAGGGATTCCTAGTTCAAGGTCTTCTCTCCACATATAATCAAGAATACATGGCTAGGATACCTTGCCATATAAGAGTGCATATTTTAGTGGAAGCAAAATCAAATTCAGGGAAGTTTCAATTTTTTACTGCAGGACACTGCGAGACACTATGGGAAGAAACTAGGGCATCAAATTTTGGAGGCTTCCCACCACATTTTTTAGAAAAGGACCTTACTGAGATACTGGCCTCAAGGAGGCACATCTTTCTATCCAAATAGAATTCCAAAATTCCAAGTTTAGAAAATTAGGGTTTCTCTAACAAACCCTAGGTCAACCAACTCTCGAATCAGGTCGAGAACCTCAAATTGGTAAGATCTGAATATCTGTTATTTCCATTTGAGGTTCTCATTTAAAAATGACTCACATTAGAGGAAATTTGGGGTCTAAAATGGGCCTTATAAGAAAATGCACCAAAAATAAGTTCTTGTGAGTTGGAATTCAAGAACCAATAGAATTCCAATAAAATGAGTAAACCATAATGATTGAATTAACATATTTGTCATAAAAAAAAATACTTTTTTTGTTCATATTTTCGACATATCTCCCTGTGTTTTTACTCAAATTTTGATCAGGGGATCTCGTTGGATGCAGAATCAAAAGGAATCTGATTCTGCATCCAACGAGCACCCACATTGCATACTTTTGACGGACCCCGCTACCCCAAAAACAAGAAATACCTGAAAAAACGTGATGATGACATCATTATCACATTTTTTCAGGTATTTCTTGTTTTTGGGGTAGCGGGGTCCGTCAAAAGTATGCAGTGTGGGTACTCCTTGGATGCGGAATCAAACTACGCATCCAACGAGCTCTCCTGGTAGAAATTTGAGTAAAAACACAAGGAGATATGTCCAAAATGCGAACACAAAAAGTAGTTTTTTTCTTTTTTCCTCCAAAATTAATAAATATTATTTTATTATTTTCCTTAGGAGGCCCATTTTAGACCTCAAAATTCCTCTAATGTCACACCCAAATTTATGGTAGGCTTGAGGGGGCTCATAACTTCTGAGCATGGAAGTACAAGATCTCCTTGATGCTTCAAGAAAATGACTTGGATCAGTATATTAGCAAGGAATTTCCAGAGCTAGAGGGACATGAGGCTAAGGATTTTCAAAAGAACTTTGTTAAGGATGAGAGGATCATTGTATATTATATTAAGGATCACCTCATCCCTCATGTGTCATCCTTGAAGACACCTAAGGAATTATTCGATGCTTTGAAGAAGTTGTTCGAAGGAAAAAAAATCAATAGGAATACGACACCAAGGAACTAGTTAAAGAATGTGAAGATACAAAACCCAGATACCATGCAATCCTAATTCACAAGTGTTTCTCAATTCAAGGAACAACTTGAAGCAATCGAAGAGAATGTAGAAGAAGGAGAGATTGTTATGACCACCTTGAATGGTCTCCCTAGATCATGGGATTCATTCATTCAAGGAATATGTGCAAGAAGAAGGTTGATCTCTTTCAACGTAATCTGGGAAGAATGCGCACAAGAAGAAGCTCGCCTCATAACAAGAGAAGAGAATATGGGAGCAACTGAATATCAAGCTCTCACATTCCACATCGGAAGAAAGACGAAGAACCACCATCACAATAAGAGGAATGATCGTTATCAGAAAAGACAAAATAAGTTCAGAAAATATCCTTCCAACATCCGATGCTATACTTGTGATGAGAAGGGACATTACTCCATATATTTTCCAAAAAATAGAGGATCCTTCAAAAATAAGTCAAATAAGAAGATAGATCATGCTCACATCGCTAAATATGATGAACCAACGATAAAGAGACTCAAATTAGTGAGAGAGGATTCCTCAAGTGATGAAGAGTTTGTTCTTATCTCAGAACTCACAGCAACTATATAACATGGAAGCAAAGATTGGATTGTGGATAATAGGGAATCCAAACATATGAAGAGATACAAAGAATCATCCGCTAATATTTCTAAGCATGAATCACCTCACAATGTGAAACTTGGAGATGATTATCAGTACCCCATAAAAGGAAGATGGAGAAGCTTCATTCAAGCTAGATTCTAGAAAATATTTGAAGATAAAATATGTGTTTGTGAGAATTTCGATCTATAGCAATATCTAGGATCCTTAGAGAAACTCACAAATCAAATTTGATGCAAAACCAACAAAAAGCCATTAAAAGAGAAGCAATTTACACATGCAATGTGAACAGAAACAGGTTATTATTTGACTTTATAATATTAAAACATGTTAGTAACAAGTTTATATTACATCAGAAGTTTTTCGTGAGGCTTAGGAATCCCAATGTGACTGTACAAGTGAAATTGGAAAAATTGGCCTCAATCCCCCCTAGGTGGGACAAACACACTCCAAATAAGCCCAAATGGCCATGAATTGTTGTGTGGACATGGATGAGGTTACATGGGGAAATCATAACACTTTGGCATGCATGGGTGTGAAAAAATAGGTGGGTGAGAGGCTCTAGGTGGCTATAAATGCACAAAATCAGCCCAAAATTGGACAAAATCCACCTCTAGCGCTCCTAGTCAACCAAAATGTCCACATTCAATGAATGGGAGCACACCAGAAATGATGAGGGTGCAAATGTGGATGGTTTACTGAGATGGAGTGCTCATGTGGGCGTGAATGCACCAATTTAACTGGTTATTGGTCCAACTAAGCACCCTAAGTCCAAAACCATAGTGTATCAATGCAAAATGCAATAAAATTGACTATGGAGTTAGAATAAGGTACTAAAGGGTTGGATTGCTTCTATAACACCCTCCCTTAACCAAAAAATGAGTACATCTCATAAAATGAAGGAGGCCTTGGCAACAAAGGCTCAAGTCACCTCAATTACATAAATCAAAAATTTTATTTGTCCATATGAAGTGAGGAAAAGAAGGAAAACCACATGGGACAAAACCTTCCCTCAATAATGGACATGGGGCTGAAACCTGCAACAAATAGTAGAAATCACCATCCATCACTCACCCCAAGAAAATATCTCAGGTAGGTGAAGGTCTTCTCTATGAAAGTCTTGGTGAAAATGTCAGCAGTTTGCTCAATGGATGGGTAATGCTTCGGTGAAATCACCATGGCATGCACTAAGCCCCGGATGTAGTGCATATGGATCTCAATATGATTTTTCCTCTGCCTATGAACTGGATCAGTATATATTTTTATGGCACTTTGATTTTCCACCCAAATGTTGGTAGGAGAATCAATTGTGACACCAAATTCCCGAAGGATACCCTGCAACCAAACACACTGTGTAGCTGCATTGATTACTGCCCTGTACTCAGCCTCTGCTAATGAAAGTGAAATGGTGTATTGTTTCTTAATTGAACAACAAATGGGACCTTCAAAAAGAATAAATAAAAAACCTAAAGTTGATTTTCTTCCAATGGGATATCCATCCCATTTTGAATCAAGAAATCCATCTAGTTGAAGTGAAGCACTAGATGAATAGTGCACCCTGAAAGTCTTTGTACCCTGGACATACTGAAGAATTTTTTGGATTCCTTCAAATGGATCTCATGTGTCTGGTGCATATGTTTTGCTACAACAATTACATCACAAGATAAATCTGTTCTTTTATGTGTAAGATAGAGCAATCCTCCAACTAGTTGCATGTAGAGTGTAAAATCTACCAATGGAGAATTTCCAAATTCACACAATTTGATGCCAGAAAGAAAGGGAGACTTGGATGCCTTACACTTAGCCATGTTAAACTTATTTATTAGTTCTAAAGCATACTTTGGTTGAATTAACATGATTCCCCTTTTGGTTTTCCCAATATCCAAACCCAAAAATTTCCTTAGCAATCCTAGATCGGTCATGGCAAATTCACTATGTAAAGATGACTTAATTGAACCAATTGAAGTGGTGAAGCTCCTTGTAATTATAATTTCATCAACATAGAGAAAAATAACCTACAAAATACCATCATGTTTCTGCAAATATACATTAGGATCTGATTTGCATCTTGTGAAACCAATAGAGAGCAAGAAAGCATCCATTTTAGCATACCAGGCCTTGGGGGCTTGCTTGAGTCCATAGAGATATTTCTTCAGCCTACAAACAATTGAAGGATCCTCTTGGAAACCTTCATGTTGCTGCATGTATATCTCTTCCTGTATCTCACCATGTAGTAATTCACTCTTGACATCCATATGGTGAACTTTCCAACCCTTACTAACTGCAATTTCTAGAACTAGTCTTATGGAGTCCATCTTTGCAACCGGTGCAAAGGTATTGGTATAATCCACACCATGGAATTGAGAGTATCACTTAGAAACTAATATGGCTTTGTATTTCACATATAAACCATCATCATAAATTTTGGTTCGAAATATCCATTTGCATTGAACAAGCTTCCTCTTGGGAGGAAGGGGAACCAATTCCCATGTCTCATTCTCTTGGAGAGAATGGAATTCTTCTTCCATTGTTGTTTTCCATATTGGATTATTAAAATATTTCTGATATTAATTTGTATTATATCCAATCAGAATATAACAGTGCTCAACAAGAGCACTTTCACTTGCAAAGAAAGCATTACTAGATTGAGATCTAGTCTTCCTATGCTCTTGGAGATTTCCAGCCAATTCCCCTACAGTTTGTATGTTTTTTTCAGCACACTTGGGCCTTGATGGTGAATAATATACAGAAATTTCATCTACATCCATATCATATTTAGGAATATCATAAAAAACAATGCATGAATCATCACTTACATCATCAAATTGTTGAGGAGAAGAGCATTCCCCCAGTGCAAGCTCAAAATCTGGTATTGGTTCCTCTTCGAATGGCACACTTCTCTCAACAAAATTCTAAAGTGTGGAAGTGTCAAAGATTTTGTAACCTTTTTTATCCTAACCATACCAAACCATGATGCATTCCTTGCTTTGTGGTTGCAAGGCCTTCCTCTTTTCAGAAGGGATTCGAGCCCATGCTCTTGATCCAAAAATCATGAAATTTGAGACATTTGGTTTATGGCCAAACCATGCCTCGTGGGGAGTATTTCCTTTTAATTATTTGTGGAAGGATTTGTTCTATATATTTGCATAAAAATTAATGGCCCCATCCCATATCTTGGGACTTATATCCCTTGCTTCAATCATGCAAGTGGCCATCTCCTTGAGAGATCTATTTTTCCTCTTTGCCACACTATTTTGATGAGGTGTGTAGGGAGTTGAATGTTGCATTTGGATGCCAAATTCCTCACAAATTTGCTGCATGATTTTGTTGACATACTCCTTCCCATTATTATTCCTAAGGATCTTAATCTTATTCCCACTCTGATATTCTACCAATGCCTTCCAAATATTCAATTGCTCAAAAACTTCAAATTTTAATTTGAGGAAGTACACCCAACAGAATCTCGAATAGTCATCAATAAATGTAATTACATACCTTGATCCACCATATGATGGAGTGGGAAGAGAACCAATCAGATATGAATGTACCAATTTAAGTGGTTGTGTGGCTCTCCTTGCCATTCCCTCCTCATAGCTTCACTTTGGATGCTTCCCATCTACACAGCCAATGAAATCTCTATTTGATGATTTTATTTATAGAATTCCTTCCACCATCTCATCTCTGTGTAGTGCTTGGAGGTACTTGTAGTTCACATGACCAAACCTCTCATGCCATAGCTTGGAAGTCTCAACGGAATTTGAGATCATATCTTGGTCATTGGAAGTATGTAGGAATTTTGAAAACTTGTGCATCCTCTCATGGTGGTCTACATACCCAATTGCAACAACTTGGTTTGATGAGATTTATGCAATCTCTACCAAGTCTAGAGTGAAGGTAACTCTATTTTCTTTTCCTGTATGGGTCATTTGACAGACTGACATAAAATTTTCTACAACACATCACTGAAGTAACCATGCTATAGATCAATCCTATCAATTCCCTTGGTCTGGATTTCATAATCATCCCCCATTCGAACTATTGGTCTAACATTCGAATGCATGGAGGAGAAGATATCTCTTGTGGCTATCATGTGTATAGAATCCCCTGAATCAATGATGAAATATGAGGAATTAGAGGTACCATCTACCAAATCATGACATTTCTCCTTGTTTTCTAAACTGGAGGTGCCATATTTCTTCCTTGCGCTATCTAGGACATGGATGTTGTTCTTCTCTAGCAACTGCATCATCTGGTCAATGGTTTTCTTCGTGCATGGTATCTCTGGATTCCATCCCTTGTGTAAATGGGTGCATTTGGTATTCTCTTTCCCTTTATTGTCCTTCTCCTTGGGAGGATTTGAACCCCCATCACTGGATTTGGGTTTTTCTAATTTCTTCTTCTCTGGCAGCTTCGAATTATTTTCCTTGGACTTTCCCTTGGAGGAATTCAAAACTCCCATGTTCAAGGATTGATACTTAGCCTTGATGGTGCCCATTTGGACCAGCTTGTCTTGCTCCTGAGTGAGGTACTCCATGAAGCTCTCTAGACTTGGAATTTTCTAGTTTCGAAGTGTTAACTTGACAGAATGGAATGTGCTGACAAAGACTAAGAATTCTGGCCCTAACTTTGAAAGGATGGACAAAATCCATTGGTCCTCTTTCTTCTCAATCCCACATTGCTTTAGTTGCATCACAAGTGACTTAAACTTGGTGAATAAGTCATGGATAGTGTCAAAGTGCGTTGGGCTCGGTTTGATGAGGTCGTTCTCAAGTTGGTGTCCTCATAGTTCATCATTTTTCCAAAGAGTGTCTCTAGTTTTACCCATACTTCATCGGGGGTTGTTAAACTATTTATGTGGAACAAAATATCTCTTGAGATACTCAGGCATAATAATTCATATGCTTCATCCAATCTGTTGAAGTACCTGTCTTTCTCTACAGCAGAGTTTAGTTCCACCTCTGTGTCCATGGTAACTCTGTCGAGACCTTTGGATATCAATTGAATAACCATATCTACCTTCCAATCAAAGAATTTGAAAGGTGCTACAAATATGTGTGTAGCTTCCATTTCTTCCTACGCTAATGCTAATGAAATTGCCCAATGTCCTACAAAAATCACTCAATTTTATCTGGAATTTCTTTAAAAATGCAGCTCAAAATGCTCTGAATTGATCTGCAACTCACTAAAATCCACTTATTTTTGATACCATGTGATAATTTTGATCTATAGAAATATCTAGGATACTTAGAGAAACTCACAAATCGAATTTGATGCAAAACCAACAAAAAATCATTAAAAGAGAAGCAATTTACACATGCAATGTGAACATAAACAGGTTATTATTTGACTGTATAACATTAAAACATGTTATTAATAGGTTTATATCACATAAAAAAAATTTCGTTAGGCTTAGGAAGCCCCACTGTACAAGTGAAATTGTCCAAATTGGCCTCAATCCCCCCTAGGTGGGCCAAACACGCTCCAAATCAGCCCAAATGGCCATGAATTATTGTGTGGACATGGATGAGGTGACATGGGGAAATAATAACACTTTTACATGTGTGGGTGTGCAAAAATAGGTGGTTGGGAAGCTCTAGGTGGCATTAAATGCACCAAGTCAGCTCAAAATTAGACAAAATCCACCTCTAGTGCTCCTAGTCAACCAAACTGTCCACATTCAATGAATGGGAGCACACCAAAAATGATGAGGGCACACATGCAGATGGTTTACTGATTTGGAGCTCTCATGTGGGTGTGAATGCACCAATTTAACTGGTTATTGGTCCAACTAAGCACCCTAAGTCCAAAACCATAGTGTATTAATGCAAAATGCAATAAAATTGACTAAGGAGTTAGACTAAGGTACTAAGGGGTTGGATTAATGTTCTAATAGTGTAATATGTTTGAATATTGAAGAAGAATCATCTCTCCATCTTTGTACTAGATGCAAATGGAATAAGAGTTGCATTTGTTGATGGACAAGCCTTAATGTGGCCAAGATGAAAGACAATAGATGATGGAACTGTGATTAGAGAGTAAGAGGGAGGCTTGTACAAATTGAAGGGAAAACCTAAACAAGAATTAGTTCATGACTCCATAGAACCAAATGAACTATGACATATAAGGCTTGCACATGTTCACTATAGAGCACTACCGATAACAAGCAAATTTGTTTCAAGACTTCTAGAAATCCAAACAAAGCATGAAGGAATTTGCAAGGGATGCACACAAGGAAAGAACGTGGAGAAGAAATTTCTCAGTATTGAAAGAAAAGAAAAAAGAATAATGGATATAATCCACTCAGATATGTGTGGAATCTTTTCATCCAACTCACTAAGCGGGTATGGATACTATGTTTCATTTATAGGTGATTTATCATGTAAAACTTGGATATATTTCTTGAAAAGGAAAAATGAATTCTTAAACAAGTTCAAGAAATTCAAAGCCTTGGTCGAGAATGACACTGAAAGGAATATCAAGACTTTGCGGTTAGATAATGGTGAAGAGTTCATCTCAGAAGAATTCAAGTAACTCTGCCTTAGAATCTGGGATTAAGAGGGATTTGAGCACTCCATACAATCCTCAACAGAATGGTGTCATGGAACAAAAGAACATAACTATAATGGAAGCAGTGAAATAAATGCTACATGATCAGTATATTCCAATGCACCTTTGGGAAGAAGTGGTAAGGACAACTATGTATGTATAGAACCATACTCCTCACTGAGTACTCGACAACAAGACTCTTGAAGAGGATTTCTCGGGAGAGAAACCGGAAGTCATACATCTTAGAATATTTGGCTTCCTGGTGTACATACACATTCCAAAGGAAAAGAGCACCAAGATCAATCCTTATGGGAGGAATGGGATATTCATAGGATACAATTCCACTTCAAATTACTACCGAATATACTTCCTAGGATTCAAGAATATAGACATAAGCAAAGACGTAACATTCGACGAAGACTTAACATACTACAGATCCATAAAACTACATATTGTAGAAATTGAAGAACTTGAAGCAAAAAGAGTCGAGACATGGAAATAGAAGAAAACCATGAAGATCATGACATGGAAGAACCATAAGAACATGTAGAAACACTTCACGAGATGAAATCCCATAAGAGAAAACCAGTATGGGAACAAGAGCTACTACAAGATGCAGAAATATATGGATCTCCAGATGGAATGCATAGAGAGAGGAAGAGATCTAAATCATACAACAACTATGTGGCCTTGCTATGTGACATCATTGACAAATAACCTTCCAACTACGAAGAATCAACTAATAATAAAGAATGGAAGGGTTCCATGATCGAGGAATACAAGTTGATCATGAAGAATGATGTCCGAGAGATAGTTCCGAGACCAGAAGGGAAGTCTGTTGTGACTTCGAAGTGGATATACAAGATCAAGCATGTTGCAGATGATAGCATTGAAAAACACAAGGCAAGGTTCATGGCACGTGGCATCTCTTAGAAAGAAAGCATAGACTACGAGGAGACATTTGCACCCATATTAAGATACACTTCCATTAGATATATACTTTCATTGGTTGTAGTAATGAAATGGAAGATACACCAAATGGATGTCAAGACAACATTCTTGAATGGTGCATTTGAATAGGAAGTGTACATGGAGAAACCACTAGGATTTGAGACACATGATAGGAGGACACATGTGTGCAAATTGAAGAAATATTTATACAGATTGAAACATGCACCCAGGACATGGTACGACAATATGGACAACTTTATGATGAGATTAGGATTTACCAAGAGTAAAGCGGGTTCCAACCTTTACATTAAGGTTGAATACATAATATCGATGATGCTCCTGCTATATGTTTATGGCCTATTTCTGAGAGGAGAGGACGAACTCATCGTAGATGCAAAGAGGAATATTGCCACTGAGTTCAAGATGAAATACTTAGGAATGATGCACTATTTATTAGGCATGTAGGTGTAGCAGAGTATAGATGGGGTTTTCCTTAGTAAAGGAAAGTACGTCGTGGATATTTTGAAGAGATTCAGAATGGTAGACTACAAGGCGATAGCCACACCTATGGCATCGAACCTGAAGCTATTGTGCAATGCTTCATCAGAGATAGTTGATTCCATGATGTATCATCATATGCTTGGATCATTGATCTACCTGAAGAATACAAGACCAAACATATTATTTGTTGTGAACACCTTGAGTCAGTTCCTGAAAGAGCCGAGACATGTTCACCGAGTAGTTACAAAGCATATATTGAGATACTTGAAGGGTACAGTTTATTATGGGCTCAAGTATTTCGTGAAACAAAATATTAACCTACATGGCTATGTTGATTCAAATTGGCTAGGAAGAGATACTAATAGGAAGAGAATTACATGTTGTTGCTTCAGTTTGGGATTTGACATGATCTCCTGGTTTAGCAGAAATTAGTCTTGTGTGGCGCTTAGTACAACCGAAGAAGAATACGTTGCAGCTTGCTTGGCTAGTTGTTAGGAAGTATGGATACAAAAGCTACTGTCTAATTTGTTTGATCTCGATTTATAGGAGGCTTGTATCTTTTGTGACAACCGGAGTTGTATCTTTAGGAGAAGTCGACCCATATAGGGTAACAAGTCATCACAGTCAAGTTTTAAGGTCAATCACATGAAGGGTATAAATAGGGAGGCACCCTCCCTCATTTATACACACACTCATGCTGATGTATTTGTAACTTTAGAAGATATTCTGATGTATATTATCATTGTATGTTGTTGTAACCCCATCAGATATGTGTTTACCTCCTTTCGGGATGTCATTATTGTGTATATACCTTGAAGTACAACCTTCGTTGTAAGTCGGGGAAATAGACTCGAGTGTAACATCATGTAATGTGTATTTGGAGTCTCTCTAGGATAATTCAGACTTGTTAGGGTAAGAGGTCGGTCCCAGACATGTAATAGGATATTCAATGGATTAGTATTAATAGGGAGGTGCCTTCCGTTATTTACACACAACTCACACTCACTTAAGTTCGCATGAGAGAGAGAGAGAGAGAGGAGGAGAGATAGATAGTTGCTAAAGACTTCTTATTATTGGGATTGATAATATTATGACATAGTATTTGTGACTAAACTATTCTGAGGAAGTTTGCATGGTTTTCTCCTTTGTAGTTTCCCTGGTGAAAGTATTTGTCTTGTGTATAAGTTATATCTTATGCATATTGATGTACTTGCTGTTATTTTAGATAAATATCCTAACTAAGTTAACAATATCTAAGAAAAACTAACACGGTATCAAATCCTCTCTGAAAGAAGGCATTGTTCAACAGCGGAAACTAGGGACTCCTAGTCCAAGGTCTTCTCTCCCTAGATCATCAACAAAAGAGGGCTAGGCTAACTCGCCTCAGTAGGGTTCATATTTTGGTGGAAGCAGTTTCATATTTGAAGAAGTTTCAATTTTGACCATGTCACTGGTGCTGGGAGAAACTAGGGAATCAAGTTTCATAAGACTCCCACCTCAGTCTTTAGGAAAGGACCTTGCTGAGTAACTTGCCTCAAGGAGGAACATATTTCTGTCCAAACAGAATTCCCAAACTCCGTGTATGGAAAATTAGGGTTTCTTTGACAACCCCTAGGTCATCCAATTCCAGAACCATGTCAGACATCACTAGAGAAGTTTCAGAACTAGAAAGAGATGAGGCTAATGCTACTCATAAGAAGAGCTTGGCTAAGGCCAAGAGAATAGATTCATATTCTATTAAGGATCACCTCATCCCCCATGTGTCATTATTCAAGACACCGAAGGAAGTATATGATGATTTGAAAAAGATGTTTGAAGGGAAGAACATCAACCGAAAGATGACTTTGAGGAACCAATTGAAGAATGTGAAGATACAGAACTCAGGAACTATACAATCCTACTTCACAAGGATTGATAAAATCAAAGAACAACTTGAAGTAGTTGAAGAGAATGTCTAAGAAGAATAAATTGTGATGATTACCTTGAATGGTATCCCTAGATCATGGGAATCATTCATTCAAGGAATCTGTGGAATAACGAGGTTGATCTCTTTCAACAGACTTCAAGAAGAATGCACACAAGAA
This sequence comes from Pseudotsuga menziesii, assembly GCA_001517045.1. Lineage (NCBI taxonomy): Eukaryota > Viridiplantae > Streptophyta > Pinopsida > Pinales > Pinaceae > Pseudotsuga > Pseudotsuga menziesii. Next base: position 100,719 of record LPNX010982795.1, on the reverse strand, counting down.
GAAGCTCGACTTGTAACAAGACAAGAGAATATGGGAGCAACTGAATATCAAGATCTCACAGTTCACGCTAGGAAGAACTACAAGAAGATGGAGAAGAAGGAGAACTATGATCAAAACAAGAAGAAGGACAAGAACTAAAAGTAGATCAAGAGAGATACTTCCAATGTTCGATGCTATACTTGTGATGAAAAGGGACACTCTGCAAGAGACTATCTTATCAATAAAAAGAGACATCATGCTGATGTTTTCCTGAGGATGCAACTTAGGATCTAGAGGATTCCATGAGGGAAGCATACCCTCATATATTTTGAAATTTTGTGGCATGTATGTAATATATCGAGGAAAATGCATTGTTTAAGGGGGATGGGGATGTAATACCCCAGATGTTAAGACCCAAACTTATAATATTCCATGTGACTTATGTTATTTTTCATTATGGACTTGTGATATTTTATATGATTATGGAATTATGATCCTTTGCATGATTAACGTGATTAATAACTTATTATTATTGTTTAATAGCGTGACTTTGGACTTTGGCACTATTATTAATGTTAATGTTATAACTAGAATGTTTGCTATATTCTTTGAATGTTGTTACTATTGATTAAAAAAACAATTGGCTCAACAAAGGAAAGTAACAGAATATGGGAGACCATGGAGTCCACAAAGTGAGAGGGAATGGGGACATCCCTAGAAAATTATAACTTGTTTTTGGCTTAAGTTTGTCCATCCTAGTTCATATTTACACCTTGGTGACATTAATAATGTTGATCACCCAAAACATGTGCAATGGATCCTATTCTCAATATTTATGGACTATAGAGTTAATATTTCATATTTTCTACACCTTAATGGACCCCTCTTTCCTATGGCACCCTCCTTGGGAAGATACTCTCTCACATGAGCCTTTTTCCTACTTTTTAGGGGTTGTAAGTTATTTTGTAGCTTCCACTCTTACACTATGCATTAATGATCCTATTTTTGTGCTTCCATGATATTTATGACCCTATTGGATGTATTATCTCACCTATTTCTCCATCCTTGATGTTTGTAACCCCCTTTATGTATTAGTGTGCCTCCATGTACTCTTCATGGCTCCACTCCTTAGTTTTTTGAAACTCCTCCTCATGGTGCTAATTTAGGAAAGGGAATATTTTCACTAATCCACCACTCCACTAATTCAAGTTGAGTCTCCATGATGAAGGTTAAACCCTTACCTCTCTCTAATTTGAGTTGATCACTTTGGGTTACAGTTTTCCTCCTTATGCAATATGCCCTCTCCTTGTTGAAGTTAATCTCGATCTTTGGACCACGTGACTTGTGTTATATATGCATACATGTTGGAAATGTTGGTAGGATTGGGAGTGTATTTATAAGTATATTTAGTCTATTTGTTTTCCCTTTTATTCCATTCTATCACTCTACTAGTCAAATTTCTCACACAAGAAGCCATGAAATGGGAATGACGAGCTAGGTCATATCCCATGGGAAGTGGAGACAGACATGAAAGCAGTAGTGGGAATCATTGTGTTTCTCAGAAGAGGTAGTTCCGAGAGTTGCTAGACTAAGTGTTCCTCTACTTATGGATCCATGGTCTTAGCTCAAGGGTGACCAGTTCAAGCAGAGAATTCTTGACGGTGTCTACGGTTGGGAGGAAAGTCTTCCTGTGGTAGCAAGTTTCCCATATCTTGAGATAAGTATTTCTTATATGATTTTTTTATGTTTTAACATATTATTATGATGATTATGTGCAAAGGTGGCTGAATTGAATTATCTATATGTTTAATTATTGTATGTCATAAACTAGTTACAGGAAGAATGGACTCCATAGGATTCGAATTCGTGATGCTATCCATTATGATCTTATTTATCTTCTTCAAAAACTGTAACTATGACTCTATGGTACTAGGAGGAGTGCAACCATATGTTCTGGTTCACCAATATCTGTTCATTTTTTGTACTTTGGTACCTATTGTATTGTGTTCAGAACAATGTTTCCATTAAGGATCACCTTTTTTGTCGAAAAAGGTTTCTGTATGACCAAGATATGTCTGTTTTGGTCCAACGGTTTTCCCAGTGCCAGGTTGAGCGCACTAGTTGTTAGATTGGAAATGTTCTATGCATGGATATGCTCCTATTTTCAGATCTAAGCTTCAATAATGTAATCTGAATGTAGTATTGATTTATGGCTCAAGGGAGGAAGCCATAAAATCTAAAATATATTAGTGAAAAATGGTTGTAGGGGACAACCATTGGGAGGTGATTTTGTGGGTTGTGATTGCAGCCGATGCCTTTTGTTTTGCCTTGGTTGTGGTGCGGTTGTAGGTTACAGCCTACATATGTTTCTTGATGTGTGTTTTAATTAGTGTTTATATTCACTAAAATCACCGAACAACACCACAAACTAATTGAATCTGCAAACAATTAACTACACAATACTTGACAATTATAAACTATGTTTTCAATAATCTCTATGAAGTATAAGAATTTAATGTAGGACCTTAATCACACTATGATAATAGATTCATTATTCATGCAATGAATGCGGTTATGAACTTAAATTTAATGTTGATATATTTTATTAAGTGTTGAGATTTTTAACTGAGGGCGATGAATTAGTTAATTAAGTAATTTAACTAAGTAACACAACCTTAGTAATGTTTATCAAAGTTAGAACTTTAATGAATCATTTAATGGTTAGTCATCCTAACCTTATTATGTTGTTCTTAAAATTAATTTTAGAACATTTTTACTTGTCATAAGGGGCGGGGACATTACAGTCACATACATAGTAGCTGGGATACCATTGTTCTTGAGCAGCCCTGACCACATTCTTGAGCCAGTCCTTTACTTTGAGATCAACAGAGGATGAGATTCCATTCGATTATCACTCTTATTCAGTGGATCTAGAGCATTCAAATGATTAGTCTCATGCCATGATTGAACCTCATGACCCCAGATTTCATGACTGAGTTATCCATTCTTCATTTTTCAGAGCAGAGATAGTGACAATTCCCATGATATACAACAACCGTGTTCAATGCCTTTCTCATATTGTTCATATCAGGTACATGTATATGAACTGAGTGATATATGGATATGTACATGTGGATTTTTAGTTTTTCTTGGTTTTTTATTTTACTAGTTAGACTTGGTTGATAGAGGTTGTATGTTGATGATATCTTATTGGTTTTCATTGAGGTCAAAAGTATAAGTGATCTAGTTTCTATGTTCAAGAGATTTTTTTGTATACTCATTGGTCATGCTCTACTCTTAGTATGGATTTGGTCATTTCCATTTAGGCACATAACTTGCAAACCTTGACACCATTTTCACTATCTTCATTCATGTGTTTTCTTCCATTATTTTGTTTAACCCCTGCTTGTATCTTAATTGGTGACATCTAGGATTTCCCCCACCTCCACCTCTATGTTGGAATAGGTCTTCATGTTTAAAATGTGTCTCAGTGTTGGTTTGTGTGATTCTCATCATAAATATTGTCTTATTCTAGGTATTGAGCACACGTTGTCATACATAAAATTGTATTTAGACATTAAGTCACCATAACTTAAATGTTATATCTAAATGGATGCCTAGTCGAAAAAAACAATGTTATTAAACACTGATGCAAACAAAGTGTAAAAGTCAACTAGTTGCAAAGAGATGAGCACTCATCCTTTGTATGATGTGAGGTCATTTTCCCCAAAAGGGAAACAAGGTGGTCAATCCATCGCACCTATGGACGGTGGTGGGAAATGGAGGTCACATCGAGTCATTATCTAAGGCCTCTCAAATTATTTAGGGCACCTTCTCTTGAAGGATGGCTAGTTAATTAAATGCTAAAGTGATCAATGTTAAATCTTAAAGTGTATGAAATATGAGTTTAAATCAAATTAAAGTAAAGGTTACTTTTCTAGATTCTGGTTGAAACATTCTCATTATTCCATCCATTTGTGAGACACCACCATTCCCCAGTGTCCACTTGTTCTATCATACGTGTTGTGTGGATCCCCTTTTCCTCTAGGGTAGATGCTCACAATGTTGAGAGTCAAGCCATTTCCCTGGCCTTACCTTACTTTTATCACCTTCACCCCTGACTAGCAAAATGGCCAAGTCTATGAATGAGTATACACTTGAGGTTCATGTTTATAGCAATTGATTACTTTGATTTGGATCTATTATTTATATGTATTGTGCTTATAATCGCAAATAGAATCCAATTGTACTTTAATAATACTAATAACATAGATAATTGAGCATGATATATCCATTTTGTACCTTATAACATCATATATTTTCATTTGAGTCATCATTTTGATCATTTTTTATTTGGTTCAACCTAGTTTGACCAAGTCAACAATAGGGTCCAGGATGATTTTTGGCCTATGGTGGTGGATGATGATTATTTATTGTCTATCACAACCCATTAAACATATGCATGCATCAGATGATGATTTATCATCGTGGCTTGTGTTATTTTTATGGTTATTAACATTTACAAGCTTTATTGTTATTGTTATTCTAACATGGATGGGGATTTTGAAGTATATTTTTTATGGAAATATGGTGTATGAGTATCCATTCCTAATGGACTCATATTTTCTAAGTTCATTGGTGCACTCAATTTTCAGTTTCGATCACTTGTACTTGGTATACATATTATTTTGTCATTCAACAATTGCTTGCTTTAGTAAATTAAAATAAAATGCATTTAAATGGTTATTTGTTTCTCCTATGGCTCTACAGGGGTAAAGAGTGTGTAGCAAGTTGATATTACCATATTTCTATAATGCCGGTTCCATTTTTCATTTAGTTGGTTCCCAGTTTTAGTCATCGGTAAGATATGAGCTTTTTTATTTTCCAAAGGTAGTATTTTGACATATTAAAATAATGAAAATGGCTAACGAGGAAATCGAATTGGGTAAATGAGGCAAGGAAATGGAATGAGATTTATTTGAGGCATATTATTGATCTTATCGTCACCTTCTAGAATCACCCTCATTGTTCATGGGATCTAGACGTCTTCATTCACTTCACTTCGGGGCGTTTTGATTTGTATTGAAGGGCATGACTTAGTGACTCTAGTCATTTTATGTTATGACTTATGATTATATCTTATGATTGTTCCATGGGGAAATTCTAGTTAAGGATTCATATTGCCTCCTAGCCCCACCATGTGTTATGTGTTACTCCTAGTCACTTTTATGCGGTGCGCACCCCTTTAGGCCTCTTTCGTGAGTGCGCCCCTCTTATTTTTTAGTTGATCCATGTGATGTATGTTTGGCTAATATTATCCATTGATTAGAGTGATGTTATATTATTATCTTAGCCTTTTATGTTTTTGGAGCTAGGTTTATTGTACTAGATATATCTATTTATTGAGATGCTCTCTCATTGTAAAGGGACTTTTGGCTCTTAGAATATTGGAGTACAAGAAAACTTTTGGAAAATATATTGGAATATTTGTGAATGTTATTGTACATTATTGTTATGCCTCTTGCATAGAAATTTCAGTGGATCTTGCCTACAAAAAACATACTTTTTGTGGAGGCCAAATTGTTCTTGCAGGGATAACGACTTGCTTGAGGAGAGATTGTGGAGGCAACTTGCATCATCTCTTCTTGTGGATCGTCTCATATTTTATGGAGTGATTAATTGTTACTTCATGAACTGAATCTTTCTATTTAGATGTCATGCATCTATTCTCTTTCAATTTGTGGATCAAATCTGTCTTAGGTAGCTTGCTTTTATAGGTGAAAAGGGTGCATCCCCTCTTTGGGCCAAACATTTTACTTGGTGGATGTCAGATCTAGATTGAAAATGTAACTAGGTGGAAGGATCATCAATGTGAAAGGAAGCTGCAATCATTTTTAGGTATGATCTACAAGGTTAATATCATTTTAGATATTTTTATCCAATTGTCACATAAAACCTTCATTTTCTAGATATGATAGATCGGGCGATTATTTGAGTACGAAAATGAAAACCTACATCCATAATAATTTAAAAACCATAGATATAAAGTTTGGCATTAATTTGAATCCATTTACCCTTGGATCTAGCACTAGTCACTCCTAGGTAAGACATGCTCCTTGGGTTTTTGGTCTGTTTTTCAGATCTATCAATTGGGTGTGCTTGAACCCGCCTAAAATCCATAAATCTATTCATCAAGCACCTATATCTAGTCATTATACATCTATATCTACTCTTTTGGGTACACGTTGTCCTTATTTGCATAAACCCTGGGTGGATCTAACTTGGGTATGCCTTATTTGTACTAGATATGTCTAGATCTACATTTCCTAAGAATCTAGTGGTTCATTTCACCTCAAGTTGGGTAATTTTCTCTTGCCTTAAGCCACCCCAACTTGGACTTAACTTCATCTACCACATTTATATTTCTAGATCTAGATCCATTCACTCATAGTTTGTCTCTTGTATCCATTTTATTTCCCCTATAGTACTTTGAGTAGGTCCGCTATCCCTCATAGCCTAATAGGGGCTCTCCCTTGATCACTCTATGAATTTATCTAAAGTGATAAGAGCATGTTTGGTGTGACATCTACCCCTTTTCGTAGTGGATGAGGCTCTTGCGGTGTCACTTGGTTAGCTACCTCACCTCTACCATCCTGGATATGATACCTTTAGTGGGTAGCTACAGTTTGAGTGATAACAAACACCAAGAAGTTGCATCCCCATTTTAGGATCATATCTCGTTGGCATGATAAAGATTCCATTTATAAGGCCTCTTTGGTGGTTTATGCCAATTAGAGGAAATTTGGGGTCTAAAATGTGCCTTATAAGAAAATGCGCCAACAATAAATTTTGTGAGTTGGAATTCAAGAACCAATAGAATTTCAATAAAATGAGTGAACCATAATGGTTGAATTGACATATTTGTCATAAAAGAAAACTATTTTTTTGTTCGTATTTTTGACATATCTCCTTGTGTTTTTACTCAAATTTCAAGCGGAGGTACTCATTGGATGCGGAACTAAATTCCACATCAAACGAGCTCTCCCTCTCAGAATTTGAGTAAAAACACAGGGATATATGTCAAAAATTATAACACAAAAAGTAGTTTTTTTTCCTTCTTCCTCCAAAATTAATAACTATTATTTTATTATTTTCCTTAGGAGGCCCATTTTAGACCTCAAATTTCCTCTAATTCGAACCCCGAAAATAGACCATAATCCCCATATATGAATGTTATAGTGTATTCCTAGGGATTTTAGCATTGAACCATGACATAGGGATTGAGAACCATGTCTAGTGTTAGAAAGAGAAAGATGTATATCCTATCCACTTGTAAGCTAATGATTCCCTATGGAGGGTATGTATGGTGGTTTGAGGGATTTCACATGACCCGTGAGCTTAGAGAAAAATGTTATGACACAATACCCTTATTTAACCTTATATCATAACATGAGCCTTGAAAACCATCCCTGGTGTGCCCTTCCTCAAAACGGTGAACATATCTCCAATGTACGCTAATATTACTGATGTAAGCCTTGTGTTATAATCTAGGCCTCAATGCATGGGACATGAGCCCCAAGGTAATTTGTATGTCCTTGTACCCTAAATTTATTCCTTGGTCCATGGTCGAGGCCATAGAAACCATCTTTAGTGTTACAAATATTGAAATAGAGACCGTATCTTGCTTATAGGCCAAATGCAAAGGTTATGGCCCAAAATATATGTTTTTTTACCTTGTCATTCCTTAAGTTATAAGAAATATCCATGGTTAACCCAAATTCATGAAAAGATGCACTATATCTTTCTCACGTGTCAATATTCCCTTTGTAGGGCCATGTGGTGGCCTAAGGCTCCACAGATAGTTCATGAACCCTAAGGAAAAAAAGCTTTGGCCCAACAACTTGAATTTTCGCATAAAACCATGGCTTAGGGACTAAGAGCCATACTTGGTGTGTCAAACCTCAAAATGGAAAACATATATTACTAATTGGATAAGTATTCCCTATGTAGTATATAAATCCTTTTTGGTGGTCTAGGGAATCACATATGACCCATCAACCCCTTACCCTTAGACATTATGTTTTGAATTGATAATATGACCCAAGCAATGATAACCATTATTGGTCTTACAAATATTTAAATGGTCAAATATTGCATGTAAGCCAAATATTCCCCACATAGGGATGACGTTATGGACTAGGGCCCCATGCATGGGCCTTAATCCCTTCAGGAAAATGTTATGGCCTAGAACTTTATATGTTTACCCTCGAACCTAGACTAGGCCATGAGAGCCATCCTTAGTATGCCTAACTTGAAATAAACACCATAGTACACTTAAATGAAAAATATTCCCTTTATATGGCTTGTGTGGTGGACATAGGCCTATTAATGTCACATGAGCTCTAGAGACAAAATGGCATGAGTTAAGGTTGATGCAAAAAAAGTATCCTTACTTACATGACATATTTGGATGTGATGGGATTTGAGTTTAATTAATGTGTCCTCCCACCTTGTAAATTTCCATTTTTTTCATTTTATTTGACCCTTTTCCTTGACACATTAATCACATATTGCATTCTTTTCCTCCCTCAAATTTCTCACTAGTCACGACTTGGAAAAGTGAAGGTCAATGTCTAAACTACAATGATAATCTTAAAAGGTTTCATGATGGAATGCCCTCACATTTTGGAAATTTTTGTTGGTAATTGTAAGTGGTATGTCAAATCCACTCCAATTATCTATTAGGTACACATAAATAAACAACAAGACCAATATAAGAGCATGCAACTCTCCATGCTTGAAATGATGCATATATCCATAATTAGGACAAAGAATCTTTCCCTATAACTCTAGACTACTTGAATTAGTTGCTCTCATACCTTTTAAGGGGTGGATTTGACAATCTGAACTTGTTGTGCTTGAGCTACGTGGTCAATGAACTTTCAGTCGACACAAAAAGACAAAACCACAAGAGAGTAACAAGATAATATACAATTCTATGTAAATGACCAAGGAGATAAACAATAAACAAAGAATGATAATGAAATACACAGTGTTTGTGGGAAAGAAACGACGTTTTCATTTATAAACAATGAAGGAGAGATAACAACCAAGCCTTGGTGCTGGGATCTCTTCACAATCGAGCCTTGCCTCAAGCTTCACCTTGCCTCTAATGACTGAAGCAAGTATGGGATTATTTGGACAAAGTTTGGATGATATTACACAATATTTCTCCCTCTTCCCATGAGGGGCAAGCCACTATTTAAAGGCCTCAATGGATAGAATGGGTTGACAATTCAAAATATAAGGTAGATGGATCATCCCAAGGATAAGGTAATTTGAGTTCCACCTGTCTAGATTCTTAGGGATGAGGTTCCACGAAGGTATCTTCAAGAAACCTCTCAAAACTTCTTTTGTTTTCCTTTTTAAGTATAGAACCGCTCTTTGCATGAGGACAACACGCAGTGAAAGTGGGTATCGCTTGATGAAAGAAGGAAACAAGTGGCATCACTTTTCCTTGCTAATGGACAAGGTGTGTTTCGAGCATGCATACTGCTTGTTGCATAAGTACAAGGCGTGGTGGTGGCTCAAATTAGGGGAAAATATTAAGGAAACAATATTCTTCTTTCATATTTTCACTTCAATCTGTGAGGGATTTGAGAAATCAATTAGATATCCATCGCATAGCATGACGATGATGAGAATTAGGTGTAACTGAATCCCCCCCAAAGCATGAGGCTAGAGGGAAATAATAGGAAAAATTATTTGACAGAACATGTTATAAATTCGAGGAAAAGGTCCAAAGGTCGGAACTCATCGACAACCAAGATTGTTTTGCAGTATATTTACACTTTGATATACATCCAAAATGACTCACAACATGGCTACTGACCAATACAACGTAGATCCATGTGATATATAAATAGTTATGGCTACTGAAATACATCGTAGATCCATGTGACAAAGACTCAAATTTGGACATAGATACCAAACACACAATGTAGATCTATGCCATACAGACACAAATATGAGCACGGCCACAAACATACAATGTGGATCCATGCAATGACTCATAGAAAATACTCCATTGCAACATGGGTAAAGGTAAACATAATAGATGAATGCTCAATGCACACATAGGGTCTTCATCCCATTCTCAAGAAAGTACGATTCTATCCACATTAATAGATGTTTTTAATTTGAACATGGTAGAAACCACTTGATTACCGGTTAATCATGTGAACTGTTAACAAGTGCAAGGTAAATCGCCATTAATTTCAATGATTCCCAAGGTACCCTGGTACATCCCTTCAAATGTGAATAGATGAACTGATGTCAAAAATTTGGTTGAATCTTTCAACCAAAGGCCAATGATGAAATCCTATTGTTGAAAGTAAGGAAACCTGCCATTAATGCATGCATATCTCAAGGTACTGATCTATTTCTAAGACTAGTTTCTGGAAGATGTGGTGAAGTTGGCAGGAATAGTCTCATCAAAGGATGGCCATGATGAATCCCACATCAATGACATGAAACTCAGAACAAATTGTGGAATTTGAGTATCAAGTAACCACAGGACTGACTCAAAGGCTCAAAAAAGAGGTAGGTTTGACTGCATATGATGATTCTAAACAACCAACTTTGCACATTGAACGGCATGACTGAAGACTTGGAAGCATTGACTTGACGAGGTGTGTAGCATGACATATCGATGATGCATTCTTTGAAATGAATCAAAGGAGTAACATGACTCATGAAAGTGGATTGTGTCAGAGACAAGTTGAATACCCAACTGTTTGAATGAAATTTAGACAGGCGCCATGTTCAAAGGTGACTAGAAAGATGCCATTAATACAAATGAAACATGATTTTTATTCCCTCAATTTTTCCATCATGATTGATGAGTGCCTCTTTGATTTTTAATGAGATGAAAGAGGGTAACAAACACTCATTATAGCTTATCATAGGATAATTCCATTCTGATAGGTTTTATGAATCTAAGAAAGGAGGGGTTTGTTCCCAAAGAGGGTATTTCTATGCTTAGTTTAACGAGTCCAATGAAAGAAAACTCAACATCGTTTATGTTTAGAGAGTCTGAATGTGACTAAAGAAGACTCCGAAAAAGGTCCTTTTTCGTAACGTTTAGTCTCTAAGGCTCAAAAAAGTATAAAATACTACCCTGGACAACTCTTCTAGACAATGACTATAGTGTACCTTTTTTCATAAATAGTCAATCCCATCCCAAAAAAGGGTAAACTATTGTCGAAAAGATGAGCTTTCAAGTACTTTTACGAGTGTGAAAATAACAAGTTCACTTGGCGATCTTTTCATATTTCGAGATTCGAAAAAGAGATTAAATAGGACTCCATTGGGGTTCCTTTTTCGTAAGCATTTTTAACGAGCCAAAAAAAGAGATAAAAGTAGACTCGAAAACTTAGTTTTAGGGTTAACGAGAACGACTATAGCTTTAAAAAGTATTTGGAATATTTTTCGATTTTATTGAGAATGAAAAAAATACGAAAATAAAACTCATCCATACCTAAAAACATCACTCCACAAGCCCTGTAATTCTCAAAAAATATTATTCAGCACCAATTTGATAAACAAAACTAGACAAAATAGGACCATTTAGAGGTAAAACAATAAAAATATTTAAATAAAAACCAAAAAAGGTGAATAAGAGGGGTAAATAGTGAAAAATAGTTACCATTTTCTATTTTTACCCAACCTTGTGGGAAAAAGCTCTTTTGGAGATCAAATTTGAAGTGCAGATTAGAGAGCTACAGGAAAATGTTTAGTATTTCATCCGTACTAGGTAAATCCTCTCCTCCCAACCTTCAATTTAATGGTTTTAGATTTTGATTCTAGGCCATTTTTAGGGTTTTTTGGGTCGTTTCCTAGGGGGAGATTGTGCTTCGACATCACTCCACTTTCCTCTTGTGGGAAAGGCAGTACTAGACCGACACCGCACATTTTCTTAAAGGAAAGTGTGGTGCCACCAATCTGTCTGAAAGGACAAAGGGAGATGGCGCAAACCAGCCCAAACAACTCATAAATGAAGCAAAATTAAAAGTTTTAGAGGCTTAAAAATGGTTCTACATGGTTTCTAATACCTCCTTTTAATGGTTTGACAGGGTTAGAAGGCCAAAATGGTTGTGTGGAAGGAGAGAGAACACGAGGTGGATGATATCCATGGGGAAAATTCCCATGTCACGGTAAACACACTTCAGGAGTTTGGAGTCCTGAATTTATTCTAGGTTCCCAGCATGAGGGCCCAAATACGATTACTGGAGTAGCTAATTAGGACATGGAATCCTAAATAGCAGTATTTTGAGGTGGCGGGTCATATACTCATGTTGGAGGTAGAAGATATATACTTCCTTACAAGTCTATACTGGAGGGGAGAACCCATATCACTATTTGTTCCATGAGGTGGGGATATCACTACATGGGGCCTCATTGACCAGTACTTCTTTCCTGACACTCAAATGAGTGGGAAGAATATCCATATAAAAATATGTGATGTACCTACCCTTGAGGATAGTTATATTTACCATGTCGCAAGTATTGAGAAGCCATGGAGCACACCAGGATTATGGGGCACATATATTGTATGCCTTAGAGGCAATGGCAACTATCATGTTCAACTGGGTGGAAGCTTTACTGGTGGTCTTGAAAGACCAACTCATCAAATTCCGATGAGGTGACTTGAAGCAGTTCGGGTATGGAACCATTCTAGTATCCTTGTTTTTGGAGAGAGTCCCATTTTTGAGGCCCCAAGTGGCCATCAACGAACTCAAGGTGAGAGATCCACGTATGCTACGATGGGTCGAGGTGATGGCCCGCCATGGTGGCGATGGACCTAGTGTCAAGTACGAGGCATCGTTCTTCCATTGGTTGGATGACCAACTTTTGATGATTGAGGACTATGCTGATGCGGGCATGGACTTCCATGGTGATCCGTACTTGGCTCTTCCTAAGGGAGGGAAGTGGGGTGATATTAGTAAGAAAGATACTATAATGCCTTATTTTATATTTTTTATGATTTTATGATTTTTTTGTGTGATACTAAGACCATATTTCTTGTTGTGTAGATGTTGGGGCAGTCAGAACAGGAGGGTCCTCTCCTATTAATAGGAAGGAGGGAACCATATTTGTACATCGAGAGGTAGACGAGGAGTTGCTGGAGGTCAAGGAGAACCTCCATAGAATTACTTTAGATATTCCTGACATATTTGTAGATGACCTCCCAAGGAGGTACCAGTGACACACGACTGATGTGTCAGGATGCTTCAGTTGATTTCTATGCATAGTGGAAAGGGAAATTATGTGGTACCATGAACATAACTAGGTCTTAGTAGGAGATGTACACTGAAATCCATGAACTTCAGTTTTTTTTTTATCCTATTGTACTGAAATCTATCATGCTTCATATTGGTCTCATGACCAAATTTTTGTACCAAATATTTTAGATATATAAAAACTTATTTTTGCGGCCTATGGGAAATATTGTAATGGAATGTAATTTACATGTATTTTATCTTTTACATTGTTTATTTACATTTTTTCATGTTATTTTCACACATCAAAATGTCAAGAATGGGAAATATGCCAATCTAGCATGTAATTAGCAAGCGAATCGGCAATTGAATTAAAATACCTTGGAACATGTTGTTAGGTAATGGACCCAAATGATCGTTCAAGGAGGCTTACTCTTCGAAAGAAATGAAGCAGTACAGGGTTGAAGATGGCTCCAACGTGGTTCAACTGAGAAACCACTAGATGAGAGTCTAATTAGAAAACCATGATGATCAATACCACAGGAGGAATCCTCAGTAAAAAATCCTATCACTGCATAATATTCAACGATATTGTTAGTAGCCGGACCTAGACAAACTTCTCCTGAACTAACTAAGTCGTGGGCTTAGGAATAAAGTACCTAGGATGTTGAAGTAATATTTAGGGTATGGCGGCTAGAACTATCTGCAAAAGCATAGTGAGAAGTCATCTGCAAAGTCAAAACATAACATGAAATAATGAGTGATTGATAAGAATCCAAAACCACACCAAAATAATCAAACCACACCAAAAGTTAAATATGCACAAACGTACAAGGTACCAATGCAAAATTTCTTAATCATAATACCTTTTCAGGTAAATCCCATTGCAAGGCTTCCCAAAAGGAATTACATCATAAACCACTAGCTCATAGGCCCCTTTCTCTAAGAATTTAATTACGACATAGGGACCGTACCACATCGATTCAAATTTCCCTTTTCCTAATTTGTTAGGTTTCTGATCATATATCAGAACAAGATATCCTTCATTAAAGACACGAGGTTGAACTGAATTGTCATATTTATCCTTGATGTGTTTCTTATGTGACTCGCTATCCAGAGCAACATCTTGTCGTGTTTCATCAAGATTGGTGAGATAAATGAAACATTCTTCCTCAATTGAGGTATTAAGGAAAAGCTCGATAGCTAGTTTCAAATATGGGATTTCACATTCAATAGGAAAAATAACTTCCATCCCTTATACCAATTGAAAAGGTGTGAATCTGGTTGTTGTTTTTACAAAGGTTCTATAGGCCCATAGTGTTGAGAACAGAGTTAAGTTCCAATTTGATTTATGTTCCCCTACCATCCTATGAACAATAGTTTTTAAAACCTTTTTGATGGCTTTGACCTTACCATTATCTTGTGGATAGTAGGGAGTTGAATTTTCTTGGCAAAAACCAAACTTAGCTCTCAAATCATCCATCAATTGATTACAGAAACGAGATACGTGATCGGTAACTATGGCTTGAGGAACCCCAAATATAGCTATGACATGATTGAAAAGAAAGAGGGTGACAATCTTATCATCCTCTGCATATGTAGACATCACCTCAACCCATTTCTTAAAATAATCCACGGCTACAATCACATAACCATGCATAAAGTTTATCCCCCATTTGGAGAAAGGGCCAACGAAAATGAAGGGGTGTAGCAGAGCAGGGTGGTTGTGCTTTTTCGGATAAAACATCTGACAGGGTGGGCATTTATTAATCGTTTCATGGCAATATTTGAATATTAAGGGTCAGAAATAGCCAACATGAAGGATTTTTTGTGTCGTAGCCATCCCAAAAATATGACCGCCACATGCTCCAGCGTGGAAATCATTCAGAATGTGTTCAACCTCTTTGCATGTCAAACATCATCGCAAGACAGAGTCAATACCACATCGATATAAGGTATCATTGAGGATGAGATAATATTTCGTCTGATGTCTGATGCGATGATGATCATCGCAAGATAGATCAGATTGAAATCATTGATTCTAGAGATATATGATAAGATCTCCATACCAGGGGTCATTTGTGCTAATCAGGAACAAAAACTCATCAGAGAATGAGTCAGTGGGCTCGGTTTCAGTTTAGCATGGGGAAGGTCACACATTATCTCCAAAAAGACTAATGAATTTTTGGAAGTAGACTTGGTGAACTCAAGGTCAAATTCCTCTAGGATGACAATCTAATGAGAGTATTTTCCCCCCAGTACATGATAGGTCAGAATGCAATACATGGGTTTTAGGTCCACGAGAATAGTAGTGGTGTGACATAAAATGTAGTGATGAAAATGTTGCATGGCTATGACCGTAGCCAAATCCAACTTCTCCACCTGTGAGTATTGGGTTTTGGAGTCTAATAGACTCTTACTTATATAATATATCACATGCTCCTGGTTGTTTGTATCTTTGTGCACGAAGACCATACTAATGGTAGTAGTGGAGGCAGAAAGATACATCAGATAATCTTTCGAACAATCGGGGGGACGCAATACATGAGAGTGTGTAATTTCATGTTTTAAATTGTCAAAATCATGTTGAGCCAAAGAATCCAAGATGAAAAAAGTGTTCTTTTTCAACAAGCGCATGTATCCATGTGTCTCTTCTGCAAAGTTGCACACAAAACAACGCAGAAATTTTTCATTCCCTTGCAAACTTTGAAGTTTTGTAATAATAGTCAAAGGAGGTAAGGCCACAATGGCAATGATTTTCAAAGGATCGATATGAATACCATCCCTGGAAACAACAAATCCAAGTAGACATCCAGTCTCCACACAAAAAACACATTTATGTGGATTGAGACTAATACTATAATGACGGCACCTAAGGAAAATGGCCCTAAGATTCCCAGAATGATCCTCTCATCATTGCAAATGGGAGGTTAGGTCATCCAAAGAGGGTTACACTATATTGTGGATATCGTGGAAGGAATATGGCATTTCTCGTTGGAATGTGGCTCCAACATTTTTCAATATGAAAGGAAACTTACGGTAGGTGAAGGTTCCCCATGGGAAAATGAATGTTGTATTATGTTGATCAGTGGGAAGTATCTTGATCGGATTATAGACGAAAAATTCATCCATAAAGGAGAAAATGACACTTTTGGCACAATTTTCAATGATTTGATCGATGTAGGGAGTAGGGTAATTTCTCTTTGGAAAATCCTTATTCAAATACTTAAAATTGATGCAAACCCTAATAGCACCCTATTTCTTAGAGACATGAATAGTATTAGATACCCATTCTGTCAATAGCACGGGGTAGATGAAACCAACCTTCTAAAGCTTTTCAAACTCAACTTTTATAGCTGGAGCTTTCCTAGGGTGGACTTAATAGAGTTTTTTCCTAACACATTTTGCAGCTGGGTAAGTCTTGATCTCATGGACATCGATCAATGGATCAATCCCATGAATTTTCTCGTAACTCTAGGAAAATACATCTCAAAAATCCTTTAAAAGGGCCTAACAAACTTCAATTTTTCATTGTTAAACAATTTTGGCCTACGTGAAGATGTTCAACAATTCTAGGTTTCACTGATATGTCGATGGGGAATTCTAAACAATGTTACACAGATTCCCTTTAGAATCAACACCTTGCAATAACATAGGTGACTAAGGATGTTTGACTATATTGAAAGTAATGAGAGATACAAAATCAGATTCTATAGAAATGGAATTAGGAAGGAAAGAGGATTTGTTATGAGGATCTTCCCATAAATATTCATCCCAACTCATAATATCCATAATGGACTCGTCTGATGGGAAAGTATGTAAGATAGAGTCGAGAGCAGGGAGAGGGGAATCTATCCAATAAGGTAGATGGTAAGGATATGATGCTACTAAATGATGATCATTTATGCATGCATCAGAAGCAGATTGAATGGAATCATATAAGGCTTGGGGAGGACTCAGAGAGGGTATTTTGGAAATCACTTTTCCATTTGACATGCCATTGGCCATGGAGGAGGTCATGTTCACCATGGAAACTTGAGTGGTAGGAGGGAAAGAACTAGACAAAAATACTCCCATGAGGGTAGAGTCATTCAGAATCCTGACTCCTATGGTCTGATATGGATGGGGTGACTTCCCCATCATAGGAAAATTATTTGTTGTAGTAGAAGTGATATTCGGGGAGCAATAATCAAGCTGATCGATGGTCACGATATTTCCCTGGTGAGGAAATTGGAGAAAATGAAACACCAATGAGGAGACTTTTGTCATGGTGTAAAACCTATTCCTCCCTAATAAAAGGTTGTAATACAATGATGCTTCGACTACCTCTACCTGAATAGAAACTATCTTTCCCCCTAGCTCAATACATAATGTTGATAATAAGCCATTGGGCTGAAAATCTCGTTCATCAAAATCTTTCAATGTGGTTGGGGAACGGTTAACCTCAAGAGAACCAATGGCTCTACAGCAAGACATGGATATTACCAAAGTGGAGGCTCCTTTGTCCAATATGGTACAATGAACCTTCCTACCAATCACCTTGGTCATGATTTGGAATGCGAGTTGGTGAGATATCCTTGGTTTAAAATTCTCCAAATTAAAGGTAATTGCATTAGAATTCTCCAGATCTAGAGTCCCAAGGGTTGACAACATTTTTTTATGTTGCGCTGGACAAGTTTGGAGTACTTCCAAAGTGGAAATAGCTCAAGGTGCTTGTTACCCACGATTCTCATCATAACCATGTAATGAGAACCAAGACATCAGAATTTGCCTTAATTCCTCAAAAGATGAACTTAGATACTGTCCAGAGATCATATTTTCATACTTGTGTCCACCACCACTTTTTCCATTTATGCAATGTGTGTTACCCCTGTCAATAATGCCACTTGTCGGTTGATAATGATCTGGTGCCATCCCCTAATCCCTTTGAGCAATAAGAGGTGTAGAACTAGTAACTCTCTGTCTCCATGTAAAAAATGGGGTGCTCGAGTTTTAAAAGGAAAAATAGAATATTCACGAAGCTTCTCAAAGATCAACTTCGTGGCACCCTCTTCCCTACTCTCTAGGACCACCTAGAATCAAGATCCCCCCTAGTAGGATACCCCTTTCACCTCTTCCACCATTTTCTCAACCATTGATATCCTCCCAAGGGCTATATATTGGCTCACCCCCCATGGGTAAAAAGAGAAAACTTATGCTACAACACCAAATTTCTGACCAAATCTAGGGTGAGCATAAAGAAAACAAGTTGAATCTTTGAGGACAAGAATTTGCTTGGTGTTGGGTGTTATATCGACTAAATTAATACACCTAATATTTAATTATCGACCGGGCTTGGTAGGCTTAGAGTTGATGCAAAATATATGCAAAAGTAGATTCCTAAGGCGTTGTAGAAGTATTTTAACAAACAAAAGATCGAAATATCTTTCAAAATGAAAAACCAAGTCAAACTTCTAAGACTACAACTATTAAAGTAATTTAGAACCGAAACAGAATAATAAGCCAAAGTATTTATTCTATAAAGGATTACTGAAGGATAAAAACATAAACAATATTATTTTACAATGACAAGCTAATATGCATTATAAGGATTATTGAATAACTAACTACACAAGGAAAGTTTTTACGAGAAACATAATAGAAAATAGATTAATAATTTATCTTGTAAGCAAACAACTTCTGATTGAAATGCTAGGGTACAAAGGAGACCTAACTTATAAGTGAATGGTTTATTGGTAATCACACAGTGAAAAAGGAAATTATTCTTAAAGATAACATCACTAATCCTAAATTCACACGTAAATGGATAAATTAGTCCAAAATCATAATCATAAAACAATACAAGAGTGTCAACATAAAGAAATCATAAACAAATAAAAGAAACAAAACATGACCTAACTCAAAACATGTTTAAAGTGAAAGGATAAAACTTTAATAAATGAAAACCATATAACTTTAAGTCTAAATGATCAATAAAACTGTCATCTAACTATTACAGTCCAAGCATACTTCAAATACTAAAGAAACAGAACTTTAAAAAATTTCAAAACACATTAAAAATGCTAAAAACGAAACGATGGACTGGATGACAAACTGGACAGATGGTCTGAATGAAAGGCAGAACAGACAGTCTGAATGGTAGTCTGTATACATAAAACAATAGAAAAGGGCCTAAATGATCTAATTATCAGTTGATTTTGTGCACATGTAGATACAATGCATAGAGGCAATAAATAAACCTATTTAATCATCAAATTTAATAGTAAAATAAACCTAAACAACTTCTTGAACATAAAGAAATCATTGCATATTAATAAATTGAAATGTAAATTGCCATAAACTGATAATTTAAAATAGAAAAGAAATAGATAAAACTGAATCTATTTAATTTGATAAACATCAATCTATTTAACTAACTGGCAAATAAACTATCAATAAACTGGAAATGACGTGATTGAAACAAAACTGAAAGCAAATTATATGCGCAGTTAATTATCTAATTCAAAAATAAAATTGCAATACAAGGATAATAAAACAAACTGTAAATTGAACTAGCTACAACAGAAAAATGAAAGAAATAAACAAGAAAAGAAACCTCTGGTCGATGAGGGGCCCTCTCAACAATCAAGGGTGATGGCTTGCTAAATTCTTACACGAACACGCTCATGAACAATAGAACATACAACTTCTTATTAAAAATTAGGAGCAAAGATACAGAGTTCTTCTCATCAGAAAACGACTGACTAATTAATGAAATTGATCAACCCCCCCAACACTCACGCAAAGGCTGGTATTTATATTGTTTATAGAGATTGAGAAAGTCGACCCTTTAGTGGTCGACTACTCTCTAATTTTAGCCTAACCATTATGATTACTAACTAATCAAATGCCAGCGCGTAATGCTCTTCCTTATCCTTCGAGAGTCTAGTTCTCTTCAGCACGGCTGTGATGTGATGTCGAGCGAGGGCAGTGTACACAGTGGCGAGCCTCTAGAACGAGAGCTCCTTCTTTCATGGCTGTGAATTGGTGGCAAACACAGGAAGCATACATGGTAGTGAGTCTTCCAGAACAACAACCGTTCCATTATCCAAACGCGTGGATGATAAGCATGTGTGATGTTGAGCAGTGGCAGCATGAGGGCGATCTTCTAGAACATGAGCTTCTCCATCAACTGAACGTGTGGATAGTAGGATGTTTGTAGAACTGTTTCAACATTAAATTCCTGAAATCGGTTATGGATAGTGTGCAGCCTGATTAACGAGTTGGACGGAAAGCTGGACAGTGAGCTGCGTGATGAGATGGACACGCAGATGGACAACGATTATGCAGATTGGGATTAATGGTAAGCTGAATGTGTTTTGTTTATAAATATATCCCAAAAGGATTATAAAATATGAAAACAAATATGTAAATCAATTAATATATCAAATATACTGCAATAATGTTATTTTTAATTAATTAAAACCACAAAAATGATAATAATAAAAGGTTTCATATAAACCTTAAATATACTCATACCTGAGGTTGAATAATGATCTACGTGACATAAAATAGACAAAAGATAATAAAACATCTGTTTAAATGTGTTATTTAACTGCCAAAAATGATAACAAAATGAGGCTCAACATCCCCCCAAACCGGAGAAATGCCAGGTCCCACTGAGCAAAAGAAAGATAATTTTAGGAAGAAAGGTAATTCAGTCTTATAACATATATTTCATCTCAAACAGCTCTACAGAAGTAATGATAGTGAAAAATTATGGGCTAACAAGAAGTTTAATCTGTTTAAAGAGATCATGCTATCATTGCGAACTTCGAGATGTGTGCATATGCATGAATGAGTGAATTCATTGTAATTATGTCAACCATATCCAAAGTAAACTTTGGATACGTTGAACATATGACACAAAGAGGTATAAATTGTATTTATGATAAGATTAATCAACAAGAAAATTGGTAAAAGGATAGGGTTACTAAGAGTGAAATGATAATTAAAAAAAAAACTTTTAAGGTCAAAGCATTCACATGGAGGTAAAAACTATTTGCCAAAAAACAAAATTTGGTTAGCAAATTTTAGTCATAAATGCTATCATATCACCAAGTTTTATTGAGATCGTCATTAGGTATTTCATTTGGATTATCCTTCGATCCTTCATATAGTCATCTGTATTGATTTTCTATAAAAATATATTCCATGCTATAAATTCCACTGATCCTGGAAAACACTTATCATTTTGTCTGAGATAAACAGTTTGGTAATAAATAATAATAGATAAAAGCAGACGAATCTCCCTAATCCTCCCCCAAACCAAAGATATGGCGTGTCCCCAAGCCATACAAGAGAGAATAATAGATTGTTCCAGATAATAAAAAGTACTAGCATGTTGTTTTATTATTTTGTAAAAAGAAAAACTAACTAGTAAATGGAAATGATTCAGATATGTATATTCATGAAAAATAGAACAATGCTTGGAAAGACCACTTGAATGTTGATAATATAACTGAAAGAATGCCATAGGAAAAGCTAGTTATCCATGCCTTATGTTAAAGATATCTCGTCATCATAAGATATTTTTAGTTTACCTCGAAGTGTGTGAGATTTATAGCTATGGGTCCCATTTCTAGGATAATGACATCTTAGGTATTTGTTGATTTAGATGACCGATCCCAAGCCCAAATTATACCAATTCTCAAATGGCATTATAATCAATTGGCCTTAACATTATATTATTCATAAAATTTGAAAAATTTTCTTCATATTATCATTATTCTACGAATCATGTGCATAGTGGTACATTGACCAGTCTCTTTTACCCGATATTTCCCCGCTACCAATAGGCCTGTTCAGTACCCCAACGGGTTTATCTTGGTACCATGCAAGCATAATCCCACTACCAGTGAGCATGTTCAGTACCCTGACGGGTTTACTTTCATTTATCAAGCTTCCTTGTTTTAAGTTTTTACTTAGCATTGACCCGTTGCCAGCAGGCCTGTTCAGTACCCCGGTGGGTTTCCCTTGTATAATAATATTAAGTATATGGAATTCGATTGGTACTAGAGCATGCTAATTCCTTCTAAACACATAAATCAATTTTGTAAAGTAAATTTATAAGTAATTTTTATAGTGGCCTTAATCATAGATCATGTCAAAAGAGAATAACCTAGAGTTGTTCTTTGACCTTAGAGTCCTTCTTCATAAAAAAATAAGTAATGTTCCCCACAAGCAAAAATTCCACTTTACTCCCGAGTTATCACAAAAAATACTTAAGAAACAAGTTTTGATAACAAGTATAGGATGAACTAGTAATCCATAGGTGTAAGATGAGATTGTGAAAAATATGATAATGAAAGTAGGTTTGTCAAGCAACTGTCCAAAATAGCAAATCAGAAATATACATGTCTGAATCAAAATACCAAAACTATCTGAATCATAAAAGAAACGGTTAAGAATGATATATAATGAATTATTTTAATTGTCACTATAAGCTATAATTTTCAAAAGTACCCCAAGAACGGTTAAGACTCCTTATAAGTGTTTTAGCGTACTTCTATATTCCAAATAATACTCCATGTGTTGCTTATAGATAAAATTCTTGTAATCAGACTGCAAAACCACTTGTTAGATGATTCATATTTATTCATAAAAAGCAAAAGAGTCTCCTACAAACAATTTATTAGAAATGACTCTTATTTATTCTAAAGAAACAAAAATATATTTACATAATATCCTATTCTACTCAGAAAGAAAGAAAACAATTCAAGTATATGAATTCTTCCAATGTAACCAGGTTCGAAACAAAATTAAAAATATACCTTTATCCACATACAAGAAAAATATTACAGTGATGGTCTGGATATGAAGAACCAAGCAACCTGTTAGATTTAGCAGTAATAAGCATTGCATGAGAGGATGGTACCATGGCTTGGTTGCCTCTTGGAACCATATTTCAATGTGACTTATGTATTCTAGATTCTCTCCTTCATTTGTTATGTCACGAGGTCTTTCATTAAACCCTAGAATGCATATAGAATCTGAGTTTGGTGATGGGGAATATTCAGGTTCTAATGTCTGTCCCTCATCAATTAAGATGCATTCCATGTCGATCTTATCTTCTTGTGGAAAGGGCCATGTATAAACTTCATTTTCTTCCCTATTGTCTATGACTCCTAGATCTACCACCTCTCCAGGTCTTGTATGAATTTCTTGTAATAATGTTGGTGAGGTAGGTGAGGTGGGTAAATGTTGCAGTGCAACACTGTAAGCATATTATTGCACTGCTTTATTATTGTTAGAATGTGGAATAGATTGAACAGGAATGTGCGTAGGGCATATAGGAATTTTATGAGAAGGTGTTTGCGGTCGGTGCAATTGATTGGCTTGTGTGATTGATCCTACTGGGTAAATAGGATGTTGTTGAAAATATTGTAGAATAGGAAGTGTTGCATCATAAGAGAGAGTATCCCTATGATCATAATATGGGACAAAAAATCTTTGTGAACAAGGTTGGTAGGGGTTAAGATGAGGTTGCAACAACTAAGAAGAGGGTATATTCTCGCGAGTCTTGAATTTTCCTCTTGAATACCTTCTACATAATTCACAAACATCATCATATGATAACTGAATACATCACCTATTCCCATCAGACTTAAAATTTCTAAATATTCATTTTTCATGCCTTTGAGTAAAAGTCTTTTCAACGTATCTTTCCCCAACTGTCTTAGTTTTGATCTTTGAAGGTTGTATTGAAAGCGTTCGACATAGTTTTCCAAAATTTATTCTTCTCCTTGGGTTATTTCAAAGATATCCTCATTGAACCTACAATAATATCGATATCTTTTCAAGAATATATGTTTCATGTCTTCCCAAGTTTGAATGTTGTTCCCACCTAGGCTCATGAACCATCGGAAAGCTACTCCTTTCAGAGTAAGAGGAAAAATTTTCAGATTTTCAACATCATATCCTCTACAAAGTATTTCCAATTGAAACAAAAATTCATCAGGGTCTTCATTCTCTAGTCCATGAAAATTTGGTAAAATGGATGGGGGAATGCACTGTATTTGTGCCAGTCCTCCTGGATCTCTAATAGGGAATTCAAAGGTAACAACTTCTTCATCCTCCCACAACATAAGTAGTTATTCGTGTATTATATTAGGGTTCCTCTTTCGAATGTTCCCGTCAATTTGTTAGCAGGGTGGGTGGTGCTTACATCACCACCAGGTGATTTAAATCATAAAATAAGTCCGACACTCACACTAATTCTTTGTATAAAATAAAGAAACAAAATACCGAAAAGCAATGGGTTTGGGAGAACTAGTTTTAATGTATCTATGTTTAAAATCTCTAGGTATGTTCATGAAAAACTAAAGGAAAACCTAGACTACTGCTACTGATGTTAGGTTTGGGAGTGCCTGTTATAACAGATGCGCAGGTTCTTACCTCTCGTCTTACCACTCCCCTTCCACCAACCTATCACTAAACTTCATAAGGAAATTCTATTTTTTCTACCTTACATAACAACTCCCCGGCAACGGTGCCAAAATGTTGGGTGTTATATCGACTAGATTAATACACCTAATATTTAATTATCGACCGGGGTTGGTAGGCTTAGAGTTGATGCAAAATATATGCGAAGGTAGATTCCTAAGGCATTGTAGAAGTATTTTAACAAAAAAAAAAAGATCGAAAGATATTTCAAAATGAAAAACCGAGTCAAACTTCTAAGACTACAACTATTAAAGTAATTTAGAACCGAAATAGAATAATAAGCCAGAGTATTTATTCTATAAAGGATTGCTGAAGGATAAAAACATAAACAATATTATTTCACAATGACAAGCTAATCTAGATTATAAGGTTTCTTGAATAACTAACTACACAAGGAAATTTTTTACGGGAAACATAATATCAAATAGATTAATAATTTATCTTGTAAGCAAACAACTTCTTATTGAAATGCTAGGGTACAAAGGAGACCTAACTTATAAGTGAATGGTTTATTAGTAATCACATAGTGAAAAAGGAAATTATTCTTAAAGATAACATGGCTAATTCTAAGTTCACACGTAAATGGATAAATTAGTCCAAAATCATAATCATAAAACAATACAAGAGTGTCAACAAAAAGAAATCATAAACAAATAAAAGAAACAAAACATGACCTAACTCAAAACATGTTTAAAGTGAAAGGATAAAACTTTAATAAATGTAAACAATATAACTTTAAGTCTAAATGATC
This sequence comes from Pseudotsuga menziesii, assembly GCA_001517045.1. Classification (NCBI taxonomy): domain Eukaryota; kingdom Viridiplantae; phylum Streptophyta; class Pinopsida; order Pinales; family Pinaceae; genus Pseudotsuga; species Pseudotsuga menziesii. The sequence goes on along the minus strand of LPNX010982795.1, from coordinate 75,225 downwards.
AATAAAACTGTCATCTAACTATTACAGTCCAAGCATTCTTCAAATACTAAAGAAACATAACTTAAAACAATTTCAAAACACATTAAAAATGCTAAAAATGAAACGACAGACTAGATGATAGACTGGACGGATGGTCTGAATGCAAGGCAGAACAGACAGTCCGAATGGCAGTCTGTATATAGAAAACAATAGAAAAAGGCCTAAACGATCTAATTATCAGCTGATTTCGTGCACATGTAGATACAATGCATAGATGCAATAAATAAACCTATTTAATCATCAAATTTAACAGTAAAATAAACTTAAACAACTTCTTGAACATAAAGAAATCATTTCATATTAATAAATAGAAATGTAAATTGCATAAACTGATTATTTAAAATAGAAAGGAAATAGATAAAATTGATTCTATTTAATTTGATAAACATCAATCTATTTAACTAATTGGCAAATAAACTATCAATAAACAAGAAATGAGGTGATTGAAAACAAAATTGAAAGCAAATTATCTGCGCAGTTAATTATCTAATTCAAAAATAAAATTACAATACAAGGATAATAAAACAGACTGTAAATTGAACTAGCTACAACAAAAAAATGAAAGAAATAAACAAGAAAAGAAACCTATGGTTGATGAGGGTCCCTCTCAGCAATCAAGGGTGATGGCTTACTAAATGCTTACATGAACATGCTCATGAACAATAGAACATACAACTTCTTATTAAAAATCAGGAGCAAAGGTACACAGTTATTCTCTTCAGAAAACGACTGACTAACTAATGAAATTGATCAACCCCCCAAACACTCACGCAGAGGCTAGTATTTATATTTTTTACAGAGATTGAGCAAGTCGACCCTTTAGTGGTCGTCTGCTCTCTAATTTTAGCCTGACCATTATAATTAATAACTAATCAAATGCCAACACGCAATGCTCTTCCTTATCTTTCGAGAGTCTGGTTCTCTTCAACGCGGCTGTGATGTGATGTTGAGTGAGGGTAGTGTACATAGTGGCAAGTCTCTAGAATGAGAGCTCCTTCTTTCATGGCTATGGAGTGGTGGCGAGCGCAGGAAGCACACACGGTATCGAGTCTTCCAAAACAACGACCGCTCCATTATCCAAACACGTAGATGATAAGCATGTGTGATGTCGAGCAGTGGTAGCATGAGGGTGATCTTCTAGAACATGAGATTCTCCATCAACCAAACACATGGACAGCAAGTCATTTATAGAACTATTTCAACATTAAATGCCTGAAATCAATTATGGACAGCGTGCAGCTTGATTAACGAGCTAGACAGAAAGCTGGACAGCGAGCTGCGTGATGAGATGGACAGCGATTGCGCAGTTTGGGCTTAATGGTAAGCTGAATGTGTTTTGTTTATAAATATATCCCAAAAGGATTATAAGATCTGCAAACAAATATGTAAATCAATTAATATATCAAATATACTCCAATAATGTTATTTTTAATTAATTAAAACTATAAAAATGATAATAATAAAAGGTTTCATATAAACCTTAAATATACTCATACCTGAGGTTGAATAATGATCTGCGTGACATAAAATAGACAAAAGATAATAAAACATGTGTTTAAATGTGTTATTTAATTGCCAAAAATGATAACAAAATGAGGCTCAACATCCCCCCAAACCGGAGAAATGCTAGGTCCCACTGAGCAAAAGAAAGATAATTTTAGGAAGAAAGGTAATTTTGTCTTATAACATATCTTTCATATCAAACAACTCTACAGAAGTAATGATAGTTATTCCACATACCAACTGGTATATAGAACAACCTTTAACGTACCCTTAAGGTATATAAAAAGGTACTTCACGTACTCAATAGTATATTAGAAGGCTTCCATCGAACGATTTTGCATTAGACAACACTAACACAGATTTGAGCTCCCACATACATTGAGTATATCGGGAGACCCTTCTAGGACACCCTAAACCAACTGAGAAAATCCTTTTGGTCGTCTTGTTGGAGCAATACACCGAGAACAACACTCGGGGAGCTACTACGCACGTGTCATCCAAGTAGTCAGGTATTTAGGAAAGGGTAGGGTCCCAACCCTCCTTCTCCCATTTTATAGTTGGACCCTGAGGTATATCACGAGTTGCAAAGACTTGAAAATCCTAGTGAGGAACCGTCTTTTCATTAGCCCCTATTACCACCTAAGTTTGCTTGTGACCTTTAGCTCACATATGAGTGATTTTGTATGTGATTCTAGTTTCAAACTCTAGGTTAGGATATTTGTAACCAACATTATGGCTGAGTTACCTTTGAGATGATCTCGAAGAGTTCAAGGATTACCACCTGAATTTCCTCCTATTGTGGAAGATAGCACAATGGAAGCCACAGACCAAGGTGTCACGGATGATTCCCATATGGAAAGGAATCCAGTTGTGGAAGCTAGGGAAGAATTTACTTCTTATGATTATCCCTTGGTGGTCGAATGACCTCATATGGCTGATACTAACTTTCATTTTCCAATGGGAGTTCAAGATGGTTCATCGTATTGGGTATTCAATCACCCATCTGATGATACCATAGGAGTAGATTTTGGTCCAAATGCTCTTTTCTGGATAGCTTCCCTAGGACATGTCATTTTTGAATATGGAACTACTACGCCCTACTTTGTTACTTCTTTAGGGAAAACTGTTAGAGAGGCTCCATCGAATGGAGAATTCTTTAAATATCTCAAACCATCTATTAATCAGTTACGTAACTTTCAAGAGAGCCTTTAGAAGATGGTTTCTTCTCCTCTTCCCCATCGTTCATAAATGATTCCCCAAGGATATTGTGCACTTTCAGCGTCTCAAGTAGATCCTAGTTTAGGATCATTGGCTCAATATACATTAGCTTATGATCTAGGTCAAATATCCATTCCTAATCCTTCAGTTCCAAACCCTAAGTCTACCTCTGATTCTCCCATATCTTCTACCACTAGGGGGAAACCCCTTTCCCAAGTTGTACCGTTAATTAGTGGAGAAACTTCCAGTACAAGGAATAACACTGTTGTAGGACAACCAGCAGTTATTGTTCCATCCACAAACACCAATATGGTTATTCGTCCTTCTAGTACAGGAAAACCCTCAGGGGTACAACCTACAGTTAACCAACCTTCTTGGGGCTATACTTACTCGAGAAACCAACCACCTATAAGAAATATGAATTATCAACCTACAACTTCAGGGGTTGTTTTTCATGGGATTCCTTTCCCCAAAAATATGTTTAAACCATGGAGGAAACCTATATGTTCATATATTCCTATGGCTGGAGGAACACCTATGAATATTTTTGGAGGTTATGGGGAGCCACCTTTTGGTGGTCCACCTGGTGGAGTTCCACCTTTTGGAGGACCACCACCTGAAGTACCACCTTCTGGAGTACCACCCCCTAGAGTTCCACCTTCTAGAGGGCCCCCTCCACCTGGAGGACCACCATCTGGAGGTCCACCTTCTTAAGGACCCCCACCTAGAGGACCACCACTTGGAGGACCACCATCTAGAAGTCCACCTCCTGGAGGACCACCACCTAGAGGACCCCCTCCACCTAGAGGACCACCACCTAGGGGACCTCCTCCACCTGGAGGCCCACATTTTGGAATCCATCCTCCTGGAATCCAACCCCCCTCAGGAAGATCCTTAGGAGGATCATCTACAAATACACCACCCCAACAATCAGTATATAAATCGACTTATGGTCCTATTTGTATACAGATGCCATATCAATATTACCAGTATGTACAACCTAATCGCCAACTTCTGTTTTTGGAAACTTTGGAATTGCATGACTTGTCCAAGTTGATCAATGATCCCATTCAACATAATCCTTCATGGCATGTAATCCCAGTCAAGTTACCATCAGACATCCCTAAGTTTGATGGGAAGCAAGGAGAGGATCCAAAAAACCACGTTATGAGATTCCATATATGGTGTTCTTCTAACTCCTTGAAGGATGATTCAATACATTTGTGACTCTTACAATGAACTTTAAATGGTATAGCTTCCAAGTGGTACATTGAGCTTCCTCGATACTCATTTGTGGATTTCAACTCATTGGAAACAGTTTTCCTTGCTGATTTTTAGCTACCTATACATTACGAAACTGGTACGGATATTTTGACATCCCTTCAACAAAATACCTCCACCTATATATCAGATCATAGTCATGAATGGAAGAGATGACAGAGACTCATTAAAGCTCCTATCCCAGACCAATTGTTAGCTGATTGGCTTACCAAATCCCTGTTTCCTCCCATTTCCCCTGATGTGGCTATGGGTGGTGATGTCACTAAAGAGAAGACTATTAGCCGGGCTCACTATCTGGACTTAGTTTATTCTCAATCTGGAACCTTGTATTATCTGATCCCTCATGCTCCTCATCCTAGCATGGACCCTGCAAGGCCACCTGTAGAGACTCATGTTGATGGTGTTGTAGGTTCGATCCAACCTCCATCCACAGCAAAAACTGTTAAGCAACAAAGTACCTCTACCACTGCTCCTTCTAGTCCCACGGTTTCTGCCAAGGTGAATGTTATTCAAACTACACAAACACCCAGTAATAAAAATAAAGGAAAAGGAAAAGGTTAAAAGTAAAGAAACCAACAGGAGAACCCCAAGACCACGACCATAGAGAATGAAAACGAAGGTAATAGGAAGGTGTTACCACCCTGTAATTTTCCTATGGTTATTGTAGGAAGTCACAAGGGTAACCATTTCAAACCAGCTTTAGACTTCCTTTTAGCCAAGGCAGACAGAGAGGGCTCTCTCTTGTCATGGTGACCTTCACATACACATTTATCTTTAAACACCGTGCAGAAGACTAGATTTCTGCTAGTAACATGACAATTACAAATAAAAGGGGTTGAAAAACAAACAAATATTAAAACCATTAGGAAATGGAGTCACAATATGAAACATTTAAGGACATTTCAGCACATAATGAAAATGGATTTCCCTTATGTATTATGAGGAAAATTAAACGCAACGTTCAATCAAATAGATTTAAAGTGATGGTAGACAGAAATAAGGAAAGAGCCCAGTGAAGAACAGAGGCATCTATCAAGGACGAATCTCTGAGCGCTCTTTTAGCATAAAATACAAAGGGAAAAAACTAAAACATAGAACCTATCTATGGATGAATTCTATAGCAGCTATTACAATCACATTACAAATACGATTTCTGATGTTGGAGTGCTTAAGTGAGAGCGAATTCTAGCATGCTAATCTAGAAATGTATTAGCAGAAAATAACATATATGAAAATGGAAAAAGAAGAACATAGAATAAACACCAACACCATGATGAATCTCATAACCATAGAAAAATATATTCATTGAAGCTCCCAAAAATTGTTTGTAGAACTACAAAACCGGCGTTGAGGCCTCAAAAAAATGAAAATCAGTCCAACCCTTGTCCTCCTCTGAGGAGGCTCTATTTATAATATTGTTTTCCCCTAAGATGTGTCTTGAAACGGGGCATCAAATTGGTTACAGAAATGGAATTAATCCTTGCCATTATTCTGAATCCTTACAAAATTTGACAAGGAATATTAGCAATGATTTACACATAAAACAGGAAATAAGGAATCACAGGCATGTTGGATCAAAGCGAAAATGTAGCATCTGGTTGAAAGTGACATTTCAGGGCACCTTCAATGGTCTGATGCTGAATCATATTCGTACATCTCTTCCACATCAAAGGTGAGGGAGCCTTTCTTCATTTGCAAAAAATTGTTCTCAAATATTCATCATTTCACCCCTTTCTAGGAGACGGATTGCTGAAAATGGGCCTTGGAGATCCACTTTCATATCTCAAATGGTGACAGCTATGTGAAATATGAGAGATGTTTTTGTAATTAACCATGTTCCTGACAAAACCCATGTGATCGTTTGGCCATATTCCCTCCATCTCCTTACAAAATTATTTTGAATTTGATGACTCAGACGGGATTTCAAATTTTTGGAAACATTTCCTATGAAGATGGATTTAATTCTCTGAAAAAATGTCACCTATGAAAAAATTGAGAGAGTTTATTGTATATGAGCACGTTCTAAAGAAAAACCTCTCTCAGCTTCTCAAAATTCTTCTTAGTTTGGCAAAAACAGACCACGGAAGATGATGACTAAAACAGTCATTTCACAAAAAAAACATGTTTGTTGTACAATATACCAAATTTGGCTGAGCTTTATAACCTTAAATCACCTATACTTTTCCACCACAAAATTCATGTGGCCTGTTGATCGGGATCTAATAATATATGAGATGTTCAATCATGGATCTTGTACCAGATTTCGCTGAGACTTCACAACTTAAATCTCGTGCACTTTACCACTGCAGGATTGATGTGGGTCCTTGATCAAGGTTTAATAGATATGAGACATTGATCTTGTGGGAAATATTAACACCATTTCATAGTGAATTCAAATTGTTAACTCGCTTACTCTTTGATTGGGAAAAATGGTTTCTGGAGCGTCGGATGAAAAGGTGGTCTGATCTACACCGTCAATCTTTTATTTTGTTTGAAGGTTCTTGAGTAATATCCCACATGCATAAGGTGAAATGTGTTTTCATTGTTTCTATACCCCAATAGTTTGCATATGTATTAAGGAAAAATAAAGGATAATACTCCTTGTGACCCGGGTGCTTGGTATTTGATGCATTGTTGACTTGTGGTGCGTTGATGTGGCATGTATGTGGCTCTATGCGGCCATATTTTTATATAGATCTCATGGGTTTAAAAATAATAATAAAATTTGGCAAAAAAACATGAAAATTCATCTATAAATCTGAATTTAGATATAGAACCAATGCTCATACTTTATTTTAAAATGAGTAAACCCCTCTTAAGTCACCAGGATGCCTTTCTTTTTGCCCAAATGACCAAATGAGATCATTTTCTCTTGTAAACCTACTGAATCGAGAAAACCAACTTCTACAAGAATAAAATTTAGCATAAGTGCTAACAGAAGGCTAAGTATCCTTGCCTACTGTGTGGAGGTGACCACCTCACAAAAGAGTGCCCTCATCGTGAATAAATTAATAAGTTTTTGAAAAGTAATCCTACACCAGATTTACTTACCGACCCTTTTCCATCTTAACAGCAGTTAATTGACCACATGTCTTCACAAGGAACCTCTAAATCTACTGAAGAGATCTGAATGATGTCCGTTGAAACTACTAAGTTGACTACACGTAATCATACATATAACAAACCAATTTAGAATATAGACGAAGGTGCTTCTTCCAAGAAATATCCTTCTACTAATTCTTCTCTTCCACCCCCTTCTAATGGTCGTCTTATGATTGAGAAACCTAACCTCAACTTGATTTTATGCCCACCCAATAGTACTATATAGAAAATCGTATTCAATCCAAATGCTCGAGTTGTTATACTCAAATCATGTCTCCAGCATGTGATAATATCCCTAACACCTTTATTTTCCCTCAATCCCAAACATTGAAGTGAAAACAGTGCTCTAAATGTTGATCCAACATACAAAACTCCAGCACTGCTCTTACCCTTAGGCTTCTAAGCGGTACCTTATGCAGCACCGCCTGAGTTATGTAGATGACAGGCGGTGCCACTGCCTTTCACCTTTGTTTTTGGCACAGTTCTCACCTTACACCGCTCTGTCATAAGGAATTATAAGTGGTGCCCTTGGTAAAAAGTGAAAAAAAGGAGGTTTCACGAAGCTTCTAGAACAAAAGCTTTGTGTCTATCCTTATCCCTACTCACTTGGGTCAGTTAAGCTCGAGATCCATGCTTTAGGGATCTCATGGCCACCTCACCCATTCCTATCCCTTTGAGCCCTATAAAACCATGCTCATACTCCATGGTTGAGAGGGGAGAAGAAAGGAGTAAAGTTATGCTGTTGAATTAACATCCTGGCCTAATTCATTAGAGAGCATAGAGGAGCGAGTTGGAGCTATCGGGGATGAGATGATAGTCTTGTGAAGGAGTGCATTGACACTAAGGAAAAATGGTTGTAAGTTCTTTCATTTCATCTATTCATGCAAAGTTGTTTTCCTTCACATATATTTGTTGTGTTATAATCTCACATACGTATTATCAGATTCCTTAGTCACTGATATGGATCTATGGATAGTTTTCTGGTATCTTTGATGTTGTTGTGTGTTTGATGTGCTTATGCAGGTCAAAAGGTATTCCATCGGAGATTTTATTCTAGGCATTTATAGTTTCTAGGGAAATTCTTCTACCTAGTTGTGACTCATTTTTTTTGGATCTGAACCATTCATACCAGAGGAACAGCTTCTGTCCGCAAAAGGTGTTATATTCCTAATAACAAATTTGGCGAGTCCGTTGGGGATCATAAGCTTTAGTTGATCTAATCTTCCTCAGTTTCAGTTAGATCCACCATCTGATTTAGTGAAGTTTTGGTTTGAAATCTTCAGATCTGAGTCACCTCGGATTTATATGCTCCGTATTATTATTGATTCATCAGTTTTAATATTGTTTTTACAATTTTAACTTGATTGTTTTGTTCTCCCTGTGTTCTGGGTTTTTACAGGGAACCATGCATATGCTTTGGGAAATAAGTAGTGCCACTGCCTGCACTCAGTTACCCACAAGTGGTGCCATCGCTCGAGTTCAGTAAGCAAGAAGCGGTGTTGCTTCAAAAACCGCTCTATCAGTAACCCCTTTGGCACAGTGCCAGGTAGGTTTTGCAGACCTTTAATTTTTTCCAAATTTTGAAAAGAAATTTGTGTTTTTTTTGGATTTTATGTGTTCAGTTAGCATTGTCCAGACTTGTTTGCAAATACCTGAGTGTTTGAAATATGCAATTTTTTGTGTGGTAAATGCTTGTTTGTTAAACTCAAAAATCTAGGTTAGGATCATCATTACTACTGCTTGTAAGTTTGGTTATTCTAAAAGGAGTTTCTGGAAGCTTTAGACCAGATTAGATCTCTTCCTGCTGTTGGACAATACGAAAAAGAAAGACTCTTTGATCAATTTGCTTGTTTCTATTTTTCATTAAGTGTGAAAAAGACTTCTTTTCGCTCTGAAAAAAAGAAATTTTTTTGATGAGATTAGGTCATTGTTTTTATCAAGCTTAAGTCACTAGACCTCTGATTAGCCTCACAAGCTTTTAGAGATTCCTTTGTTCTTTTTGTCTATTTTGCATCATTATCTCATCAAAAGAAAAAATATCAATAATTTAAGTTAGATCTTTCCATGTTTTATAGAAAAATTGAAAAAATAGATTGCATATGTATATTTGAGTGTTGTTTGTCTTTCTTCTTCTTGGAAAAGAGATCTTACTCTATCTGTTTGCTTTCAAAATATTTGATTTGAATAAGTGTTGTTTTCTTGTATGCTCGAAAAAATACTTTTAGTATTGTTTGGGGTACTTTTGGTTTCAAAGAAAATTTGAAAAGAAAAACACTCTCTCTCCTTCCCGTAATTAGGCATAATCTGAATGGTAAAGTGAATGAACTTGCATTTCATATTTGCATTATTTTAATTTTCTGTCAAAATATCATGCATTCACCTAACCGTCCACTTTAAAATTAACGATAGATTTAGGCCTAAAAATTGTATAGAAATTTGAGTGATAGGTTAGAGACGTGTACGGGTGTCGTTAAACGTAGGAGCTGTCGTTATTTGTCCGCACTACAACCCGGGACTCGCACGGTTCTTTCATGTACCGTAGGTATATCGAACAGCCTTTGATGTACCCTTGAGTTATATAGAAAGGTACTTCATGTACTTGATTGTATATCGAAATTCCCCTTGTGAATGGTTGTGCATTAGAAAGCACCACTACCGATTTGAGCTCCCACGTACCTTCAGTATATTGGGAGACCCCACTAGGATACCTTATCCATATGAGAAAAACCATTTGGTCGTCTTGTGTGGAGCAATACACTGAAAATATCATTCTGGGAGATTACTACACACGTACCCTTGTGGTATATCGCGAGTTGCACCTACTTGAAAATCCTGGTGAGAGACCGACCATTTGAGCTCATTTTGTCATTTGAATTTGCTTGTTGGCCTATATCTTGAGTAGGAGAAAAAATTTTGACGTGCTTTTTCTTAGCTCTAAAACCTGGGGTTATATTAGTGACTGTGCAATATGGCTAAGTTTCATTTGAGACGGTCCAGAAGAACACCAGGCTTGCCACCTGACTTTCCTCCAGTCACAGGAGAAGGTGCAATGGAAGCCACCGACCAAGGAGCTACAATTACTTCCCATGTGGAAGAGAACCTGGTTGTAGAAAGCGAAGACCAATTCGCTTCTTACGTTACTCCCTTGGTCCAACAACCTCCTATGGGTGATACTTTTTTCCATGCTCTTGTGGAAGGTCATGTTGATAGTCCTGTTCGTCCAGACTATGGTCCTGATGCTCCGTTTTGGGGAACTTCTATGGGACAGGCCATTGCCTCATTTGGGGTAAATAGGCACTCTCCTGAACAATCTTCACCAAGTGAAGAAGAGTATAGAAAAATTCAAGCATCGATTCACTGTGCACGTGATTTTCAATAGAGAATGAAAATATTAGATACAATCTTAGCAACCCTTGTGCCTCATAAAGAACCTATTTTGGCTCTTCTTCCCCGCAATACAAATCCTTGGCCAACAGGATATCGTTCACTAGATGACTCTATGAGACCTACTGACCCTGTTGAGACTTCACACCACCCGGGTCAAACTTCCGACCCTACAGTTTCTAATGTTAGGTATGTTTCTAGTCCTCCCATGCCACTTCTATGGTTGGGGGCAACCTTCAACTCCAGTAGTTTTTGTACCTTCTAACGCCAGGGGGCAACTCCCGTCACGACCTACATTACCCACTAATGGAGTTGTTACGCATAATAGATAGACCTCTACTACAAGTCCATCCTCAGTTTATGTTCCTCCTACCAATGCAAATATAGTTAACCCTCCATTGAGTTCAGGTCAGCCTTTAGGGGAACAACCTGTAGTTAATCAAGCTTCCTGGGGGTATGGTTACCCAGCAAATCAAGTACCTGTAAGAAATATGAATTATCAACCTACCCCTATAGGCATGTCTTACACTGGAATTCCATATCTCGGCAATACTTTTACTCCATGGGGGCAACCCAATTGGTCCTACATGCCAGTATTGGGAGGAATACCTATTCATACTATTGGAGGCGCTGGAGGGCCACCTTATGGAGGTCCTCCCCCTGGGGGGCCTAGTGGTCCCAAAGGTGTAGGAGGGCCACCTTATGGAGGTCCTCCCCTTGGGGGACCTGGTGGTCCTGGAGGGCCTGGTGGTCCTGTGGGGCTTGGCGATCCCCCCTCCTATTGGTCTTGGAGGTCCTGGTGGTCCAAATTGTCCTGGTGGTCCCAACGGTCCTAGTGGTCTCGGCGGTCCTAGTGGACCCAGAGGTCCTAGCAGTCCTCCTCCTAATTGTCCTACTGGACCTAGTGGCTCTGGAGGCCCTAATCCTAGAGGTCCAACTTCAGGAGGTTCATCATCTCAACAACCTATGGATCAGTTAACCTAAGGCCCTACTAGTGGTTACATGCCTTATCAATACTACCAGTATGGTGAACCTAATTGTCAGCTACCTTTCCTAGGAACTTTGGACTTGCCTGATTTGTCCAAGTTGATTAATGACCTCATCCAACACAATACTTCATGGCCCCCTATTCCAGTCAAGTTACCATCGGACATTCCGAAATTCGATGGTAAATAGGGAGATGATACCAAGAATCACGTTATGACTTTCCATCTATGGTGTTTTTCAAACTCCTTAATGGATGACTCTATTCAATTAAGACTCTTCCAGTGCACTTTGATCAGTACGGCCACGAAGTGGTATATCAAACTTCCATGCCATTCGTTTGTGGATTTTAGTGCTTTGGCAACTGTCTTCCTTACACACTTTCAGATACCCATTCGCTACGAAATGGGTACATACCTTTATACCTATCTACGTCAAAATACCTCCATGCATATATCAGATCATATCCATGAGTGGAGAATGTGGAGAAGGCTCATTAAAGCTCCTATCCCGGACCAACTCTTAGCTGATTGGTTTACGAAGTCTTTGTTATCACCCATTTCCCGATATCTGGCTATGGGGGGTGGTGTCAGTGAAGAGCAGGCTATTAGTCACACTCAGTATCTGGACTTGGTGTATTCCCAATCCAGAACCATGTATGACCTTATTCCTCATGCTCCTCTTCCCAGCACGGACCCATCCAAGCCACCAGTAGAAACTCCTGTTGATGGGGTTATCGGTTCAATCCAGCCTCCATCGGCGGTAAAATCTACCAAAAAACCCATTCCTTCTACCATTGTTCCTTCTAATCCTACGGTTTCCACCAAGGTGAATGCTATCCAAAGTACACAATCATCTGATAGTAAGAAAAAGGGAAAAGGAAAAAATAAGAAACCAGGAAACCAACAAGAAAATTCCAAGCCTACGACCCCGAAGAATGACAATAAAGGAAAGAGGAAAGCTAAATATCCTTTCCTATTGTGTGGTGGTGATCATTTCATGAAGGAATGTCCCCATCATGATGAAATTAACAAATTTTTAAAGATTAACCCCACACCAGCAGTTCTTACTGACCCTTTTCCTTCTCAGCAACAACTGGTAGACCACATGTCTAACTAGCAAAGTTCTAGTCCTATAGAGAAAGTTCGAATGATGTCATCGAAAACTGTTAATATAACAACTCGAAGCCAGTCATATGACAAGCCTGAGGAGAAGAAAAATGAAAAACCTTCTCTAGATAAAGCTCCTCCCACTGGTTCTCCTACATCCTCGTCTAATGGTCCCCTAACTATCGAGAAGCCTAATCTCGACATGATTTTGCGTCCACCCAAAAGAACTCTTAGGAAGGTTGTTTTTAACCCTAATGCCTGAGTTACGCAGTTTTATAATGTTGTTGAAGACCTAGCTTAGGCACCATGTGAAATTTCTACCTTAGAAGTACTCCAAAGCTGTCCCATGCAACATAAAAACTTGTTAACTTCCTTAGGAACCTTGGACCCGGATAACACGAATTTGATTCATTTCAACTCGGAGAACCACAAATCTAGATTACCTCACCAACTCGCTTTTCATATCGTAAGAAAAGTAGTTGGGAAAAAGGTATTTAGGACTGTTTTAGATGAAGGTGCTTCAACCTCATTTTTGTCTCTATCCTGTTGGAAATCCATTGGCTCTCCCAAGCTTACGAAATTACCGACGACCCTAAAATCCTTTAGTGGAAGAGGTTTCCAACCCCATGGTCTCATGCCAACAATTTCAATTGAACTAGGGGGAAAAATTGTTTCCATTCAAGTGGAATTCGTGGACACCCCGTTAGACTACAATCTTCTCTTAGGAAGAAATTGGTTTTATGCTATGATAGATGTCACTTCGACGATGTTTATAACTCTCCATTTTTCGCATTTGGGAAATATTGTGATCGCTTCGACGATGTTTATAACTCTCCATTTTTCGCATTTGGGAAATATTGTGACCATTGATCAACTTGATTTTTGTACACTGGATTTTACTACCCCTATGGTGAATAACATCCCTTTCCTAGGTCAGCCCCCTCCTCCTTATCAGTGAATTGGGGTAGGAATGTTGAAAGACTCCACCCTTATGGGCATGTTCCCATCAGCTCCTTCTAGCCCGGAGATGGTGACCATCAATATGATCTCTACATTTGGCTATGATCCCAAGGGTAAGCAAGTTATTGAATCATCCTCCCTAAGCCCGCATGAAGCATTTTATGATGCCATCCAATCCGTTTTCGATGTCCATACAGATCATATATTCATCTTATGGCTTCAGATCCTTACCACTTGCCCTACTGGTTAGAACCTTCTCTTCCTACTCTAGATTATCTATCCCAGTCTTTTCCGTCCAACGAATCCATTATAGAGATTATGAGTATGAATGAACCTATATGGGAGGATCGTCATCACAGATCCTCATTCCTCCCCAATACCAGTTTGGCAGATAATGATTTTGTATCCCTCTTGGGTAGTGATATTGTCGGCATCCCGCAAACACCTGTCTTGTTGCAAAATTATGAGTCTGAAGGTAATTCATGCAACATTACCAAAACGAATCCAATCAACATATCGGTCAAGCCTGGAACTATTGAACATGTTCATATAGGGTAGAACTATTCAATAGATGAAACTGAAGAGTATAGATCACTTTTTACAAAATTCTAAGATATTTTTTCCTAGTCTTATGAAGAAATGCCTCGGATAGACCCATCTATCATAATCCGTGAGATAAAAACCTATCCCACAGTGAAATTGGTTAGGCAGAAATTGAGACAAGTCCATCCGCAGAAGGTTGTGGCTATCAAAGTTGAAGTTGAAAAACTTTTGAAGGCAGAATTCATCTATCATGTACCCCTAACGGAATGGGTATTGAATATTGTTCCTATGAACAAAAAGCAAGGAACTATTCGAGTCTACATCGATTTCTGAGACTTGAATCAATCTTGTCCTAAGGACAACTTTCTGACTCCACACATTGATCAGATTATCGATAACTGTGTTGAAAGTGTCATCTTCTCATTCATGGATGGATTTTCTGGCTATAATCATATTGAGATATTGCTCGCCGATCAGCATAAAATGACATGTATATGCTCGTGGGAAATCTTCCCCTATAGGAAGTTTCCCTTTGGCCTCAAGAACGCTGGAGCCACATTCCAGGACGCTATGTCCTATGCGTTTCACGACATTAAAAACATCATGGAGCCATACCTAGATGATCTCCCTGCGCATTCACAACAACGAAAATATCATCCTCATCATCTTAGGGATATTTTCCTGAGATTTCACCATTACAAAATACAGTTGAACCCACACAAATGTGTTTTTTGCGTTGAGACAAGACGTCTCTAAGGCTTCGTGGTTTCTAAGGATGGTATCCAGATTGATCCACTAAATATTTTCGCAATACTCACCTTGCCTGCCCCAACCAACCTCCTTGAACTCCAAAGTTTGCAAGGGAAGGAAAAATTTCTTCGTTGTTTGTTTGTAACTTTGCTGAGAAAATGCATGGTTATATGCATCTCCTTAAGAAGGATACTCCATTCTTCTGGGATGACCAGGCCCAGTGAGCCTTTGATAATCTTAAGCATGCTCTGGCCCATTCACCCATGATACACCCCCCGAATTATTCAAAGGATTTTCTCTTATATGTTGCTGCCTCTACTACTACCATTGGAATGGTTTTATCTCAAGAGGATCAAAACGGCCAAGAACACATGATATACTACGCCAGTATGAATCTTATCGATTCTGAAACTTGATACTCACGTGTGGAGAAGCTAGCATTGGCCATGGTCAATGTTGTCCAAAAATTTCATCATTACGTCTTGCTTCGCATCACCACCGTACTCATAGACCAAAACCCTATGTACTACAACCTGACTCGTCAGGTGCTAGGGGGAAAATACTCCCCATGGATTGTCATCCTACAGGAGTTTGACCTTGAGTTTTCCAAAGCTACTTCAAAGAAATCATTGGTCTTTGCAGACCTGCTGTGTGAACTTCCCTGTGCTTTAATGGATTCTGAGCCCAGTGATTCATTCCCTGATGAATTTTTGTTCCTGATAAGCACGACCGATCCATGGTATGGAGATTTAATCATTTATCTCTAGACACAAATATTTCATCCCACTCTATCTCATGATGATCATCGCTGCATTCGTCACCACATGAAACACTATCTTATCTTGAATGATACATTGTATAGGTGTGGCATAGACACCATTCTCCGGCGATGCCTCACTCATGAAGAGTTTGAACATCTTCTCAATGACTGCCACTCTGGAGCATATGGAGGTCATCTCTCTGGGATGGCTACAGCCCAGAAAATCCTTCGCACTAGCTATTTCTGGCCCTCAATCTTTAAATATTGTCATGAGGCTGTTAATAAATGCCCACCCTATCAAAATTTCTTTCCGAAAAAGCACACCCACTCTGCTCCGTTACACCCCATCATTATCGTTGGCCCTTTTTACAAAATGGGGATAGATTTTATGCATTGTAAGCCTACCTCACACGGGGGGCATGGTTACATCATAGTAGCCGTGGATTTTTTAACTAAATGGGCTGAGGCTATGCTTGCATATGCATAGGATGGTAAGGCTGTCGCCCTCTTCCCTTTTAATCATGTAATAGCTAGGTTTGGAGTTCCACAGTCTATAATCATTGATCATGGATCACATTTCCAGAATCATATGATGGCAGAGTTAAGTGCTAAGCTAGGTTTTCGCCATGAAAACTCAACTCCCTATTATCCACAATCTAATGGTCAAGTTGAGGCCATTAACAATGTCTTAAAAACTATGTTGCGTTGGATGGTTGGAGATCATAAATCCAACTGGCACCAGACTCTCTTTTCCACTCTTTGGGCTTATAGAACTTCAGTTAAAATAGTGATCAGTTTTACTCCCTTTCAGTTAGTATATGGACTAGAAGCTGCCCTACCTATTCAGTGTCAGATTCTGTCTTTGAAACTTTCCATTGAAATTCTCCCCAATACTTCCACCAAGGAAGAAATATTTTTATACTTAAACAATCTTGACGAAACTAGACGAGATGTTGCCTTAGTTAATGAGGCACATAAGAAACGCATCAAGGCACAATACGATAAATATGTCTAGCCTCGTGTGTTTAACGAAGGTGACCTAGTGCTGACTTATTATCAGAGACATGATAAACTAGGAAAATGGAAGTTCGAATCAATGTGTTACGGTCCTTTTATCGTTTCCAAAGTTTTAGAGAAAGGGGCCTATGAGCTCCTGGATTATGATGGAGTCCCCTTCGGGAAACCTCCCAATGGGTTGTAGCTGAAGAGGTACTATTCCTAGATCATTCATGTACGGTACCTTGTATATATGTACATCGTTTTACTTTTTCAGTGTGTTTTAGTATTTTCAATATCCTTTTGAATTTAGTTTCCAAACTGTTTATACCATGTTTTGGTTATGCAGAAAAGATGGCTTTTTATGTCTTCGCTGATGGTACTTTCCACCATACCTTGTACCTTGCCTCCGCTGCTTCGGTTCTCTATTCC
Organism: Pseudotsuga menziesii; assembly: GCA_001517045.1. Lineage (NCBI taxonomy): Eukaryota > Viridiplantae > Streptophyta > Pinopsida > Pinales > Pinaceae > Pseudotsuga > Pseudotsuga menziesii. The sequence continues at coordinate 58,164 of LPNX010982795.1, read as the reverse complement.
CAGGCTCATGATTTGGTCAATTCGGAAGCAGTTTGTATTGGTCCAAATTACAACAATATCACCGAGTATGAGGCAGCCATAGGTCTACTAACTGAGGATGAATCCCAGGACATTCGTGATTTGGTAGTTTCCATGGACTCACAGATGGTAATTTGTCATTTGAACCAGATCTATACCATCAGAAATCCTATATTGTAATGTCTCTACTGGAGGGTGCATCTATTGGAAAGATAATTTGAGGTTATTACTTATAGGCATATCCCTAGGGCAGACAATGCAGTTGCTAACGCATTAGCAAATTATATCCTAGACTGGTATATTTCCCATTCATAAGATGAGAACCAAACATGGTTCATTATATTGTAAATAAACAGTAAAAACACATAAAACTCATGTAAATACATTTTCCATTTGGAACATATAAACACCGGAAATAAAAGTATGTATATATATATATATATATATATATAAAGTGTTTTACAAAAATAGGTCACAAGACCTCATCTGAAGCACTTTGGCTTTCAGGCAATACAAAATCATACAAAATCCTGAAGCTATATCAGCTTTCAGTAATACATCATGCAGGACTATCTAGTGGTGCTCATGGTAGCACATGATAGCCCGTACTACTCTACGTAGTAGTCGGATAAAACGGCATGGCATGCCTATAGTGTGCCTCTGATACCTCATGGGGAGGTCATCAATCGATGCATCAGGTATATCTAGAGTCAACCTCTCCAGGTTCTCCTCTATCTCTCCCATCAGGTCATCAACTCATTGAACAAACCAAGATCTCGCTCGTCTATCTAGTGAGGAAGATCCCCTGGGTCATGCTAATCCAACATCTGCATGAAGATATGTAGGTCTTGTTACTATAGATAAAAAATAAAAAACATTAAAATACAAAAACACAAACAAATTTCCATTTTAGGGTTTTGTTTCTTACCCATGTCTCCCCACTACGTACTAGGTGGAATTGGTAAATCAGGGTCACCCCTGAAGTCAGTACCTGCATACGCATAATCCTCAATCATGAGGATCTAATCGTTCAACTAACAGAAAAATGGAGCCCCAAACTTCACTTTTTCCCTGCCTACTCCTGTGCGGGCCATAATATCGACCCACCTTAGCATACGAGGGTCTCTCGCCCTCAGCTCAGTAAATACCACTTGGGACCTTAGGTGAGGGACCCACTCAAATTAGAAACAGGCTAAGATGGATCCATAGCTGAACTGTTTCGGCTCTCCTTGCCAACACTTGGTCAGTTGTTCCTTGAAGACCGGAAGTAATGCTTCTACCCAGTTAAAGATAGTAGGTGCCATGGCTTCTATATCATATATCAGGTGTGCTCTGGAAGCCTGATGAGCTCCATGGCTCCCATCCACCTACTGCATAGTGAAAATAACGGTACGGAGAGGATCATCCACCACTACCTTAATGGGAATTTTATTCCCAAACGTTCTGGTACCAAGTATGCAGTGACGGTAGATTAACTCTTGGGTGGTCACATCCCCTCCACAAGAACAAGTCAGTGAAATAGGAGCACCCCATCTGGATAATCCTGTCTAGAAGTAGATATCCTCTACCTCAATAGTCAACACATGGGCTCCCACCTCGAAGTATTGCTGCTCCAGATTCCACATATGAAGGATATGCTCCAACAAGCACTCATGGGACACCATGCTAGGAGTGCAAAAGAATTTTAGGAGGCCACAGCCCCTCAATGCAGCTATGCACCCTGCATTTCCCTCGGCGAAGGCATAATCATTATTGTGTTGTCCTTCTTTCCATATAACCATTTTTTATCAGTAAGAACCTGCCAAAAACAATCAATGGGCTAATTAAAAAAATAATCAATCATAAAAATCATTTAAAAACTTCTATTTTTTCTTGCCAATTCAACTTTCTGCACTCACAATCGGCACCTCCTAAAAACTATTTGTATAGAGCAGTGGCACCTCCTGAGTGCAGTTCATCATGCGCGGTTCTTATCGGGCACCGCCTGTCTCGTAAGGGGCAAGAGAAGTGCACGTATTTTGGATTTAGGGCTTGCCTAAAACTACCCAAAAACTCCCCAAAATAAAAAATGAATGCATTAAAAGGAAAGGATAAGTTTCAATCATTTACCTGGTCTAGACGGCGCTTGAAACGGATGGTGGAATCTCCTGGAATCATTGACTGAAGATCTAGCTCAATTTTCTCCAAAAATGCTCTCACCAATTGGTAAATAGTAAAATGTTTTGACTTTTACCATTCAAATGACTTATATATATATTTTTAGGGTTTTTAGGTGTTATGTTAATATTTCAAAAATCATTATTATATAAAAACCCATTTATATAGTTCATTAAAGTCATTTTGTGAGAGATTAATGATCATTGTTTAGTCTTACAGGAGTAAAAGAGGAAACAGTAAAGTCTATGGGGAGTTTGTTTTTTACTTTTTTGTACTTCCATAAAATGGAAAAATTCCTTGAGCATTTGTTTCGACACTTTGGTCACTCTCTTAGAACTCAGTATCAAAGTTCCGATTCTTTTTCCGATTCTTTTTAGGCTCGTAAAACTTCACATCGTGAAAAAGAAACCTAATGGAGTCTCCTTTAAGTTCTTTTCAGACTCCCTAAATATGAAAAGATTTTCGAGTACTTGTCTTCTTCATACTCGTAAAAGTATTTGAAGAGTCGTCTCTCCGATGGTAGGCTATCTCTTTTTCAATTCAGATAGACTACTTAAGAAAAATGAACACTCTAGCCAATGATGACTGGAAGAGTTCTCTCGGGTATTATTTTATACTTTTTCGGGCCCTAGAGACTAAATCATACGAAAAAGGACCCTTTGGAGTTTTCTTTCATCTTCATTTAGACTCTCTAAACATGAACGATACCGAGTTTGCTTTCATTGGACTCGTTAAACTAAGCACTGAGAGACCCTTTTTTGGGAACGAGCCCCTCCTTTCTCAGGTTCATGAAATATATGCGAATGGACTTGTCTTCGGATCAGCTAAAACGAGTGTTTGTTACCCTCTTTGGACTCATAAAAACGAAAAGAGGCACTCATCAATCATGATGGGGGAATTAAGGGAAGCGAATCATTTTGAAAATCAAATGGAAGTTATTTGTCACCTTTGAACATGGCACTTGTCTACATATCATTCAGTCAATTAAGTATTCAGCTGACTTACAAGTCGATCCACTTTCATGAGTCATGTCACTCCTTTGATTATTTCAAAATAATGCATTGTCCACATCCGTATTGTGTGTCCATCCATTCCAGTCATGTTGCCAAGTATTTTTTCATGGTGCCAGATGTTCAAAGGAAGTAAGAAGTTTACCTCTGTAATTAAAATAGCCTTTGTGTCAGTAACTTTGAGTCAATCCTATGGTTACATTATCGACAACATTCCAGAACTTTGTTCTACGTTTTGTGTCATCGATCTGGGATTCATCATTGCCCTCCTTCAACGAGACTATTCCCATCGACATCAACTCGTCATCCAGGAAATAGTTTTAGAAACAAGTTTAGTACCTTGAGATCTCTATGCCTCAATGATGGATTCTCTCGCTCTCAACAAAGGTTCACATTATTGACCTTTGATTGAAATATCCTGTTGGGTGTTTGACATCAAAACATCTATTCACACTCAGTAGATTACACTAGGGTACCTTGGGAAGAGTTCTCTCGGGTATTATTTTATACTTTTTTGGGCCCTAAAGACTAAATCATACAAACAAGGACCCTTTGGATTTTTCTTTCATATTCATTCAGACTCTCTAAACATGAACGATACCGAGTTTGCTTTCATTGGACTCGTTAAACTAAACACTGACAGACCCTTTTTTGGGAACGAGGCCCTCCTTTTTTAGGTTCATGAAATATATGAGAATGGACTTGTCTTCAGATGAGCTAAAATGAGTGTTTGTTACCCTCTTTGGACTCATAAAAACGAAAAGAGGCACTCATCAATCATGATGGGTGAATTAAGGGAAGGGAATCATTTTGCAAATCAAATGGCCATTATTTGTCACCTTTGAACATGGCACTTGTCTGCATATCATTCATTCAATTGGGTATTTAGTTGACTTACAAGTCGATCCACTTTCATGAGTCATGTCACTCCTTTGATTCTTTCAAAAGAATGCATTGTCCACAGTCATATTGGGTATCCATCTGTTCCAGTCATGCTTCCAAGTTTTTTGTCATGGCGCCCGATGTTCAAAGGAAGTAAGAAGTTTACCTCTGTAATTAAAATAGCCTTTGTGTCAGTACCTTTGAGTCAGTCCTATGGTTACATTATCTAAAACATTTCAGAACTTTGTTCTACGTTTTGTGTCCTCGATGTGGGATTCATCATGGCCCTCCTTCGACAAGACTATTTCCATCGACATCAACTCATCATCCAGGAAATAGTCTTAGAAACAAGTTTAGTACCTTGAGATCTGTATGCCTCAATGACATATTCTCTCGCTCTCGACAAAGGTTCACATTATTGACCTTTGATCGAAATATCCCGCTGGGTGTTTGACATCAAAACATCTATTCACACTCAATAGATTATACTAGGGTACCTTGGGAATCATTGACATTAATGGTGATCTCCCTCGCACTTGTTAATGGTTCACATCATTGGTCAGTAATCAATTGGTTTCTACCATGTTCGACTTTAGAACATTCTAATCACATGGATAGAATCGTACTTTGTGGAAGATGAGACGAAGACCCTGGGTATTTGTTAAGCAATCATATCTTTCTCCCCAGGTTGCGATGGAGTATATTGTATGAAGTACCAGCATGGATCCACATTTGTATGGTCGTGGCTATGCTCAAATTTGCATCTATATGACATAAATCTACATTGTATATCTGGTGGCTATGTCCAAGTTTGAGTCCTCTATCACATGGATCTACGTTGTATTCTAGTAGCCATGGTTTTTTATTCCTCTCATGGATCTTCCTTGTATTGGTCTGCATCCATGATAAGGTTAGATTCACTCATGAGTTAAAGTATTGATGTATTGCATATGCCTACTTGATGATACTCTCTGATCAAGCTGGCTCTTACATCAAAGTGATAACTTTCTCTATCAAAGCTCTCGCCTATCATATGCCTCTAGCCTCATGCTTTGGGGGGCATTCTGTTATACCCAAATCCTATCACTAGCATGAGATAATATCTCTGACACCTTTATTTTCCCTCAATCCCAAACATTGAATTGAAAACAATGCTCTAGATGTTGATCCAACATACAAAACTCCAGCATCGCTCTTACCCTTAGGCTTATGAGTGGTACCTTATGCAGCACCACCCGAGTTATGTCAATGACAATGCCACTACCTTTCACCTTTATTTTTGGCGTGGTTCTCACCTTACACCACTCTATCATAAGGGAGTATAAGCGGTGCCCTTGGTAAAAAGTAAAAAAAAAGGAGGTTTCATGAAGCTTCTAGAACAAAATCTTCGTGTCTAGCCTTATCCCTACTCACCTGGGTCAGTTAATCTCGAGATCCATGATTTGGGGATCTCATGGCCACCTCACCCACCTATTTCTCAAACATTCCTATCCCTTTGAGCCCTATAAAACCAGGATCATACTCCATGTTTGAGAGGGGAGAAAAAAGGAGTAAATTTATGTTGTTGAATTAACATCCTGGACTAATCCATTAGAGAGCACAAAGGAGCAAGTTGGAGCTATTGAGGACGATATGTTAGTCTTGTGAAGGAGTGCATCGACACTAAGGAAAAATGGTTGTAAGCTCTTTCATTTCATCTATTAATTCAAAGTTGATTTCCTTCCCATATATCTACCGTGTTATAATCTCACAAATGTATTATTAGATTCCTCGGTCACTGATATGCATCTATGGATAGTTTTCTGGTATCTTTGATGTTGTTATGTGGTTGATGTGCTTTTGCAGGTCTGTAGGTCTTCCATCAGAGATTTTATTCCAAGCATCTACAGTTTCCAAGGAAATTCTTCAAACTAGTTGTGACTCATTTGTTCTGGATCTGAACCATTCAAACCAGAGGAACAACTTCTGTCCACAGAAGGTGCTATATTCCTGATAACACTAGTCGCTCATTTCTACAACGTTGTTGAATATTTGGCTCAAGCACCTTGTGCTATGTCTTGTTGGTTGTGGATCCTAATCTTCCAGATACAAAGATATTATTTAGTCATGTTTGTACCCCAGGTGTATTGTACACTCGTTCCCCATGCCTTGGGTTTTAGGGAAGCGCCCCGAAAAATGGGGTTCGGGGGCAGCGCCCTCGAGAAATGGGGGTTCAGTGACTCCGCCCCCGAGAATTTTTTTTCAAATATGTGTTGTCCAATAGTTTTGCAGACCCATGGTATTGGGTTAATAGTAGTATTTTCCTATGGTATTTTCTCCTATAAAAGAAAGCATTGTAACACAGTTGTGTATGGTATTATTCCATTGTAAACAATCTCTGTGATTGTGTGAGAAAGACTGTGAGAGTGTGAAGAGGAAGTGCAGCAGTTTTGTTGCAGGTTGTATCCCTTCATCTTTATGGACTGTAATAAAAGGACTGGTGATTTCTTTGTGGATGTAGCCCATTTTTTGGTTGAACCACATTATATCTATGTCTCTCCATAATGTGTTTAATGTGTTTTGCATCTTGTTTACTAATTTAACTGTATATTTGTTAATTCTCTTCAGTCCTATTTTCTAACATGTTTACACTAGAGGTACTCCAAAGTTTCCCTACGTAGCATAAAAAACTGTTGATAGACTTAAGGGCCTTAGATCCAGATAATACTACTACTATTCATTTTAATGTGGAGAATTATAAGTCAATATTATCCCACTAAATCGTGTTTCAAATCATGACTAGGGTAGTTGGGAGGAAGGTCCATCGTACCATTTTGGATGAAGGAGATTCCACTTCAGTTTTGTCTATGTCTTGCTGGAGAGCCATAGGTTCTCCAGAACTTACTAAGTCACCTACTACATTGAAATCTTTCGTCGGATGAGGTTTCCAACCTCATGGTTTGTTACCGGCATTATCAATCAAGATAGGGGGAAAGACTGTTTCCATTCAAGTGGAAGTGGTCGATGCTCCGTTTGATTACAATCTATTATTGGAAGTGGTTTGTTTTTATTCTATGACGATAGTTACTTGGATAGTTTTTTTGTGCTCTCCAATTCCCTCACTTAGGGAAGATTGTTACCATAGACCAGCTTGTTTTCTACTAACCTAATGTTACTAATGCTACCATGAATAATATTCCTATTCTAGGGTGGTCCCCCCACCTTATCAATCAATTGGGGTAGGGATGTTGAAGGATTCGTGTCTTATGGGTGTGTTTCCCTTGAATCCTCCTAGTACATAAGTTGCAATGGTGAATATGATATCCACAGTTGGCCACATTCCTAAAGGTAAAGTAGTTGTTGAGACATCTTCTCTAGGTCCTCATGAAGCACTATACGATGCTATACAATTTGTTTCCGATGTATACTATGATGATCATCATCTAGTGGCATCGGATCCTTACCACCTACCCTATTGTCTAGAACCCTATCTCCCCACTCTAGACTATCTCTTGTAGAATTTTCCCTCAGATGAATCTATTATGGATATCATGAGTGCAGATGAACATGTATGGGAAGACCATCACCATATATCCTCTTTCCTTCCCAATGATAATTCGATAGACTCTGATTTTGTCTCTCTCATTATTTATGATATTGTTGAAAATCCTCAAACACCTACATTGTTACAAGACACTGATACTGAAGGAAACTTGTGCAATATCACTCAAATGACTCCCATCGACATATTAGTGAATCTTGGAACCATTGAACGTGTTCATGTAGGCCAAAACTGTTCAACTCAAGAAACTGTAATATTTAGAGCTTTGTTCAAAGAATTACGAGATTTTTTTTATGGGCATATGAATAAATGCTTGGATTGATCCATCTATCGTTGCACACAAAATCAATACTTATTCCATGGCGAGACCAGTTCAACAAAAACATCGTCAATTCCATCCGAGGAAAGCCACGAAAATAAAAAGATGAGGTTGAAAAATTCTGAAATTTGGTTTTATTTGTCTCGTACCGCTAACTGAGTGGGTATCTAATATTGTTCCTATAGCTAAGAAGCAGGGCACTATTAGGGTTTGTATCAATTTCCTATATTTGAATAAGGCTTTCCCTAAGGACAATTTTCCTACTCCGCATATCAATCGAATCATTGATAACTGTGCTAGGAGCGTCATCTTCTCATTTATGGATGGATTTTCTGTCTAGAATCAGATAGAACTATTACCCGCTGACCAGTATAAAATGACATTCATATGTCTATGGGGAACCTTTCCCTATCGAAAGTTACCCTTTGGTTTGAAAAACGTCGGAGCTACATTCCAACAAGTTGTGTCCTACGCTTTTCATGATATTAAACACATTGTGAAACCCTATTTAGATGACCTCCCTGCTCATTCACAGTAGAGAGAGGATCATCGAGGGAATATTAGAGACATTTTTATTCAATGTCATCATTATCACATCTGGCTTAATCCACATAAGTGTGTTTTCTGTGTTGAGACTGGACACCTTCTTGGCTTCATGGTTTCCAAGGATAGTATTCAAATAGATCCTTTAAATATAGATTCTATATTGGCCTTACCTTCCCCAACCAATGTCACTGAACTCCAAAGTTTGTGAGGGAAGTAAAACTTTCTTCGTTGTTTTATGTGTAACTTTGCTAAAAAAAAACACGACTATATGCGTCTCCTAAAAAAGAACACTTTTTTTTTGGGATGACCAGGCCCAAAGATATTTTAATAATTTGAAACACGCTCTGACACATTCACTAGTGTTGCACCCCCCAAATTATTCAAAAGAATTTCTACTTTATGTTTCCCCCTCCACAACTACCATCGGTATGGTTCTGGTGCAAGAATATCTCAATGGCCAAGAACATGTGATTTACTATTTAATTAAAAGTCTTCTTGACTCTAAAATTCATTATTCACATGTGGAGAATATAGTTTTCACTACGGTCATTGCTGTGAAACTTTTTCATCACTACATTCTACTACGCACTACAATTGTCCTCACTAATCAAAACCCTATGTTTTACATTCTGACTCGTCAAGTGCTAGGGGGCAAGTATTCCTGTTGGATAGCTATCCTGCATGAATTCGATCTCAAGTTTGCTAAGGCTACTTCCAAGAAGTCCTTAGTATTCATGGAGTTAATGTGTGACCTTCCCTCTGCTCTCATGGAATTTGAGCCCAACGATTGATTTCCAGATCATTTTTTGTTCCTAATTAGCACACCTGACCCGTGGTATCAAGATTTGATTATCTATCTCCAAACCCAAATATTTGAGCCTGATATGTCCAATGAAGATCGTTGACACATATGTCACCACTCTAAATACTACCTCATTCTAAATGACACGTTATATCGGCATGGTATAAACTCTATTCTCTGATGATGTATTACTCATGACAAGGCTGAACAAGTCATGAGTGACTGCCACTCTAGAGCATGTGGTAATCATCTTTTTGGGATGGCTACCGCTCGAAAAATCCTTCGTGATGGGTATTTTTTTCCCTCAATCTTTAAATATTGTCATGAGGCGATTAAAAAATGACCACCCTCTCCACTTTTTTATCCAAAAAATTGCACCCACCCTACTATGTTACACCATGTCATTGTCATTGGCCCTTTTTCCAAGCCAAGGATAGATTTTATGCATTATTAGACTACCTCAACTGGGGGCATGGTTACATCATCATAGCCATAGATTATTTCACAAAATGGGCTAAGGAAATGCCTACATATGCAGAGGATGGTAAAATTTTCTCCCTCTTCCTTTTCAATCATGTAATAGCTAGGTTTGGAGTTCCACAAGCCATAGTCGCTAGTCATGGATCTCATTTACATAATCAGATGATGGCTGAGTTGAGAAATAAGCTGGGTTTTCGTCATGAAAACTCAACTCCTTATTATCCGCAGGATAAAGGTCAAGTCGAAGCCACTAACAAAGTATTGAATACTATGCTGCGTAGAATGGTTGGAGATCATAAATCCAACTAGCACTTAACTCTATTTTGTGCATGTTGGCCTCTTTTCCTTACTTACGCGACCCAAGTTCAACAACAACACAAAACTGACAAAACACTCAAAGACATCGGCCTGATGGAGCAAGCTCATTCGACAACACCCATGAGGCAGGCGCAGTCTCACCCGAGATATCTTAATGTGTAACTACTAGAACCATGTTTCCGTAGTTGGAGAGGGAGTACAATCCCTTGGCATGAGTCCAAGGTGCTCGACAGAGATGGAGGGATGGATTCTTTCACTACTCGATAGTGGCGCAACAATGCGACACAGCCATCTTGTGACACTACTTTATCCTTGCGAATTTAACAACTGGTGCAACTATGCGATGCAGATGATTCCTTAAGCATAAATGACAACGGCACATCATTACTATAACTTAACAATATTTTAACATGATTAATACATAGTACTCGATAATGCTTAGTCATTCATTCATTTACTGCATTCATCGATATTGCGACATCCATTCACACAATAACTGCAAATAAAGGAAGATAATAAAACATTCAACATTGAGAGTTAAACATTCAACCTTTCACATTCACAGCTCAACATTCATCAACACAGGAAATAATGTGGAAACCCATCTAGGAAAAACCACCAAGATGCTCTTCATCTGGCATGAGAAATATAGGTAGCACCTTTCAGTCTGTGACTTACAGACTGTTCTTAAGATATGTCTTTTAGCTCAACTCCTCTTTCTCTCATGCTCTCTGGTTTATTGTTTCTAACTACTCCTACTGATCCACACATAACCTGGATCGAATCTTCTACTTTATTGTCTGCGCACTCAGTTGCATATTAACTCCTACAAAACTGTTTGTGCACTCAGCTGCAGATCGACAACTCAACAGCCTACTACTATTAGACTTCTCTCTGAGTCAGCAATTAACTACTACAATCCTTATCAAGCCAACCCTTATACAGAGTGGGTTCCTCTTATTTATAGTGTTTACAAGACCGTGCAGGGTCGACTGAGTATAGCTCAGTTATTACAGACTTAAGTGTAACAAATATAAAATAAAATATTAACTAGATTAGTTAATTATTATATTAAAGGGTGTAACCTTTCATTCTACATGCTCAAGCCTATAAAGGTGAATGTAATTTGTAATCTTGATCATCATCTACTATATTATTCATTATTTATCATTCAATATGAAATTCGAATTCGACTATTAACCGACCAACTGGATACGGTTGCTCCAAGTGGTATCAGAGCTATACGGCCCTTGGCTATCTTGACACTTTGTGTAAATTTAGTTTTAGGGTTTCCCTAAAATATAGGACATTGTCCAAAAAAGAAAAGAACAAAAAAAAACATTAAAAAAAGGGTAAAGAAAAGAAAGAAAAAAGTTAAAAAGATAAGTTAAAAGAAAAAAAGTAAAAAAAAAACAAAAGAAAGGAAAGAAAGAAAAGATAAAGTAAAACCAACACTTGGTTTGGTTTTGCTTTCCAACTTCAACCCATGTTTTGCTTTTATTTGAATTATTATAATATATTTATAATAGTTCAATTTTTTTATTATATAATAATTAATTATTATTCCTTAAACCTCACCATCTTTAGAAAAAAAAATTCACACCACACAAGCCAAAATAGCTTTGAATTACACTCCTCCGCATACAAGTTCCAAGACCATGACGGACTTGAAAGAACAAATCGAAAAAATGGGGAAGGACATCAAGTCCCTTGTCGCTAACCAAAAAATCTTGAAGGAAGAGATGAAAAATAACCATACATTACTCAAAGATGAGCTTGTTCTAGTACTAGAAAGAAGGCTGGATAAAAAATTTGACATCCTGAACGAAAAACAAAAAGACCTGGATGACAAAATGAGTACCATGACTCAAAACATAAACACCTTAACACAGAACATGAGCACCATGATGCATAACCATAATACATTAATCGAGGTGTTACAAAAACTAATGCCTAAAACAGACCAAGTCAACACTCCAGAAATGCTAGAAGCATCAGTTCATATTTCCACACGGGAAGCACTTGCCAAGAATCAAGAAGAATTGCAAAAATAAATAAATATTAACAATGTGACGCTTAAGCAAGAGTTAGAAACAAAAGTACTGCCAGATATGGAGGAACAATTAAAGAGAAAAATAGAAGCTATCAATAAGATAGTAGAGAATAAAAAGGTTAAAAATTGCAAACAACAACAAAATAGTTCAAATATGTCACTTGCATCGTCCAGTAGTTCCAATCCACCATAAAATCGTAAAGCAAAAAACAATCAATATCGTCCATACAAAGTGTACCCATCTAAGGAAAAAATAGAGTTGTCAAAATACAATGGAAGTGAAGACCAATGCGTTGCTTGGATATACAAGGCGGAAGAATACTTCAACATTTACAATATTCAATATGACGAGGAGAAGGTGAAATATGTGTCAATGCATATGGAAGAGTACGCCTATAATTAGTACTTATGGTGGAAGAGAGATAATTTTACCTACACTTGGAACTTGTTCAAAAATGTTTTTTTTAATAGATTTGAAGGAATCAAAGAAGACGAATTTTTCAGCAAACTTACCAGATTACAATAGGTGGGAAGCATTGAGGAATTCACACATCATTGGGAATCCTTATCAACACGAGTATTTGGGTTGTCTGACAAACAAAGAATCGAAACCTATTTAGGATTTCTTAAACCATACCTCCAAAACAAGTTAAAGTTACATGATATACCTAATGTAGAAGTAGAAAGACATAAAGCCAAAGCCATAGAATGCAAATTGGAAGGAATAAGAACAAGAGGTGATAACCATTATCGACAAGAAAAAGAGACACAATGTAGGTATTGTGAAGATACTTGGTCACCCTGCCATCAATGCCACAGACCTCAATCATATGCCTACGAAATGGAAAATAGGTCGAAGTCATCTAACAGTTACTCTGATAATAGAAAAAAAGAATAAAAACATATGTTTTCGATGTGCTGATGACTGGACCCCAGGCCATATATGTAGGAACAATCAGACAATAAAATGCATAATCACCAATGGAGAGGAAGTGCAAGTCTCTGCACCAGAAATCTCGTCTGATTTTATTACCGACGCCGATTTAGAATGAAGGATGACATTAGGAAATACTCAAGCTTTGAGAAAAAATCTCCCTTAAAGGGAGTGCAATGTAACAAATATAAAATAAAATATTAACTAGATTAGTTAATTATTATATGAAAGGGCGTAACCTTTCATTCTAAATGCTCAAGCCTATAAAGGCAAGTGTCATTTGTAATCTTGATCATCATCTAATTTATTATTCATTGTTTATCACTCAATATGAAAGTTGGATTCGACTATTAACCGACCAACCAAATATGGTTGCTCCAAGTAGCTACAAAATATCTTCTATTACATTNCAAAATATCTTCTATTACATTGATGATGGCCCATCCCTAGCCACAAAAGTCATGTATTACATTAACCACAACCATAACTAGCCGCGGAAAAATATTTCATCCTGTTTGTACATGTCATAACTAGCCGCAAAATTGTCCTTTAGTCTTCCGTCGGGTCATCCTTCTATAGTATTCCTTGACTTGCACCTGTTCAGCCTTAACTCTTCTACCTGCCTCTTCCACCAACTCGTATCTTCCTTTCCTCATCGTAAGTTCCTCAGATCTACACATTATTCCATCATTTACCTGCTTTCCTTTGTCATGCGCCTTCCTTTCCTCTTGTGCTTGCACTTTGGGCTCTTCCTTGTGCACTTTTCCTGACCTAAAAGGCCCCCAACACTCACATGTGTCTCTTCCAATAAGCAAAATTTTGTGTGTCTACAAAAATTCAATATTCTAGTGCAGGTTGGCCACAAGACCAACCTTGTCTTGAAATTCCTTCAAAATTTGTTGCACTCAGGAAACTTCTTCTATGACCTCCTCCGCTATTTGGCCAAATTCTCCACACAGTCGAAACTGAGATGTTCTGATGGTCCCTCTTCTAGAAACTGCATGATAAATTGGAGCTTCTATTGTACAGGATGAATAATCCCTGTAACTCTTTCTACTTTCGATTGATGTTCTGTCACCTCATCATTCCTTTTCTACTCCTGGTCGCGGAGAGTTTTCACTTCCTGTTTTAGCTGGTTCAGTTCTGTGACCTTTGTGATCCTTTCTTTGATCAACAGCTTCATCATGCCTTCCTTTATCGTGGTGATTTTCAAATCATCTTCTTGCGCATATTCCTTGATCTTCTCGATAGTCTCATCCTCCATAAGCACTTACCACATTGCGGAAATGGCTTCAACTGCCTTAGTGCAGAGTTTTTCTCCTTATCTTATCCTCTCAACATCCTCAGACGTTGTTTTGTTGCTCTCTTCAAGCACCTTAGGATGTGTGCTTGGTGTCTTCCACTCCTTTAATTCCTCGACCTATCTCCTAAGTTCTGTAGCAATCTGAGTTAGGCGTGCTACCTTAGCGGCCGTATCAGCATCTTCTTGTCCTTCTTCTAAGGGAAACTTGGAAACTGCTTCCTTGATGGCCCCAACAAGTGTAAGCCAGCTCTGTTCTCGTGACTCAATTTCCTACTCTTTTTTCTCGAAGGAGGGCCCTGTGCTCTTTCACCTTCCTTTTCTGCTTGGTTTCCTAATACACAAGAGCATTCTCCTAGATCCGTATTTTGTTCGCAGCTGCATGTTAAACAGCATAGACTTCAGCTAGCATGAGTTTAGAGAAATCCATATATAGTGTCCCAAACCCATGGACAACATTAGCAAACTCGGGCGTCCCTGTCTCCATTTCCCATGCTTAGATTTCTATATTTACAGGTGGCAATAGGAGTGGTGTCACTAACTCGTCATTTGGATCCATGCCGTAATTCTGGTCCTTGACTGTTTTTTTGCCTTCATTGATAGCCTCAGTCAAGGAATTGATATGGTCCATTATTTTGTCAGTCAGGAACAACTACTTTTTACTTAGGCCCTTCAAACTAGACTTTACGACCTCTACAATTGCTTCCGACAGCAAGCTTATGTCCTCCTTCGCTAAATTGACAGTGTTATCCATCTTGTCAGCTTTGCGCTTTTTATATCGCGGCTGAGG
This sequence comes from Pseudotsuga menziesii, assembly GCA_001517045.1. Taxonomy (NCBI): domain Eukaryota; kingdom Viridiplantae; phylum Streptophyta; class Pinopsida; order Pinales; family Pinaceae; genus Pseudotsuga; species Pseudotsuga menziesii. Next base: position 43,014 of record LPNX010982795.1, on the reverse strand, counting down.
CTTCTTTGTATTTCGTGCCTCTTACCGAGCCTTCCACACATCCTCATCAGTAGGTGTGTCTTTAGATTTATCGTCATCATCTTTGTTGTGCTCAATATCATCATTGTCAGAGCTCGACGACTGATTATATTTCCTGTCACCGTCATCATTGCCTTGTCCATCATCTTGGTCATTGCCTTGACCATTCCCTTGGCCATTTCCTTGGCCCTCACCTTGGCCATTTCCTCCCTGGTCCATCTGCATGTCACCCGGTATGCGCCATTTCATAGGCCAATCTTAGATGATTGTGTCTACATCTGCGTCAATGATCATAAACCCCACCTGGTGCGCTTACTTGTCTAGGTCCCTTCATGGCTCAAGAATAATGCTATGGACATCGGCCTTAAAGTTTATAAATGACAAGTATTTTTTCACTATAGTGGCCCTTACTTTGTGTTGTTTCTTTATTACATCACGTAGTGCCTTACCGTGTAGAAATAACTCAATCTTATTATCCTTCTGCCAAATATTTTCCTCCTTATCCTCCCATAGTTTCTATTACTTTGCGCCAAGGCAAAGCACTGGGACATCTAGCAGCTGGTAGTCCGATAGGTTGGACAAAAGAATAAAGGAAATAAAAATGAGCAACCAAGAGTAGCGTAATTTATCCTTACCGTCCTCCTCTGCTTGTTCTGAATCATCAATCGACTCATTCAACAAGTATTGCAACCAGTTGAATATTACGCTCATTGCACACTGCTTTGCGAGTTCAACCATCCTGGCAGTGCACTCAGTGGGTCGCATCTTACGTAACAGCTTGCAAGATAGGATTTTTTCTACGAACCTCTCCATGTTGTCCTCTATAGCAGAAATGAGGAATCTCCTACCTGTGCACTAAAGGTCATATTTTTGCTTCATTTTGGTCGTATCTTTGTTTGGGCGAAGATAAGGCGCAGGGTCTTCTCCTTGCTTCGGCAGACCCATTATCGACAAGATGAGATCGATGTCAACAAGGTAGGGTCGATTGAGCCATAAATATCCTATGTGCAAACAAATGAGGAGCTATCGCACATATGTAGTTACTTGCGTGCTCCGACCAAAGTGCAGCATGAGCAGCAAGTTTACCAAGCCCGCATTGTCTACACTACTGGCCCACTCCATTGGTACTACGAGCTGGGGCCCAGGAGGCACAACTGGAAGCATGACCATGTAAATTTTCCTTTCTAATTCCACCTTCTTACGTGTATCAGTTTCCTCAAACTGCAGCTTAGCCAGCTTCGGCAGTATATCCATCAGCAAGGGTACACTTGCAGGGATCCAGGGTATCGCTAAGGAGGAGCACGCTTTTGATGGAATCTTTACTTATGACGCCTCTTCTCTCCTCAGTGGAACATTTTCTGGTAACAGGTTCTACTCTTCGATGGTGGTGCCCGCATCTCTACGTGGTGGAGAGTCTGATACATCCTCCCCAGGAATGTCCTCAGCAGGAATATCCATAGCATCCTTAGCCTTATGTTTCTTTGAGATCTTTGGCCGTGACAATTTTGGAACCTCTCTCATAGACACGAAAGGTTGTGGACCTACAACGAGTGGATTTACTTGTGGATTTTGAATGGAGGTTGGAACAAGGCCTGAACCAAAGGCTGGAACAGGGGTCGAACCGACCTCAGGAACTGTCTATTGTCTTGGTTGCACCATCATTTCTAATTCTTGTTTTGGTTGTTGTACCTCCAGCTATGTGATCTCTTCAATAATTCGGCACGACGATGCAAGGGTAATGTCTGATTTCTCACTAACATTGGAAATCTCAATAACCATGAGTTTCAGCTCTCAATCTCACAAGCTCTAGTTCACTCTTCTTCTCTATGTGTATGCAAACTGAACCTTGACGACGAACCCTCATATTTATAGGGATGCACCCATCCTACATGCAATGATTCGTTGGCAGATCAACGTCCTATCGAACACACGGGATTCTCGTTCGACACATTCCACATCAATTGGCCTACTCGAGTTCTGATATGTACATATATGTACCTGTCAGGACAGTTATGGCAGTTATGATGGAGACGTCTGATGGGACCAAAATGCCCGTCGTCATTCTCCTCATATCTCATTGAATTAATTATGCTTCGTTGTCATAACCTCATATATATTTTCATGTATCCAGGATTTTAATGATGGGCAGTTGTCATTCCTGCTCTTTACTGTGATTTGCCTGTTTCCATCGCAGAGGTGTGACAAAATCATTTCCTTAAACTTTTTTTTTTCTGGAACGACGTGAAATTATGTAGGCATGCCATAGCCATCATAGTAAGGTTTCAGGAAACTACCATTTACCATTCCTGTGACATATGTTCCATTCAACTTCTGCAATTTCATTGCGCCTGCATCAGGGATGCACGTGATCAAATATGGCCCTAGTAAATGCATTTTTAACTTCCTTGGATGTTTAAAGGATTTGCTCTCATACAGTAAGACAAGTCCTCCTATTTTGAATGGCTTAACCCTAATATGATGATCATGCCATGATTTTGTCCTTTGCTTCTCTATGTTTTGGTGGAACCATGCGCCGAAGCGTTATTCCTCCATCTGAACGAGTTGTGACAACCTTTGCTTGACAACATCTTCGTCGATCATTTCCGTCAGTATAGCAATCCGTAGGATCGACACAATAGCTTCTTTTCCATGCACTAGTCTGAATGGAGTGTGCCCTGTCAGTCACTTGCAAGTTGTGTGATACGCCCAAAGCACAGTTGACACTTTTTTATCCTAATCATCTCAGTGCACATTACATACCTTGGTTAATGCATTCTCCAGAATCTTGTTGAAGGCTTCAAGTGTTCCATTTCCTGAGGATGATAGGGCATCATCTTCTTATGCTGAATCTGGAACTATGTAGTAAGCTCAGCAATCATTTTGTTAACAAAATGTGTCCCTTGGCCGTTGAGAAAAAATTTCGAACAGCCAAATCTAGTCACTGCATTTTCAAATAAAAACTTTGTTGTAGTCACAGCAGCACAATCTTTAACAAGCGAGGCTTTAGCCCATATAGTTAAATATTTTGTCACAGTAATAATGTAGTGCATGCCAGTCCTCTTCCCTAGCAGATTGATTGGTCCTACAAAATAAACACCCCACTTGTCGAATGCTTGAAGGGTTATCTGTAGCGCAAGAAGCATCTTGTCGCAACGTGACGATTTTCCTGTTCTTTAGCAGATATCACAACGCCAGTAGAATCTCTTAGTATCCATATGTATGGTTGGCCACCATAATATTGCTTGCAATATCTTGCTTTAATGACCAAATGTTTTTCTAGGTAATGGAGAATCCTTCAGGTGCATAGCCTGTGCTCAGGAAGTGGGTGATAGAGTTAAACTCCTTGTTTTGATCCTCCATCATGGTGATTGAAAACAATTGCACGTCAGGAAAGTTATCCTCCAAACTGGTTGGTTCTTCACCACTTTCTATCCTCGATAGGTGGTCAGGTCCTGTTGCCAGGAATATTGCACCTCTTGCGGACAAGAGTTGTTCCTCTAGTCTAAATGATTCAGATCTAGAACAATGAGTTACAACAGAGGTGGAAGACTTCCCCTAGAAATTGCAGAGATAAGGAATGAGTCCTTTGATAGAGTGATGTCGTTGTTTCCTATGGTGATGGCTCTTAATGGACGTACCTACACAATCACATGAAACAAGCAAACAAGATCAAAAGCACCAAAATATAATCCATAATCCTATGTCAGTGACTAAGGAATCCAACATTAAAATACATGATTACAACATAACATATTTTCCGGGAAAGGAACCAACTTTGCATTAAAGATGAAGAAGAAATCTTACAACCTTCTCCTTAGTGTTGTGATGCTCCTTCACATGCCAATGCCTTGTCCCCAAAAGCTCCAACTTGCTCCTTATATGCTCACCCTAGATTTGGCCAGAACCTCAATGCAACAACATAACTTTGCTCTCTCTCAACCATGGGAATGAGCCAGGTTTTATAGGCCTTGGGAGGATAGGGATGGTTGAGTAAATGGTGGGTGAGGTGGAAGGGAGATCCCAAAAGGATGGATCTTGAGTCCAAGTGGTTCTCAATAGTAGGGATAAGGGTGTGACGAAGTCTTCCTTCAAGAAGCTTTGTGGAATCTTCTCTTTTTCACTTTTTACCTTGAGCACCGCTTTTCTTCCACTATGAAAGAGCGGCGATAGGGTGGAACCGCACCTTGAACAAGGGGAATAAGCGGTGGCACCACCTACTATCAAGAGATGGTAGGCGTTACTGAAGAAGGTAACGCCCCTTGCCTTAAGGGAAAAGGCGATGTTGGACTTTTGTCTGTCAAACTGAAGTCTGCGCCAGTATTTCACTTCACAATTTGGGATTTTAGGGCAATTGTTGATGTTTGGGGCCTCAACACATGATGATGAAAGGATTTATGTGTAACAAAATGCCCCCCAAAGCATGAGGCAAGAGGGATATGATGGGAGAGAACTTTGAAAGAGCAAGTTATCACTTCGAGGCAAGAATTCGCTTGATCGGAGATCATCATCAACCAGGAATCTGCAATACATCAATACTTTTGACTCATAACCAAATGTCTCCTCATCATGGCTGCAAACCAATACACGGCAGATCCATGAGAGAGATGAACAAACATGGCTACTAGAATATAGCGTAGATCCATGTGATAGAGAATTTAAACTTGGACATAGATACCAGACATACACTATAGATCTATGTCAAATGAATACAAACTCGAGCACAACCACGACCATACAAATGTGGATCCATGCTAAGACTCATACAATATACTCCATCGCAACCTGGGGAAAGCAATGAGCGCTTTTAACAGAAACCCAAGGTATTCGTCTTGTTTTCCATAAAGTACGATTCTATCCATGTGATTACAATGATTTGATGTCGAACATGGTAGAAACAACTTGATTACCGGTCAATTATGTGAACCATTAACAAGTCCGAGGGAGATCATCATTGATGTCAATGATTCCAAGGTACCCTAGTACAATCTCCTAAGTGTGAATAGATTTTTTTTGTCAAACACACAGTCGAATCTATCGATCAAAGGTCAATATTGTGAACCTATGTCGAGAGCAAGAGAATCTGTCATTAAGGCATACATATCTCAAGGTACTAAACTTGTTTCTAAGACTAATTCCTGGATGATGAGCTGATGTCGATAGGAATAGTCTCGTCGAAGGAGGGTCATAATGAATCCCACATCGACGACACAAAACTCGGAACAAACTTATGGAATTTTGTAGATGATGTAACCATAGGACTGACTCAAAAGGTACTAACACAAAGATTGTTTTGATTACAGAGGTAAACTTTCAACTTCCCTTTGAACATCGGGTGAAACGATTGAAGACTTGGAAGCATTGACTCAACAGATGGATACTGGGACATAATGCAATGGTGGACAATGCATTCTTTGAAAGACTCAAAGGAGTGACATGACTCATTAAAGTGGATCAACTTGGAAGTTAGTTGAATACCCAATTGACCAAATGAGATGCAGACAAGTGCCATGTTCAAAGGTGACTACTAACTACCATTTTATTTGCAAAATGAATTGATTCCCTTCCCTTAATTTTCCCATCATGATTGATGAGTTCCTCTTTTCATTTTTACGAGTCCAAAGAGGGTAACAAACACTCGTTGTAGCTTATCTGAAGACAAGTCCATTCTCGTATATTTCACAAACCTGAGAAAGGATGGGTTTGTTCCCAAAATAGGGTCTCTCAGTGTTTAGTTTAACGAGTCCAATGAAAGTTAACTTGGTATCGTTCATGTTTAGAGAGTCTAAACGAAAATGGAAGAAGAATCCAAAGGGTCACTTTTTGTAACTAGTCAATCCAAATCGAAAAAGAGATAAACTACCATTGGAAAGATGACTCTTCAAGTACTTTTACGAGCATGAAGAAGACAAGTTCGCTAGATAATATTTTCACATTTAAGAAGTCTGAAAATAGTTTAAAGAAGACTCCATTAGGGTTTATTTTCACGATGAACAGGTTTTACGAGCCTAAAAAGAAGCGAAAATGACTCTGAACTTTGATACTAGGTTTAGAGAGCATGATCAAAGTGTCAAAATGAACGCTCGATGAATTTTTACATTTTGTGGAAGTATGAAAAAGCCAAAAAAACTTACCCATAGACAAATAGACAATACTGTTCATTTTCGTCCCTACAAAACTTTTTAAAAGGGCATTAGTTCCCCAAAAAATATTTAAAATTGAATTTTATAAACTATAGAAAGAGAATTTTAAATGAAAATGATTTAAAAATATTTAAAATAATACAATAACCCTAAAAATATTTTATAAAAGGAAAATTAAATAGTAAAAACCAATTCATTTACCATTTACCAAGAGTTGGAGAGCATTTTGGGATAATTGGTGTGCATATTTCAGTTGGAGATTGCGGAGCTGTTACCCATCCATTTTTCGAGCCGTCAGTTTTAGGTAAGAGCTAGAATCCTTCTCTTCATTTATATGGTTTCCATTTTTCATTTCCATGCATTTTTATTCTATTTTGGGGCTTTGAGGCCAATCATAAAAAAACGCATCCCATGTAACGCTTCTAGCCATTGCGGGAGGAGCGGTGCTCAATGAGAACCACATTTTTTAAGTTTGAATAGGAGGTGGCACCACTCTATCATAAGGGGATAGGAGTGGTGCCATCCGTGGTCCCATAAACATGGATGCCCTAGAAAAAATAGATAATTTTAAGCATTTCTAAATATTGGATGTGTGTCTAAATGCTCCTTTAATTGTTTTTGACAGGTCATTTTGATCAAAATGATGACTTGGAAAGAGAGGCAACATGAAGATGACGATGCCTGTGCTGTGATAGATGTGGCTTCCATAGAATGTATACGAGGTTGTGGCCTCTTGAAATTCTTCCATGCTCCTAGTATGATATCACATGTACGATTACTGGAGTACATCCTGCAGATGTGGAATCCACAACAACGACATTTTGAGGTGGGACCCCACATTCTCACTATGGAGGTGGAGGACATTTAATTTTTTACTAGATTATCTAGGCGTGGAGCACCTATCTCTCTGACTAGATCCCGAAGGGGAGATATTACCACACAGGAACTTGTTGTTCGTCACTTCTATCCAGGGACCAAGATGTCGAGTAAGAAGATCCTGATAAATGAGGTGATGGACTTACCCCTTCATACCGTTCTATTCACTATGCAGAGGGTTGTTGGGAGCCAAGGGGCTCATCAAGCATCCTCGACACATATGTTGTATTCCCTAGAGGCCATGGCACCCACAATGTTTAACTGGGTCGAGGCATTGTTGCCACGTTCAAGGATTAGCTGACAAAATGTCGGCAAGGAGAGCTCAAACAGTTTGGGTATGGGACTATCCTAACATGTTTCTTCTTCGAGAGGGTACCTCTCCTAAGACCACAGGTGGGGTTTACTGAGCTTAGGGATCGAGACCCCTGCATGTTGCGGTGGGTGGATATCAAGGCCCGCACAAGATATGGCGGAGTCAAGGTCAAATACGAGGATCCCTTCTTTCGTTGGCTGAACAACCAAATCTTCATGATTGAGGAATATGCTTATGCTAGGACCGAATTTTGAGGGGATCCAGATCTACCACTACCAGCTGCTTCTCAGTGGGGTGACATCGGTAGGAAAATTATCAAGACATTGATGCATTTTTTTATTTTCATGTTTTATAATTTTTTTGACGATAACAAGACTTATTTTTTTCATGCAAATGTTTGAGATGCACAACCTGGGGTTTCATCCCCAATGGATAGACGAGAAAGAGCTCGCCTTGTATATAGAGGAGATGATGAGATAACCGAGCTAGAGGATAACCTCGGCCAGTTGACTTTGTACATCTCGGATGCTACGATAGATGACCTCCCTAGGAGGTTTCAGAGACATACTGCGGGAGTGTCAGGACGCTACAGTTGCTTGCTATGTAGGGTAGAAAGGGCTATTATGTGATGCCACGAGCACCACTAAGGTATTATGCGTGATGTATCACTGAAAGCTTGCTAGGTTCAGGACTTTTGTATCATTTTGTATTCCTGAAAGACAGAGTGCTTCAGATGGGGTCTCGTGACCATATTTTTTGTAAAAATACCTTTTGTATATATATACAAACTTGTTTCCATTGTTTATATGTGCTTCAAATGGATAAATTATATTTACATGAGTTTTATGTGTCTTCTATAGTTTACTTTACTTTAAAATGGACCATGTTTTATTTTTGAAATTTATGAATGGGCGATATACCAATCTAGAATGTAGTTTGCTAATGAGTCAGCAACCGTATTATCTGACCTAGTGTTGCAGCTACAACTTTTCCCAAATTTCTAAAAAAAATTGGACCCTCCTTGTTGATTTTGTTGAAGGCCGTTTGTTCCCACTCTCCTACATGTGTGGGTTGTTTAAGACCAGCTTTCTTGCTTTTTGGGAATTTGTTTGGGTCTGCAAATGTTTTGGACTGTAGAATTTAGCAGGTTTTATGATGTTTTATCATTACCGAGGTTTAAATAAGATTTTTAGTTGTTGTTTTTCTTTTTGGAGGTTAGCCATTGCGCCGATAATTAATGCCTTTCATTGATCCCTCGTTTTATTGTTGAAAATATCTCGTTTTACGATGTTTCGGAAGGTTTTATGATTTCGATCGGAGGTCAAAGGCTGATTGAGGTCCGTCATTGTGGCCACAGAGTAGACTAACTGCCCATCGGACTGCTTTTCCTTTCGCTGATGTCTTGTTCTATTTTTCTCCGATGTTGACTAGTCTGTGGACCTTCTTAACTGTATAACTTTTGCCATTGCAGCTAGGTAGCGCACTAACTATCAAATGCCTCAGAAGGTCCAACCCCCGACGTTCATCACGCCTTCTTCTTGGTTGTGTTCTGGAACCCCTAGATTGTAGGTCACCTGCCGTTGCGGCTGCGTAGCTCACTAACCAACCGATGTCAAGTGTTCCGATTCATCGATGGGGGTTTTTATGTGCCCATTTCTTAATCATTTTCCCGCCGATTGTTATGAGATCGTAACTGTTTTCGTAAGTGACCTGTGTGCCATGTTTTTTAGGTTGAATTTTGCACATAAAACCTCAGCTCCGGTTTTCTCTTCTTTAGTACTCATTTTATTGATATTATGGTTTATGTTTATTGAAGATACTCGGAATAAATGATGAATTCTTGTTTGATCACAGACAGACATGGAATATTTTCTCAGATCCCTTTGAATATTATTGTGGCGAAGAAGATGCAGTTGGAGGACAAAGCATGTTAAAGCATAAGGCATCAGATTCATTGCTTGAGGAAGAAAAATATGAGGGTCTGAAGAGGGACCGAGGAATGGTAGAGCGTAATCATTAAAGAGCAAAGGCCCAGGCTTGGGCGTTTCTTCAGTTACCTAGCTATGCCCATTTTATAAAAGTCTTTATTTGAACGTAACATTGAATTATGAACATTCACAAAATGACAAGACTGGAGATTGAAACAGTTTTTGGGAAACTGAAAGGTTTTGAGCTGGTTCTTGTATAAATATAGAAAAGAGATAGGGGGAGGGGGATTTTTCCCAGTGAGACTTGTGAACTACTTGTTGTAATAGGAACTATTTCGTTTTGCAATAATAAAATTACATTTTTTCCTGTTGGAGAAAGAGTTGTGTGGAATGTTCAAATATGATGAAATGAACAATGTTGAAGGGGAACTATTTCATTTTCAGCTGTGTTTCATTAACTGTGAGATAGTTCTAACCCTCTGAACCTATGTTCTTGTATGAATTTTCTCTGGTTTATTCTGTGATAATTTCCACTAATGAGTAATAAATGCTTTAACAGACGACGAGCTATCTTGTTGTGCATATCTTTATTCATGTTTATGTGTTTTGATTCTTAGAGAAGCTATCTGTGATTTATCTTAACATATGAGTTGTAATACATTACCCATTAATTGATAATCTTTCTCCCTAGGGATAGCTTAGTTAGTATTGTTTTCAGTTGTGTGTGATTTAGATGTGAGAGAGTCTAATACGAGAGGTAAGAACCATAAATCAACAATAAATCAACAGAAAAACAAGAGGATGAGGCCATGGTTTTATGGGACTGTGTATCGTTGTTTGATACCGAAGAAGAAACGGATCTGAGACATGAAGATATCTTGGAAATGAATGTAATGATGAGAAGCCAAGGGTTGATTAAGGAAAACAGTCTTATGCTCCCAAAGATTAAGAGACTTCAAAAGAATATAAAGAAATTTAGAAAAAACACCTCAGCTAATAAAATTCCGGAATTTACCACCACCAGTCAAAATCTGAGACAAACCAACATGCCTACTAAGCCCGTTGAAGAGAAGATAAATAATGTTAAAACGAACCTCACAGAACATAAGATGGATTATGACATCGTGGAGGATATCAAAAAGGTAAGGGCAAATATCTCATTATTTGAGATGTGCAATGTGCCGCAGCAGAAAGAAAGGTTATTAAAAGCACTTGAAATATTAGAGGAGAAGCTTCCCACTGACAATCAGCCCCAAGAAGAAGAAATTGGTGAAGCAAGTGTGGGAGGTAAAACTAAATGCAAGACTCCACCTTTTCTCCTTACTTTTGAAATTTTCAACCACAACGTGCACAACTGTCTAGTAGACTCGGGGGCATCAGTAAATGTTATGCCGTTGTCGGTCTGCAAAAAGATAAATGGACAACCTAAACCATCTACCTAGAGGGTCATTCAGTTGGATAGTACGAATGTTAAGGTAATTGGGAAAATGGAGGATGTTCTCATTCGCTTATCCTCAAATGATAAGGTACGTCAATTCATTGATATTGTAGTAGTGGACATGCTTGAGGCTTATGGACTTGTTTTGAACAGAGATTGGTCGGCCAAGATGAGTGGATATTTTGCTTTAGACTGGTCACATTTATGGCTACCTTATAAAGGAATCCCAAATCAAATTAAAGTTTTAAGAGAGCCCCACATGAAACACAAGGTTACTCAGTTCGAAGGTAAAAATGAACCAGTGAATTCTATTTTGGGAAATTACTTCATTGAGCTAGAACCAGGAAACTATCAAGCAGAAGAGGCCAGCGATACATCAGATGCTCAGCCTGATCTCCTTTGGTTTTCACAGGCTGATGAAATCGATTGTAAAATAGTAGACTTAGTTCTAGATGTAGATATCGATTCACGCACAGTAGTGATAGGTGATTTTTGGACGCTTTTCTTTGATGGGTCTAAAACTTTAGAAGGGTCAAGAGCCGGCTGTGTCCTGATTGATCCTAAGAATAATAAAAAATTTATTTCATGTAGGTTAGATTTTGAATGCACCAATAACACAACCGAATATGAAGCATTAGTTCAGGGACTAAGAAAAGCAATTGAGTTAAAGGTAGAAAATCTGAAAGTGTATGGGGATTCTGAAATAATTGTAAAACAAATTTGAAATCAAATACATTGCATTTCCCCTCATTTAAAAGCTTATCAAAATGAAGTATGGGATTTGCTTAAATGTTTTCATGCATTCAATATTGTATCGATTCCTAGACTTAAGAATGCAGCAGCTGACTTGTTGGCCACCTCAGCTGCAAGGCTTGTGCCCTCTAATAACCGGTGTTCCATTGAATTGCTTTTCAGGCCCTCGGTTCCAGATATGATTACCAATTTACGTGTTTTTGATGATGATCAGCAGATTCTAGAATGCTTGACAAATGACGAGACCTTCAAAGGGGCAATTATTGATGATGAAGAACATCAAGCCGAGCTAAAATTTGATAATTTTATTCCTAAAGGAGTCAGAACTTTAGAGCGGATGTTTAATCTAAACGATAAATTCAGAAGGCCAGTGAATGTGAAGACTCATAGCTCGTCTCTAAAGTTCGAGTTGATTAATTTAGGGACTGAAATTGAGCCTAAATATGTGAATTTGGGAAAGTGTTGCTCTCCAGGTGAAAGAAATAAGTTCATCAGTCTGTTCAAACAATACAAAGATGTTTTCACCTAGACGTATCAAGATCTGAAGACATATGACACCAATATTATTCAGCATGTTATCCCCATCAGATCTGGGGTCAAGCCCTATCAACATCCTTTAAGGAAAATGCATCCAAAACTAGAGCCTCTAATTCAGAATGAAGTAAAGAAGTTGTTGGATGCTAAAATTATCTTCAAAGTTAGACACTCGGAATGGGTTTCAAATCTGGTACCAGTAAGAAAGAAATCTGGAGAAATTAGACTATGTGTGGATTTCAGGAACCTAAATCGCGCTTCGGATAAAGACAATTATCCTGTCCCACCCATGGAACATATATTGCAAATGGTTTCGGGTTCTAAATTATTTTCTTTATTAGATGGATTCTCTGGCTAATATCAAGTGTTAGTAGCTGAAGAAGACAGACTTAAAACTACATTCAGAACCAGATGGGGGACTTTTGCTTACAGAAGGATGCCATTTGGACTCATAAACGCTGGAGCTACTTTCCAGAGGGCTATGGACATAGCTTTCTGCGGTCTGATTGGCCGCGTACTGTAGTATACCTCAATGACATCACAATATTCTCAAAGAAAATGGAAAAACACACATTCCATCTAAAACATATTTTCGAATGCTACCGGAAATATGGTATCTCATTAAACCCCAAGAAGTGTGTGTTTGCTGTTACCGAAGGTAAGTTACTGGATCACGTGGTTTCTAAGAAGGGGATCTCCATATACCTAGAGAGGATCAAATCTATCGAACAGAATCCCTTACCCCATAATAAAAAAGGCATGCAATCATTTATGGAGACAATAAATTTCGTGCGAAGGTTTGTGCTGGATTTCGCTCAAATTGTTAAACCTTTGCAGCAAATGGTAAAGTAAAGTGTACAATTCAAGTGGGCTGATGTAGAGAAGAATGCATTTACTAAAATAAAGACAGCTGTTGCACATGCACCCTCCCTCAAAAGTCCATATTTTGAGAAATATTTTATTTTGTACACTTTCGCATATGACGATTCACTACCAGCGGTGCTTACCAAGAAGGAAGATGGGGGAGAGGAGTTTCCCATATCATTTATGAGAACTAGTCTGCAAGGAAGCGAATTGAATTACCCAGCTGTGGATAAACAATCTTATGCAGTCTTCAAAGTAGTAAAACAATTCAGACCGTATATACTTAAGAACCGGACAAAGGTGATAATACCACACCCAACTGTGAGGTCTCTTTTCGTACAAAAGGAATTAGGAGAAAGAAGAGGCAACTGGGTAACAGCTTTACAGGAGTATGACCTCATATTGAAGCCAGCCTCCATAGTTAAAGGACAAGGATTGTGCAAACTAATGACCGAAAGTAAAGATGATGAAGAAAATAACTGGGAAGACAAAGCTAAGCTGCATTTGATGGATGTTTGTCCTCTTTTCACAGCTCCAGACTCCTAGTATCAAGACCTTGTGCATTACCTCCAGGAGGGATTGTTACCAGAACATTGGAATTCTAAGCAAAGAAGAGCACTACATCTTAAATCAGCCTCATATTAGATTATTGAAGGAATATTATTCAAGAAGAATTATGATGGAGTCCTTCTTAGATGCTTAGAGAAAGAAGATGCGAAGAAGATCATGATAGACTTACATGATGGGCCTGCGGGAGGGCATTTTTTTGGAGACACAACAAACCACAAAATTCTCAGAGCTGGATACTATTGGCCCACACTGTTCAAAGATGCACATGCCCATGTCAGAAAGTGTGACATCTGTCAAAGGTGTGGTGGAAGACAAGCTAAGCCGGAACATTAAATCCTGTGACGATAACCGAACCGTTTGAGCAATGGGGAATAGATATCATTGGAGAAATAAAGCCAAATTCGTCTTTGCAACACAAGTATATTTTGACGGCAACCGACTACTTCACTCGATGGGTCAAGGCCATTTCATTGCGTAAAGTGAATGAAGATGCTGTCATGGACTTCTTGCAAGATCATATTATGACCAGGTTTGGAGTTCCAATTTCTTTAGTTTTCGATAATGCTACTTATTTTTCCTCTATTAGATTAACTGCATTTGCTCATGAAAAGGGAATTAAGTTTCATTATTCTGCAAATTATTATCCACAAGGAAATGGTTTGGCTAAATCTACAAACAAGAATCTAATTAGAATCTTAAAAAAGACTGTGATAGAAAACCAGAGAAGTTGGCATTCAGCATTACCAAATTCTCTTTGGGCTGATAGGGTTACCCCCAAGACTTCGTTGGGTGTGTCCCCATATACCCTTGTTTATGGAAAAGAAGCCATTCTGCCCCCAAATATCATGCTACCCTCTTCCATAATATCTTAGGATTCAAGAGGATCAGATAATGAAGTCTTGCAGATAAGAATCCATAATCTTTTGAAGGTAGAGGAATCTATATCCAAGGCCAGAGAATGTTTTAAACAACAATAGGAGGTAGTGAAGAGGTGGTTTGATAAGCACAAAGCTGGAACAAAAGATTTTGAAGTAGGAGATTTGGTTCTTAAGTGGGATCACCCTCATCATGAGAAGGGAAAGCACGCGAAGTTCCAACAGTTATGGGTAGGCCCTTTCCAGATTGCAGCAAAACTTGGCCCCTCAACCTATAAATTGCAAGATTTACAAGGATGGGAGGAGAACTTACCAGTAAATGGTTTAGTTCTTAAACCTTATTTTTCTTGATTTTTTGTTTTATTTTGTTTTGTTTTGTACACAAATAATTGGTTTGTTTTGCCATTTTGATTTTCTCTTTTCCTTTTTGTTTAGTTTAGTTTTCTTCTGATTTCAATAAAAGAAGCAAACTTTTGGTTGCATGGAGAGTATCAGAGCCCTTGATAAACTGAGATTTTTTGGGCATTAGACTGTATCCTATTGTTTGAATCTGATGGATTTTCTTCGAGTAAGTAGTTTTCCTAAATGTCTATGAACACATTGAAGTCTGGTGTAACCCTTGAAGTAACTCAAAATCAAAAGGTCTGGAATACTATTTCGAGGCTCCATCCATTTCACATCTAAAATTTCCTATGCGGTTACAGCAAAATACCCATGGAAAGGTGAGCAGGGTAAACAGTATATTATATCTAAATGATCCCATCCCAATAATTGAAAGCTAAAGGATAATAAGAGTCAAAACTCCTAAGAAAGCAATATTTATCGAGACAAAGTACTGAATCATATGAGTACAGATTGCCAAAAGTTCTTCTCCGTCCGTGAGCTGAAAATTAAATGCATCTCTCACACAAAAGGACACTATGGATAGAAGAGCCTGAATAAAATTCAGAAAGAAAGGCATGAGGAGGACTCAAAAGGACAAAAAGTCCACAAATGAAAAGTGCCAAGTGGCATGGGAATGCGGAACCAACGAATATTTCTATTTACCATGTGTTACAATCCTGTGGTGTCTAAGCTGGAATCTACCCAAAGACATAGGTAAAATGAAATCCACCTACTTAGCCTCAAAATATTTATCCTGACTTTGAGATTTTGGGTTTTCATTCCCTAAAATTGGACTATCATCAATGATTACAAGTACATATATTTGACATTATGGGAATCCAGGCATCTAGAAGAATTCAGCATGTCGGTTTTTACTACTAAACAGTATATTGCTTAAGGAGGAGTTTATCCAGAGATCTAAGTTCACCAATGAGCTGCCAATTGTTACAGCTGCAACTTTTCCCAAATTTCTAAAAAAAAATGGACCCTCCTTGTTGATTTTGTTGAAGTTCATTTGTTCCCACTCTGCTACATGTGTGGGTTGTTTAAGACCAGCTTTCTTGCTTTTCAAGAATTCGTTTGGGTCTGCAAATTTTTTGGATTGTAGAACTTAGCAGGTCTTATGATGTTTTATCATTACCGAGGTTTGGCCGAGGTTTAAATAAGATTTTTAGTTGTCGTTTTTCTTTTCGGAGGTTATCCATTGCGCCGATAATTAATGCCTTTCGTTGATCCCTCATTTTATTGTTGAAAAGATCTCTCTTTGCGATGTTTCGGAAGGTTTTATGATTCTGATCAGAGGTCGAAGGCTGATTGAGGTCCGCCGTTGCGGCCCCACAATAGACTAACTGCCCGTCATACTGCTTTTCCTTTCGCTGATGTCTTGTTCTATTTTTCTCCAATGTTGACTAGTCTGCAGATCTTCTTGACCGTATAACTTCTGGCATTGTGGCTAGGTAGCGCACTAACTATCTAATGCCTCAGAAGGTCTGACCCCCGACGTTCATCGCCCCTTATTCTTGGTTGTATTATGGAACCCTTAGATTGTAGGTCA
Source organism: Pseudotsuga menziesii (assembly GCA_001517045.1). Classification (NCBI taxonomy): domain Eukaryota; kingdom Viridiplantae; phylum Streptophyta; class Pinopsida; order Pinales; family Pinaceae; genus Pseudotsuga; species Pseudotsuga menziesii. The sequence continues at coordinate 26,766 of LPNX010982795.1, read as the reverse complement.
CCCGTTGTTGCGGCTGCGTAGCTCACTAACCGACCGATGTCAAGTGTTCTGATTCGTCGATGGGGGTTTTTATGTGCTTGTTTCTTAATTGTTTTCCCACCGATTGTTATGTGATCGTAACTATTTTCGTAAGCGACTGGTGTGCCTTGTTTTTTAGGTTGAATTTTGCACATAAAACCTCAGCTTCGGTTTTCTCTTCTTTAGTACTCATTTTATTGATATTATGGTTTATGTTTATTGAAGATAGTCGAAATAAATGATGAATTCTCGTTTGATCGCAGACAGACATGGCATATTTTCTCAGATCCCTTTGAATATTATTGCGGCGAAGAAGATGCAGTTGGAGGACAAAGCATTTTAAAGAATAAGGCATCAGATTCGTTGCTCGAGGAAGAAAATTATAAGGGTCTGAAGAGGGACCGAGGAATGGTAGAGCATAATCATTAAAGAGCAAAGGCCTAGGCTTGGGCATTTCGTCAGTTACATAGCTATGCCCATTTTATAAAAGTCTTTATTTGAACATAACATTGAATTATGAACATTCGCAAAATGACAAGACTGGAGATTGAAACGGTTTTTTGGCAACCGAAAGGTTTTGAGCTGGTTCTTGTATAAATATAGAAAAGAGATAGGGGGAGGGGGATTTTTCCCAGTGAGACTTGTGAACTACTTGTTGTAAGAGGAACTATTTCGTTTTGCAATAATAAAATTACAATTTTTCCTGTTGGGGAAAGTGTTGTGTGGAATGTTCAAATGTGATGAAATGAACAATGTTGAAGGGGAACTATTTCGTTTTCAACTGTGAGATCATTCTAACTCTCTGAACCTATGTTCTTGTATGAATGTTCTCTGGTTTATTCTGTGATAATTTCCACTAATGAGTAATAAAGGCTTTAACAAACGACGAGCTATCTTGTTGTGCATATCTTTATTCATGTTTATGTGTTTTGATTCTAAGAGCAGCTATCTGTGATTTATCTTAACATATGAGTTGTAATACATTACTCATTAATTGATAATCTTGCTCCTTAGGGATAGCTTAGTTAGTATTGTTTTTAGTTGTGTGTGATTTAGATGCGAGAGAGTCTAAGACAAGAGGTAAGAACTTGTGCATCACATTGTGACCACTCCTCATATTCTTTATCATTCTGCATGTTAGATAGGCACTTGCATATCATATTTAAAGTCAAAAATAGAAAAATATACATGGTGGACCGGGCCACAACCGGTAAAACCCTTTGTTTCTGTTATTTGACCTACAGTAGCTGGACCACAAACCGAACAGATTCCCCATACCAAACAGTCACGGGCTAGTTGGGAACGTTGACTGGGGAGAATCCCTTGCTGTTGCTACCTGCGAATTTCCAGGCATCAACACCTAGGTATATGCCTATAAGTGATGAAATCGAAAGACCTCTCTAACAAACGCACTCTTTGAAAGAGACAAAGAAGTGTGGGGTTCATTATGGTATATATGTGGTTTAAGTGACAAACCACTAGCTGAGAGTTCATAAATACTACCAAATCATGAATGTCCCAATATGCAACCTCGGTTAGTAAACCTATTGCTTCCTGATACTCGGTGATGTTTTTGGTATCCGGACCAATACAAACCACTCTTGAACTGACTAAGCCATGAGCTGGGGAATACAAAACCCAAGCAGTTGAAGAGAGGTTCAAGGTATGATGACAAGTGCCATCAGGAAAACCATAAAAAGCCCTCCGATCTGCATAACCAAAACATGGTATAAACAATATGGACAACAAACTCAAAAACATATTGAAAATGCTAAAACACACTAAAAAGTTAGATAGTATACATATATACAAGGTACCATGCAAAAATGACTTAAGCATAGTGCCTCTTCAGGTACAACCCATTGCAAGGTTGCCCGAAGGGTACTCTATCATAGTCTACGATCTCATAATCCCCTTTCTCTAAGACATTACTAATGAAAAAGGGACCGTACCACATGGATTCAAACTTTCCCTTCCCTAGTTTATCATGTCTCTGATCATAAGTCAGGACTAGGTCACCTTCATTGAAAATACGAGGCTGAACAGACTTATCATATGGTGCCTTGACGCGCTTTTTGTGTGCCTCGTTAGCCAAGTAAAAAAATATCTCTTCTACTTTCATCAACGTTGGTCAAGTAAAAAAATCTCTCTTCCTCGGCGGAAGTGCTCGGGAGAATTTCTACTGCAAGTTTAAGTGACGGGATCTGACACTCGATAGGGAGGACAACTTCTAGTCCATAAACCAACTGAAAGGGTGTGAAAAAAAAATTGTTTTCACTGGAGTCATATAATCCCAAAGTGAGGATAAGAGAGTCAAGTGCTAGTTGGATTTGTGATCTCCAACCATCCTACGCAGCATATTTTTCAAAACCTTGTTAATGGCCTCGACCTGACCATTAGCCTGCGGGTGAGTTTTCATGGCAAAAACATAGATTAGCACTCATCTCAGCCATCATATGATTGCGGAAATGAGATATGTGGTTAGTGAATATGGCTTGTGGGACTCCAAACCTAGCTATCACATGGTTAAATAAAAACAGGGTGGCAGTCTTACCATCTTCTGGATATGTAGGCATTGCCTCATCCCATTTTGTAAAGTAGTCAATGGCTACAATGATGTAAACATGCCCCCGGATAAGGTAGGATTACAATGCATAAAATCAATACCCCACTTGGTAAAACCAGGCCAACTGCAATGACAGGGTGTAAAGGAGCAGGGTGGGTGTGCTTTTTAGGGTAAAAGTGTTGACGGGGTGGAGATTTCTTAACCTATTCATGACAATCTTTAAATATCGAAGGCCAAAAATACCCAATGCGAAGGATTTTTTGGGTTGTATCCATCCTAGAAAGATGACCGCCACATGCCCGAGAGTGGCAGTCATTCAGAACCTATTCATCATTTTCGTGCGTAAGGCATCGTTGAAGGATAGAGTCAATACCACGTCGATACAATGTATCATTTAAAATGAGGTAGTACTTTTCGTGGTGACAGATACGACGACGATCGTCATGGGATATATTGGACTGAAATCTTTTAGTCTGGAGATAGATGATCAAATATCCATACCATGGATCAGTTTTGCTTATCAAGAATAAGAATTCATCCAAAAATGAATCGTTGGGATCAGCTTCCATCACAGCACAAGGAAGGTCAGACATCAACTCCGTGAAAACCAAGGATTTCTTCGAAGTGGCCTTGGCAAACTCAAAATAAAATTCCTTTAAGATAACAATCCAACAGGAATACTTTCCCCCTAGTACCTGACAAGTCAAAATGTAGTACATGGGGTTTTGATCAGTGAGTACATTTTTGGTATGAAGTAGAATGTAATGATGAAAATTTTGTATAGCAATGACCATAGCCAGAGCTAAATTCTCCACACATGAGTAACGGATTTCAGAGTCAATGAGACTCTTACTCAGGTAACATATCATATGTTCATGGCCGTTGGGATTTTCTTGTGCTAGAACCATTCCAATGGTAGTAGTGGAGGTAGCAACATACAATAAAAAGTATTTTGAATAACCTGTGGGGTGCAACACCAGTCACTGGGTCAGAGAGTGTTTCAGATTATCAAAAGCTTGTTGGGATTGGTCATCCCAAAAGAACGAAGTGTCCTTCTTCAGGAGACACATATAACCATGTGTTTTCTCTGTGACGTTACATAAGAAACGACAAAGAAAGTTTGCCTTCCCCTGAAAACTTTGGAGCTCAGTGATATTTGTCGAGGTGGGTAAGGCCAGAATAGTAGCACTTTTCAAAGGATCAATCTGGATGCCATATTTGGAAACCACAAATCCAAGAAGACGTCCAGTATCAACAAAAAAGACACATTTGTGTGGATTAAGCTGAATATTATAATGATGACACCTAAGGAAAATGGCTCTAAGGTGCCCTGCATGGTCCTCCCATTGATGTGAATGATCAGGGAGATCATCAAGGTACAACTCCATGATGTGCTTGATATCGTGAAAAGTGTAGGACATGGCGCATTGGAATGTAGCTACGGCGTTTTAAGGAAAAAAGGTAACTTTATATATGCGAAGGTTCCCCATAGGAAAATGAATGTCGTTTTATGTTGATCTGCACGCAGAATCTCTATCTGATTGTAGCCATAAAAACCATCCATAAAAGAAAAGATGATGCTCCCAACACAGTTATCGATGATTTGATCGATGTGTGGAGTAGGGAAATTGTCCTTAGGACAATCCTTATTTAAGTCTAGAAAATCAATACAGACTCTAATAGTTCCCTGCTTCTTAGCCACGGGGACAATATTATACACCCATTTTGTTAGTGGTACGGGATAAATAAACCCTGCATTCATAAGTTTCTCTGCTTCAGCTTTAATAACCGCAACCTTCCTAGGATGGACTCGATGTAATTTTTGTCATACAAGTTTTGTCATGGGATAGGTTTTAATCTCATGTACAACAATGGACGGATCGATCCCAGGAATTTAAGTTTCCTTTGTCGATCATTTCTAGCCTACATGAACGTGCTAAACAGTTTCAGGCTTGACAAATATGTCAATTGGGATTTTCTCAGTGATGTTCCAAATATTTCCTTCAGAATTTGTGCCTTGCAACAATACAGGCATTTGCGGATTGGTGACAATATCAGTACTAATAAGAGATACAAGATCAAAATCTACCGAACTAGCATTGGGAATAAAATAATATCGATGATGATGATCTTCCCATATGGGTTCATTCCCACTCATTATTTCCATGATCGACTCATCCGATGAAAAATTCTGTGTGAGATAGTCTAGAGTGGGAAGAGAGGGTTCTAGCCAGTAGGGCAAGTGGTAAGGATCTAAATCTATCAGATGAAGATCATCTGAATGGACATCAGAAGCAGATTGAAGAACATCATAAAGTGATTCATAAGGGCCAAAAGAGGATGACTTAATAACTTTTTTTCCTTTAGGACTATAGAAAGTCATGGAAATCATGTTCACGGACACCACTTTCATACTAGGAGGGGTTGAGGGAAAAACTCCCATAAGGGTTGAATCCTTCAACATACCTACCCCAATCGACTGATAAGGAGGATGGGAATCACCTAGAATAGGGCTGTTATTTGCAATGGGGGTAGTAACATCCAGTGAACAAAATTCAAGTTAATCGATGGTTACAATATTCCCTAAATGAGGGAATTGGAGAGTTCGAAATACTGTCAAAGTGACGACAATCATAGTATAGAACCAGTTTTTCCCCAATACAAGATTGTAATCCAGTGGGACATCAACTACTTCCACTTGAATGGAAACAGTATTTCCCCTGAGCTCGACTGAAAGGGTCAGTAATATACCATGAGGTTGGAAACCTCATCCATGGAAAAATTTTAAGGTCGTAGGTGACTTCATAAGTTTAGGAGAACAAATGGCCCTCTAGCAAGATACAGACAAAACTGAGGTTGAAGCTCCCTCATGCAAAACGGTCTAATGAACCTTTCTCCCAACTACTCTCATTGCGATCTGAAACGGAAGTTGGTGGGGTAACCTGGACTTATTGTTCTCCACATTGAAATGAATCAAATTAGTTTTTGCGGGGTCTAAGGCTCCTAAATCAGTCAACAATTTCTTGCGTTGTTTAGGACAACTTTTGAGCACCTCCAGGGTAGACATCGCATAGGGTGCCTGAGCCAAATCTACAACGACATTGTAGAATTGTGCATCTTAGGAATTAGGATTAAAAATAGCCTTCCTGAGGGTATTCTTAAGCGGGTGCAAAATCAAGTCTATATTGGGTTTCTCGATGATAATAGGGCCATTAGATGAAGACAGAGAAGTTTTAACGGGAGTATTTTTCTCTGGACAAGGATTTTCATCCTTCTTCTCTGTAGGTTTTTCGTATGTCTAATTATGAGTAGTCAAACTAATGGTTTCCAAGGAAATCATTATGATTTCTTCTGTAGAATTAGATGTCCCTTGATTAGACATGTGATCTATCAATTGTTTTTGATATGGGAAGGGATCGGTAAGCATTGCTAGTGTAGGGTTACTCTTCAAAATTTTACTAATATCCTCACGACGAGGGAACTCCTCCATGAAGTGATCACCACCACACAATAGGAAAGGTTACTTGGCCTTTCTCTTTCCTTTATTATCATTCTTTGTGTTTGTAGCCTTGGGATTCTCTTGTTGGTTTCCAGGTTTTTTATTTTCCCTTTACCTTTCTTCTTGTTATCGTGTGTCTGTGTACTTTGGATAGCATTCACCTTGGCGGAAACTATGGGAGTAGAAGGAGCAGAAATAGAAGTACTTTGTTGCTTGGCAGGATTGGCTACTAATGAGGGTTGGATTGAACCGACAACCTCATCAATAAGAGTTTCTGTGGGTGGCTTGGCAAGGTCTGTGGTGGGACGAGGAGCTTGAGGGATTAGGTCATACAGAGTTATAGATTGGGAGTATACCAAGTCGAGATACTGAGCACAACTGATATCCTGCTCTTCAGTAACAGCACCACCCATAGCCACATCTCGGGAAATGGGAGGCAACAAGGATTTCGTGAACCAATCAACTAATAGTTGGTCCAGGATGGGAGCTTTAATGAGTTGTCTCCACCTCCTCCACTCATGAATATGGTCAGATATATGTGTGGAAGTATTTTGACAAAGCAAAGTTAAAAGTTCCATACCTGTTTCATAACAAATGGGTAGTTGAAAGTGTGTGAGAAAAATGGTTTCCAATGGGATAAAATCCACAAATGAATGTTGTGGAAGTTCAATGTACCACTTTGTGGCCGTACCGATCAAATTTCGCTGAAAGAGTCTCAAACGAATAGATTCATCCATCAAGGAGTTGGAAGAACACCACAGATGGAATGTCATGACATGATTTTGGGATCATCTCCATGCTTCCCATCAAACATTGAAATGTCTGATGGTAACTTGACTGGAATAGCAGGCCACGAAGGATTATGGTGAATGGGATAATTAATCAACTTGGACAAATTGGGCAAGTCCAAAGTTGCCAAGAATGGAATTTTTCGATTAGGTTCAATGTACTAGTAGTATTGATAAGGCATATGCATACCAGTAGGACAATAAGTTGACTGATACACTAGCTATTGGGTTGGTCGATATGCAGATGATCCTCTCGAAGATCCTCTTGAAGGGGGGGGGGATCCAGGAGGAGGGCCACCTGGTGGTGGTGGGCCTTTGGGTGTTGGTGGACCTCCAGGTTGTGGACCTCTTAAGGGTCGGCCTCCGGGTGGTGGTCCTACCGAAGGTGGAACTCTAGGTGGTGGGCCTTCAAGTGGTGGTCCTCCAGGAGGTGGTCCTCCATACGATGGACCTTCGCTAAGTGGGCCTCCTCCAGGTGGGCCTCTTCCAGGTCCTCCTCGAAAAGGTGGGACACCATTAGGTGGCCCTCTAGAACCTCCAACAGTATTAATAGGTATACCTCCCATTGCTTGAAGGTAGGACCAATTAGGTTTCCCCCATGACGTAAACATGTTCCCACGGTAAGGGATTCCAAGATACATAGCCCCTGTAGATGTAGGTTAATAATTCATACTTCCTACACATGGTTGATTTCCTCGGTAAACATATCCCCAAGAATATTGGTTTACGGCAGGTTGTACCCCTAAGGGTTGACCTGAACTTGGCGGAGGGTTTACCATATTGGTGTTGGTGGGAGGAACAACCACTGTTGGTTGTCCTACAGCAGGGGTCTGTCTGAAACTAGGAGTAACTCCACTAACTACGGGCACAACTTGAGCTCGGGGTTGCCCCCCAATGTTGGAAGATACTGATACCTCTTGAGCTGAGGATTTCCCCCCAGCTACAGAGGGTATGGGAGGACTAGTAATAGACCCAGGATTCGAAAATACAGGAGTAGGGTTCGAGGTTTGACCCAAATTATGAGTGGTCAAACCATGAGCCGGTGATACATTAGGAGCATCCAAAGATGAGGAAAGTGAAGGATATCCAGAAGGAAAAGGATCTAAAAGACGGGGTAAAAGAGAAGAAATAGGTTCTTTATGCGGAATGGGTGTATAAATAATTTTTTCAATTTTATTATGAATGTTTTGTAAACGATCAAAAGATGGTTGAAACCTCATATACAGTTCTTCATGCGTTTCAGCACCTATTGGAGGATTTACAAAAGAAGGTCTGGTAAACCCAAATACAGAAAGGGCTTGACCCATAGAAGTTCTCCAAAAAGGAGCATTAGGGCCATATTTTGTCTCAGCAAGACTATCAGCACGACCTTCCATTGGAAAATGAAAGGCGGTTTTAGCCGCAAGAGGTTGTTCGACCAAGGGGTTAGTGTAAGCGGTGAATTATTCTCCACCTTCCACATGGGAGTCAGTTGCAGCACCTTGATATATGGCTTCCATTGGGCTCTCCCCTGTGACAAGAGAAAATTGGGTGGCAAGTCCTGGTTTCTTCTGGATCGTCTTAACTGAAACTCGACCAGATTGTAAGGTCACTAAAACCTAACCTAGGCTTTCAAAACTATAAAAATCAAACAAAACTTCTCCTACACAAAGCTAAAGGCCACAAGCAAACTTAAGTGACAAAATGGGTTGATACAAATCGGTTCCTCACTAGGATTTTCAATATTTTGCAACTCGCTATATACCGCCTGGTCCAAGAGTAAAACGCAATGAGGAGGATCAACCATCCCTCACTTGAATACCGGTATACCTAGACGGCATGTGCGTAGTAATCTCCTCGATTTTTGTTTTCGATGTATTGTGCCAACAAGACGGCCAAAAGGGATTTTCTCATATGGTTTCAAGAATCCTAGAAGGGCCTCCCTATATACACAACGTATGTGGGAGTTCAAATCCATAATAGTGTTGTCTAATGCACAACCGTTCACAAGGGGCCTTCCGATATACAATTGATTACATGAAGTACCTTTTCATATACCTCAAGGGTACGTCAAAGGTCATTGTATATACCGATGGTAGGTGAAAGAACCGTGCAGGTCTTGGGTTGCAGTGCATGCAATAAACGACATCTCCTACATTTTACAACACCGGAACACGTCTCTAACCTATCACTCAAGTTACTAATATTTTTTAACCTAAAGATACCGTTAATTTTAAGTTGAATGGTTAGGTGAATGCATGGAGTAATGATAGAAAAGTAAAACCATGCAATTATGATATGGAAATTTTTTCACTTTACCATTCAAAGTATGCCCTATGTAAGGGAAGGAGAGAGTGTTTTCTTTTTCAATTTTGTCTTAAAACCAAAATTTTCCTGAACAGTCTCACTAAACAAATCTTTTCAAGAATGCAAACAAGCAACACACTTCTAATCTGATCTTTGAAAGCAATCAATGAAGCAAGATCTCTTTTCCTAAAAAGAGAGACAATAACACTTAAAGGCACACTAAGTGCTTTTTCAATTTTCTTCAAAAAATGGAAAGATGTAACTTAAAAATATGAAATATTTTTTCTTTTGACGAGACAAGAGTGTAAAAAGAAAGAAGAATATGGAGATCTGAAAGCTTATGAGCCTTTAGTCAGGGATCCAATAATTCATCTTTAAACAAAATTATAATCAAATCTCAACAAAAAAAATTATTTTAAAATAAAAAAGAAGTCTTTCGTAAACTAATGAAGAATGAAAGCAAACACCAAAAAGTAAGTCTTTCTTTTCAGTTTTATCAAGCAGTAAAAAGAGATCTAACTGAACTAAAATTCCAAGCACTCCTTTCGAAAATGAAAACCAAGCATACAAGCAATCAAATGATAAGTGTAACCTAGCTTTTTGAATTCAACAAAGCAAGCATTTACCACATCTAAAATTTGAATCTAACTATTCAGATCTCTGAAAAGAATCCCAAACACATACAAAACAGAAAGCAAAAATCACAAAGCTTTGAAATGGCAAGCATGTAGAAGGCCTACCTGGCACCGCTTGAGGAGAGTTAGTGATAGAGCGGTTCTAGATCGGCACCATTTCTCATCCACTGTGACAGAGCGGTGGCATCGCTTACTGAGTATTGTGCACAAGTGGTGGCATCGCTTCTCGTCCACTGTGCATAGGCGGTGCTTGTTGTAAGTGTCAAAACAAAAGAATGTCTAAAAAGAGAAAGTAAGTTACTGTAAAAATGGCATCAAATCATGAATTTGACAGGAATATGAAGTACAGAAAGCAAGAATGACTCAGATCTAAGAAAATCTGGTTCCAAGATCTCACTAGATAAGCTAGTAGATCTTATCAATGAAAGATTGGAGCTTGGGTTTCAAACAATAGTTTGAAGACAAAGGAAGATCAGATGTCATGAAAGCTCCTTCCCAGCAGAGTCTCCATATTTGTTGCTAGGAATATTGAACCTCTTGTAGATAAGAGTTGTTCCTCTAGTCTGAATGGTTCAGATCTAGAACAAATGAGTTACAACAGAGATGGAAGACTTCCCCTAGAAATTGCAAAGATCTGGAATGAGTACTTTGATGGAGTGATGTAGTTGTTTCCTATCATTGATGGCTCTTCACAGATGTACCTGCACAATCACATGAAACAAGCAAACAAGATTAAAAGCACTAGAATATAATCCACAATTCTATGTCAGTGACTAAGGAATCCAACAGTAAAATACATGACTACAACATAATATATTTTACGGGAAAGGAACAAACTTTGCATTAAAGATGAAGAATAAAGCTTACAACCTTTGCCTTAGTGTTGTGATGCACATGCCAATTCCTTGTCCCAAAAAGCTCCAACTTGCTCCTTCTATGCTCACCCTAGATTTGGCCAGAACCTCAATACAACAACATAACCTTGCTCCCTCTTAACCATGGGAATGAGCTAGGTTTTATAGGCCTTTGGAGTATAGGGATGGTTGAGAAAATGGTGGGTGAGGTGGAAGGGAGATCCCAAAAGGATGGATCTCAAGTCCAAGTGGTCCTCAAAAGTAGATATGAGGGTGCCACAAAGTCTTCCTTCGAGAAGCTTCATGGAATCTTCTCTTTTTCACCTTTTTTCCTTGGGCACCTATTTTCTTCCACTATGATAGATCGGTGACAAGGTGGAACCGCGCCTTGAACAAGGGGAATAAGCGGTGGCACCACCTACTGTCAAGAGATGGTAGGTGTTATTGAAGAAGGTAATGCCCCTTTCCTTAAGGGAAAAGGCGGTGCTGGACTTTTGTCTGTCAAACTGAAGTTTGGGCCAGTATTTTAGTTCACAATTTGGCATTTCTAGGTAATTGCTGATGTTCGGAACCTCAACACATGATGGTGCCAATATTTATGTGTAGCAGGTCCAACATTCATTCAACTGGGTTTAACAATTAATTCTAAATCAAATTCTTGAAACAGGAGAACCATCAACAGATCTTCCCCCCGAATACTAGCTTATTGACCAGATATTTTAAAGTTGAATGATCAGTGTACATTTTGAAATGTCCACCCAATAAGTAGTTTCAGAATTTATGAAGCGCATATACCATGGCAAGGCCTTTTCTCTCGATCGTCATGTAATTTTTCTCTGTCGTCGATAGTTTTCTGCTAGCAAAACAAATATGGTGGTCAGGCGCACCCTCACCCAGTTGCGTCAAGACTATGCTGAGCATGACAGACGACGCGTCGACATGAACATGGAACTCCTTTTTCCAGTCCGAGATTACAAGTATTGGTGCAATGGCCATATTGTTCTTTAATTTATCCAAACTTTCCTGAAAAGGCTCCATCCACTGAAACTTTGCATCTTTCTTCAACAATTTCTCCATAGGTGTAGTTATCTCTGCATATCCTCTAATAAATTTCCTGTAGTAGCCTATGTGTCCTAACATTGAGCTGAGTTGCGTGACTGATGTAGGCGTCGGTAAGTCAAGGATAATTGCAACTTTTGCTGGGTCAACCAAAATATCGTCGCGACACACGACATGACCCAACAGTACACCAAATGGTGCGCAAAAATACATTTCTTGCAATTAAGTGCGATCTGATGCTGGCGAAAGTGGCCTAGCATCATGCGCAGACTCTCAATATGGTCTCTTAGTAGACCAAACACAATCCAATCATCAAAGTAGACTTCAAGAAATGTATGTATGAAATATTTAAAAGGACGAACTAGTATTCTAGAAAAAATAGCAGGTGCATTCTTGAGTCTAAAGGGCATTACTATATACTGGTAGCATCCCCACTCTGTGATGAAGTTCGTTTTATGGCAATATTCCTTTGTGATTCTAACTTGACAATAGCCATAGAAGCTGTCGATGAATGAATACATCTCTTGTCCTCTGATGCTTTCAAATAATTCATCTGTAAATGGTGTTAGGAATGGATCATACAGGCACGCGTCGTTCAGCTTCCTTAGGTCAACACAGATCCAGACTTCACCTGTTGTCTTCTTATCCTGGATCGTTATAGGTCTGATCCATTCTGATTCCTCAATAGGTTCAATAATTCATGCATCGAGCATGCGATCCAATTCTGCTTTTACCTTCTCTTTATACCTTCGATTCAACCTATAAGGTCGTTGCTTGACTGGTCTAGCATCCAATTTCAGGGGTATTTTCATTTCCCCTAGGTCGTCGACTATTCCCTTCACCTTCGAGAAGTTGGTAGGGAATAGGTCTTGAAACTCATGCAACAAATATGTGATATTTGATACCGTCTAATCTTCCCAATAATATCATATATTGGCAAACTTTGGGTTCTCTAGAGAGCCAATGTTTACTTTCTCGATTTTCAGCAGCTTGAGGAACTGGTCGCTGGAAATACCACTTCCTTCAACTTTGCACATACCCTCCAACTCTTGTATGTTTATATTAGTTGGATCATCATCTGGTTCTCCCGCCAGGTTGTAACAAGCCATCCATTGCTAGATGTTTGCGCTGCATTGATGGGAACTTGCTACTTTGACAAGGATTTTTGCAAATATTTTCTCCCTGATTATCTGAAGCATAGCATCAACTGTAGGCTACTCATCATCAAATTCAAAGGTGTTTGTGAACTGCTTAGCTAGCCCTTCCCAATCCTGAGTTTCTTGTCGTAATTCCATGTATGTATACCAACTTCTGGGTGTCATTTCTAATGTATGAATGAAATGATGGGCCCATTCTTGTTGTAGGTATTCTTCAAATGCTATGCTACACCGATTAATGTGCTCGATAGGGTTTGACACCCCTGTGTATTTTTTACTCACGACATTGAATTCTTCGTCGAATCTAATTTCCAACAATATTTTGTACTGTGGCCATTCTGATATGGATTGCTTATGTGTACCCCACCATCTGGCGGGCGTAGCCTTCAATACATAGTCTAACGCATGCAAGCACCGCGGTTCTATTACCAGTCCTTCAAACTCGATGAGGAAATTTTCTAGGTTAGGTAACCCCTCGTATGTGTGTAACTCCCTCAATTGATTCTCCACCCATCTCACCGACTAGGTAACTCTAGCGCATCGCCTCATAAATACTTCATGCAATCTATTCTTCCAGTTCTCTAAGGCCTCTCCTGAATCTGATGTACATGAACTAGCACTTTTCCATCTCATACTTCCATCCTCTATCGGGTTAATATAATATTTTTGTAAGGAAGTGACATTGTAGATCTGGTCTAGATAATCACCCTATCCCTCGTTGTAGATAGGATCAACGTATATTTTTCCCTCTAACGGATCAATGGGCGATACTACCCTCATCTCATTATCCTCAAATGAGAGAGTCCTTTTCTTGAAGTTTATAATGGTCTGATTATCTATGGCACACTATATCCCCATAAGCGTCGGATATGGGTTCGTGTCATCGATAATGTTAATGAATTCAAAGTCTGCAAATGTGCGCAACCCCTCAATGTCAACAAGGACTTAACTCAACCTACCAATTGGTAGTACCTTCGCCTGATTTGCAAGTCGCAAATGGATCGGTGACCAGTCCAAGCGCGGCTTGCCCATGGTCTCCCAGGTTTTTCGTGTCAAAATATTGAAGTCCGACCCCATATATAGAATAATGTAATCCATGTCATAATCCCCTATCTACGCAGTCATTCTTAACCTGCACCCAGTTTTGAATTTCTTCTTGACATGGATAACTTTTCTTCCAGGTTGCAACTCTTCTGGGGCTTCTTTTATCAGTCTTGTAGTTCTGTGATAACATCTTTATCTTGAATTAGCGCTAAGCAACTTAACAGAAATGACTTGAGCTTACTAACCTTTTCAGGATCTACTTCTGAAATAGTTTTTGGAAGCATTCAGGAATCTCCCTGACTTCAGTTGATGTTGACGGTTGTTCTTGATCCACAAAATCCATTTGCACATCCAAAAATACTTGCTTCTGCTTTTGAACATCAAGTGGTACTTTCTTCTACGCCATGAGTCACACCTGCTGCTATGGTTGCAGTTGTTCATGCAATATATCCTAATCAGCTCCAGTCGCAGCACCTCCTCATGTTACGACAGCAAAGCTCGGCTTTCTCAGCTCAGCAACAATCATCTGAACATTTATTAGGATTTGGGTTCGGATTTGGATTTTGTATATGGTTAGGACCTGCTATGGTCCGAGCTTGCGAATTCACAATCAACTGAGGACATTGCTCCACATTATGGTCCTGCACTTTGTAATATGAACATGTTTTTGTAGGTTCCTGACAATATCTAGAATGATGGCCTAGTTGTCCACAGTTATAACATGTAACCGGACCTCTTTCTCTGCCAAATCCTCCTCCTCCTCCTCCTCTAAAGTTTCCACCCCCCTTCCCTGAGGGTGTGGTTTTTGTAGTGGGTACTGATTCTACTGGTGTTGTGGCTGATATTGGTGTTGTGGTGCATACTAATTCTGAGGCACATACTACAGCCGATACTGGTTTGGTGGGAAAATTGCAAGCTAGTAGTGCGGTTGCGCCTATTCATCCTAAACCTTCCCATCATTCTTCATCAAATAGGTGTCTACTATATTTTCCTTCAAGAGTTGCTATGCTCTGCAATCCTTCTCTGCATGCCCCACTGACTTATAAAATTTACAAAAAAGGCTTGTTGGGGTACTTACAATAGTTTGCAAGTATAGGAATTCTTCGTCACGATGCCCTCTAGTATGGCATATTTGGCACCATCATAGTACATGGGCACGTAATGGGTTCGATGCACCCAATGAGATATAGTTCATGTACATCAGACAATTATCCTTGGTCTGTCCATCTGTTCTACATTTCGTACACCATAAATCTTCTTGGGCTTCCTTACCCTTCTTGATATCCTGAATTTGTATCATTAGATTAGCCAACCATGACTGAATCTACACAATTCCTACGGCACCATCTCTGATTGGTGAGGCTTCCAACTTCATTGCTAATTATAGTGCTTTTGTCTGTGATTCAATCTTTCGGTGCATTAATGCGCCCCAGATGTGTGGTAACGACACCACAATAAACCATTCTTTATGCTGCACATCTGACATTTGGAAACTTACTTTGGCCATCAGAGATTTAAACCACTGGTCAAAGTCCCATATAGACTCTTCCAATGATTGCTTGATCTCCTTGATCTCGGTGATACACTACGACTCATATTTATGTTTTCTGAACTCATAAATCATCACCAGTCATAATTCTTCAAGGGTATTCTGTGGGGTTCTTGGTGGTACTTCACAGAACTTCATAAACCAGTCCAGCACACGACCCCTCAGATTCATGATCATTTGTGCTTTATTTAGGTCCACGTTATGAACTAGGCGAACCATCCAAACAGCTTTACAAAGGAACCAATGTTGTTCTAAATCTTCTGCTCCATTCCCATTAAATGTGGGTAATATAATATCTTCCCCAGCCATTGAGTTGGAGTCGGTGTTTTCTGATGAATAATTCAATGAATGTGTACCCTCTTGTGCACTAGTCACAGTACTAGCACTATCAGTATTAACAACTCTTTCAAGAGATGGGGCTCTAGACCTTACCTCTGGCGATACTTTGGGTGTGATGTAGTTGCATCCTGATCTTGGTGTCTCTACAGATTCCTCTGACTCTTCTACTTCAGATATTGGTTGATACTCTTCCTCTTTGTCACAAGACCCTTCGTCTAGCCATGACTCAACTTTGTAGTCACATTCTCTGAACAGACTAGGACTTGTCTTTCTCCTTTTTCTAAACCTGAATTGCCTTCCACTCCTTAGGAATACAGCTTCTAGTTCAGGTTGTGTACTTCCTTAGACAATCTCAGCTCACCATTTCCCATTTTCCCTACAGATTTTCTACAACATATCCCCTCCTCTGGATATGCAACTCAATTATTCAACTACAAGATACCCTTATCATATACAAGCATCTTTATCCGTGTACTTTTAGATAACAAGTACCTTCGTCAAGGTCCTTGGAAATAATTTCTTTCAGCCTCACTATATGAGGTTATCATCTCAACTGCGAACTCAATAATATACCTCTGCAAAATACTGTCGACCCAAAAATCAACAGCTCTAGAGATGGGGTTACTTACACTGGTTATCTCATGAACCAACTTATCACCCTGCTCGACCGCTTCTCTTCCTTGGAAATTTGTCTTCCGAGTTTCCAATCTTGACAAGCACTCATGCATCACAATAGGAAACTCTGCAAAGAAGATCTCATGAATATAAGAGTATATGTATCGTTCTAACTAGTTTTATGTGATTAACCGGGACCTTGTGCTCTCTTCTTGCATAAATGCCATCATCTTGGACTCCATCCAATCCTCTATTTCCTTCTTTTTTGAACGCCACAACATCTCCCTCGACTCAAATGATTACAGGTCCTGGAAACAAAACCATTTGTTGGCCTCATTTCCTTACTTACGTGACCCAGGTTCAACAACAACACAAAACCAACAAAAAACCCAAAGACATTGGCCCGATGGAGCAAGCTCAGTTGGCAACACCCAGGAGATAGACGCAGTCTCACCCCAAGTTATCTTAATGTGTAACTGCCAGAACCATGTTTCCATAGTTGGCAAGGGAATATAGTCCCTTGGCATGCAACCAAGGTGCTCGACAGAGATGGAGGGATGGAGTCTTTCACTACTCGACAGTGGTACAACAGTGCAACACAACCAGCATGCAACACTACTTTATCCTTGTGAATTTAACAACTGGTACAACTATGTGACGCAGTTGATTCCTTGAACGTAAATGACAACGGCACAACAGTATTATAACTTAACAGTATTTTAACAGGAGTAATACATAGTGCTCGATAATGCTTAGTCATTCATTCATTTACTACATTCACACAATAACTACAAATCATGGAATATAATCAAACATTCAACATTGATAGTTAAACATTCAACCATTGGCATTCACCATTCAACATTCATCAACATAGGAAATAACATGGAAACCCATCTGGGAAAAACCACAAAGGTTCTCTTCATATGACATGACAAATATAGGTAGCACCTTGTAGTTTGTGATTTACAGAATTTTCTTAAGATATTGTTATAGCTGATTTTACCACTCCAGGTAAATCACTCTTGTATGGCCTTCCCCTGTCCCGCTGCAGATTCCTTAGACCCCATGGACCATTTTTTGTCCTTTGATGTTTCCTTGATCATCCCTATAAACATGTGAAAAATTATATACGCGACTTTTAATCCCTTAATCACGTATATACGTGGGTTTGACCACTAAAACCGCATACATCAGGATGTGTACAAAAATCCAAATCCTTTTGGAGTTTTCCTTGACATGGATCCAACTCACTTGACTCCTGGCATTCCCTATGCCTTAAGATCACTCATATTCGACCTTTCATTACCCCTTTGAAAAGCTATATAAGGAACTCTATGGTACGTTGAAGGCATATGAGAGAATTGAGAGCAAAGAAACTATATTCCATTGTTGTCGGAACTTATTCTTGAGTCTGCATCCCATTGTCCCTTGGAGCACTAGTGTGTTCTTCTCAAGCTTGCCTTTTCCTTGTGAGCTTGCTATCGAGCGATGGAGGATTGAGGTGGTGGAGGGCCAAGTGGGGGATTCAGTTTCTCTGGTTCACAGACGTGCCATCAGAGGTTNTTATACATTGTTGATTATATATTCTAGAATAGATCTAACACCATGATATATAGTATGCTTGTATTGTTTACTTGTTGTTGAGGAAGTAATTTATCAATTCATGCCGAAGTTGGAAAGCTCAACGGGGATCTACTTCAACCGTCCGGAATAAGGTACGAGGTATGATCCTTTAGTGTTACACATTTACTTTCTATTGCATATTGGAAAAGATTGATTTCTGGAGTCAAGCTGTCTATTGTGGTACCCCAAGCCATAGGAATTTCTCTCCATAATAGAATTGGCGACTCCGCTGGGGAGTTCCTAGTAGCTGTCCTTTGGGGGTTGTTCTATCGGCATTCAATGAATTTGAATTGCTCTTTCTCTCTTGTTTCTGTGTCGAGTCTGGGGGCATGTATGTCTGGTAGTGTCTGATTGGTGTGAAGTTTGTCTCAGCTTGTCTGTTTGCCTTGATTTTATGCACGTTTCTTCCTATACGCGAGTTTTTAACTCACAGTCGCGTATACACGCGGGTTTCTCTGCGCTTTCCACGTATACACACGGGTTTACTGCGAACAGTCGCATATGCCCTTAGTTTTTCCTTTTTGTGGAAGTTAAATGGTTGTTGGGTGAAGTTTGATGATTGTTGAGTCTCCTTTGGCACTGCTTGAGTCTGTTTATACCTCTGTTTCTTACCAGAAACATTTTTTTTTAGACTGAATTTTTTTTTAAGAAGGTTCTTGTCATGGCATTTTTTTACTTTTTGTTTGGAATTAGTGCATTAGAGTTCTTTTACCTTAGTGCTTTGCTTGAGTGTTGTTTGAGTGTGCTTGCAGAGTCTAGGGGTCATAGAATCATGCTTTTGCTTTTTGTATCTCATTCTATTTCAAAAAATCCAAAAACATTTGCTTATCATCATGCATTGCATTTTGCATTTTGCATTGTATTTGCACTAGATTTGCTTTGGAGTATGTTGCACCTGCAACGATTTCCCAAAATTCCAAAAAAAATTAGGACCCTCCTTTTGTTTGGATTAGTTTGATTTTCTTCTTTGATTTGGTCTAAGAACTTTTCAGAAAGACTTTTCTTATGCTTGGGTTGATCTACTGCTGGTTTGCAGTTTTCTAAACTCTTGAAAATTTTCAATGATTGATCACACTTCATCATTTGCCTTTTAATTGAATTTTCATCATGGCTGAATTGGAAGTATATTTGCTTTTCCCCCCGCCGTTGCGGATGAATATTCGATTTTGACTTCGACTCTTCTCCCGTTTCGATTGGTTTTAATTGGCTGCTTTTTGGTTTTGCATCGAAACTGTTATGACTTCTTCTTCCGCCATTGCGGATGGCAAACCACTTTCTCTCTCCCAATTATGGCCCAAAGTTTTGGACCCCGTTTGTTATTTTCATCGAGCCCGTAAGTCTTGGGCCACCGCCGTTGCGGCTGTGGGAAGTTTTTTCCTTCCGACAGTTTGAGTCATTTCACCTCCGACGTTGCGGAGGGTCGTGCCTTTTGTAGCCCCGCTGTTGCGGCTGTCGAGTGCTTTTCCTTGTCGATCTCTTAGTCGTTCCACTCCCGACACAAACCCCATGTTGCGGAACGGTTTATCATTTGTATTCCCGACGTTGCGGATGCTGATGTCCTTACGGTTCCACTGTTGCGGATGAAAGAAGAGCTAGCCCTTCCGATGTGTAGTCGTTTTGTTTCCGATTCAGGATTTACCCATTGCGGATGGCTTAGCGCTTTGGCCATCTGCCGTTGCAGAAGGAAGTTTGTTTTTATCTTCCGATCCAAAAGTGGTCTGCCATCTGATATGTTACCCGCCGTGAGAGTTTGACCATGTCTATATATACGGGGTCGAGGGGTTTTTTTTATTGTTATTTTTCAACTGTCGTTTCAACTGTTGCAAGCTGTCAAAATCGTGCTGCCGCACTCGCCCGGTCCCTCATTTTCGATACACACAGTCCAGGTGTCTCCACCGCGAAGTTTGACAGGCTTCTCCACATCGGTTACACATCAGTGCCAGGTAGGCTTCGTTTTCCTTTCCTCTTTCCGTTTAAATGTTGGGTGGTTTTGTTTTCTATGGTGGTTTTGTTTTCTATGGTGGTTTGTTTCCCCGGCTATTTTCCTCATCCCGTTAAATTATATGCCTATATAGGTGGAGATTTTTATCTTAATTGTCCGTGGGAGGGTGGTTTGGCCCTTAGAGTAGTTTTTCCATATCGTCGTTGCTATACCACCCTACGCATAGAGAATTAGGGAGTTTGGTGCATACAGTCGTTACACTGTCTGCACCAAACCACCCTCTATGATGATGTTTGGTGGAGATAGGTTTTCCATGGCCCTTCCTTGTGGATTTGGGACTGTGGAGATAGGTTTGCCACTTTTGGGCTTCCTGCATCATTTAAACCCCTGTCGTTTTCACCTACGCGGTTTCACGCGACCCCGTTTGAGCTCAGCGTCGAATTCCTAGCCGATTGAAAGGGATATGCCATTGCTCTTAGTTTATTGACCACAAGTGCGTGAGCATGGCGCCGTTGAAAAACCTGTGTAACTACTACTATCTTTCCCGCGCAGCGAGATAATCATGGCGTGCACAGAGAGCCGAAATTTGTTGCATATTAATGTAGATTTATTTTCGTCTTGAATGTGGTTGATTGAATTGTTTAATATCATACAGCAGTGGTAGATTGCTCATTTTACTGTATATAACTATTTTTCATCATGTTGGACATAGACAAAGTCATTGAACATTGCACATTGATGTTTACAAGTTTGTCACTCAACCAAAATGGCTTAATATTACAATTTTATGGCAGGATGGATTCACAATGTCAAAGAGGCAAAAGAAGAAGGCCCCTTTGGTCGAAGAAGAGCCAGAAGTAGAAGTTGTCACTAAAACAGAATACATATACAAGGACACTAAGTGTATTTCTGGTGTTGAACCTGAATACCAGTGGGGGGAAATATATAGACTGATCACGCGCAGAGAAGTTCCTGACATGGGCTTAGAAGAAGAGTCCATATATGCCAACATAGAAAGATATTCACTAATGAAGATCGCCATCAGACTAGAGTTGTTCCCGTGCTCTGAAGTAATCGATTGGATTCTGCCTCGAGCGGATGTCACAACAATGATTCTGGAAAATATTGAAAAACAGGGCTATGGTGCATATAGCCCTGGATATGTAGCTCTGGCCTACCACCTGCCAGAAGCCCGAGTATTCTTATATGATGATTGGTTGAACAGCATCAGAATGGACCTGGTAGAGACTCTTAAAAGGATGTTGTTGCAGGGAAAACATTACAGATACAGACCGACGGGTGATTACAATACAGTAAGCTTAAGGGCCCCCTATAGGTTCATAGCTTTAATGCTGAACAGGATTTTTGGAAGAGCACATGGTAGGTTCTTCAAGCTAGAATGGATCCCAATCATTTTTTATGTTGCAACCCAGGGGACAATTTTCAACTGGGCCAGCATTGCATCAAATAGTCTTTGTGCTTGCTTGGCTTCAGCTTTGGGAGGAGTACACCAAAAGAGATCGGAATTCTATATGAGTTCCATACCGGTGGACTGTATATTATGCAATCAGCCTTTCCCTGGCCTCAGGTGCATCTGGGACAGGGAAAGAATGCCTATCTATTCTGCTTACAAACCACTGTGGGCACATAAATATCACAGCCATTATCGAGAAGTATGTGAACACTTTATCATGCCCTTATACACACTCATTTTCCTGAAGGAATGTGATTGTATGTCAGAGGAGGCACTGCAAGTGATAGAGGAGTATGCAGACTACTATTTGACTGAAAATGGCTTATACTTCAGGATGTTTGGAGGTTCCAGAGCCCCTTCCCTGCTGCCCAAATACGCTACTGATTACATCATTCACAAGGAAGCAGTAAGGCAGGTTTTCTTGGATGGCATAGGGAGCTTCTTGTTCGAGCATAAGAAGACCGCCTACCCTCCTTTGCCCTTCAAGTTAGGAAGCTACAGATTCACTGGGGTGAAAAAAGTTGATGAATTTGTAGAAGAGCTGGAGAGGTTCCATTTTGGCGACATGCCCTACCACAGAAATGAATCCCAAGGTAAAGTGGCCGATCATTACAAAGAAAACAATGTACATTTTGAGTACACCCATCATTGGGATAGGGAAGAATCTGTCTTCCGCAATGCTCAGAATATGACAGCCTTAAGGAGGAGGTTCAAAAAGAAGATAATCACCAAAGGTGGGAAGGGAGAAGAACAAGCAAAGGCTGAGGAAGAAGCAAAGAGAAGGAATGAGGAGGCCCAGAGATTGGCACAAGAAGCTGCAGGGTGGTTGCAGGGAGAAGAAGAAGAGAAAAGAAAAGCTGCCCAAGAAGTAGCTAGAAAAGCTGAAGAAGATACAAGAAAAGAAGAAGAAGTTGGATGAGGAGCTGCAGAAGCAGGAGGCAGAAAGGCTGAAACTCACACAAATAGAGATAGAAAAGTTAGCCTCTGACACAGTTGAAGGGCAGACCCAGGATGTGGAAAACCTAGAGGTTCAGGACCCACAAGTTCCTGCTGCCAGCACACCCATGGTCCCCATGCTGAAGCTGGTCCCCTTTGTGCAGAAAAAGGGAGAAGAAATCCCTGATTTCAACACGGTTTTCTATGATAGGGAAACAAAGAGGATAGTGAAGAGGACAGAGAGGAAATTTGAGACAGGAGGTCTGCCTGGAAAGATGATCACAGATACACCTGTTGTGTTGGAAACAGACCGGGATCCGAGATTCACCCTGAGATCCGGGGTTGCACTAATCCATGCCTCAGAAGATAACATGGACAAGGTACTTACTAAATTAGAGCAGTCCAAGAAATCCTTTGCTGAGTTAAAAGACACCTTGAGGAAAGAGAGAGAGGAAGGCAATAGGCTGAAGCGGAAGTATGAAGACATGCAAAGGGAGATAAAGGCTTCTAAGGATGAATTGCAGGCCCTCCAAGTAGAAAGACGGGTCAGAGAAACTACGCAGGAATGCTTGGAGAAAGTGCAGAAAGAACATCAAGAGCTAAATATGGAGAACGAACGGCTGCTGGCAAAGGTAGAGGAGCTAGAAGAGCAGCAAAAGATCATCTTGGAGGCTAGTGAGCTGCACACCCAGGAAAAGGAAAAGAAACATCAAGAGCAGATCTCTTCTTTAACAACTTCTCTGGAGGAAGCGAGGGAGCAGCAGGTTAACCTCCAACCATTCAAAGAGCATGTCTTGGCCCAAAAAACCAATATGCTGCAACTACAAACTGCTGTTGAAGAGGAGAGATGTAAAGTGCTGCAGATCGATGGCCGATTGGAGGAAATCTTAGAAACCTCCTCTTACTTTGTGGACAGATCTCAGGACGTTCTTGAAGTCCTGACTGCAAGAATGGCGAGGCTGGAAAACAATGAAGAAACTCCAGCAGAACTACCATCAAAAGATAAACAGGCCCTCAAGCGGGATTATGACTTAATAGAATTTGTTATTAACACCGCAGAGGATTTCAAGAAAGCAGTCAAGAAGACGAAGGGAGCCTGCACGGAATTTTTCAGAAGAGTCCTTATTACATACATCCGGTGCTAGGTAGAGGCCGAGCAGAGGCTGGATGATTTCCCATACCACAATTAATTTGTGGAGATGTTGCAGAAGAGACATCAGGATGAAGAAGCAAGAATGCAACACATTAAGGCCGTTGATGACCAAATTCTGAGAAGCGAAGTAGGCCATTCAGCCGTTAGTGTGCAGCTTTTGGAAGACCAGCTTCGGTTGAGCGCAGCCAAAGTTGAGGCTATAAAGAACTAGGCTGAAAAATTTGAAATAAACATTCAGTTTTTGGAACCCTGCGCGTTTGAGGGCATTGCCTCTGAAGCTTCGAAATGGAAGAAATTTCTAGACACCCAAGTGGGACCCTCCTCGTAAAGGATTGGTTACTTTTTGTAATGTGTAATATTTTGTAAAAACATTTTGAGAAAAGTCAAGCGTTGGGAAACAAAGAGTTGGGAAGCCCAAAGGTTACTTTGGGTAGCCCAACCGTCTCACCCTTTTGTATAAATGTAGAAAGCTTAGAAGGGAAAGGGACTTTTTCCCAGTTAGACATAGAAACGATATTGTAAGAAGAACTATTTCTCTTTGCAATAAAGAAGTATTGTTTGCCTGTTGGAGAAACATTGGTGGCACTTTCAAATGTTATGCTGTGGATGGCTGAAAGATGAACTATTTTGTTTTTCTAGCTTTTTGTCCATTAGCCGTGAGATCGTTCTAACTCTTTGAACCTATGTTCTTGTTTAAATGATTTCTGGTTTATTTTTGTGGAATGACCACCATGAGTAATGTATGATGTTCATAAAACAATTGGCTATCTGGTTGTTGAAATATCTTTCATCGTTCATGCGTTATGGAAAGAAATATCAGATAATTATAGTTTCTCTTTATATTGCATGCACAATACACATTACTCATAAATAATTTACAATCTGGCTCCCCGGGGATAGATAGATAGTTAGGAAGATAGTTAGTTTATTTCACAGCTGCATTTGTGATTTAGATGCTTTTGAGCCTAAGACGAGAGGTAAGAACCTGCACATCACATTGTGACTTCCCCTTGCATCCTTCATCACCCTGCATGGTTAGTTAGGCATATGCATATCATCCTTAAGTCAAAAATACAAAAATACATGGTGGACCGGGCCGCAACCGGTAAAACCTTTGTTTTTTGTTACTTGACCTACGGTAGCCAGACCTCAAACCGGACGGATTCCCTATACCAAACAGTCAATGGGCTAGTTGGGAACATTGACTGGGGAGAATCCCTTGTTGTTGTTGCTTGCGAATTTCCAGGCCTCAACAGAGTACTAGTTAGGACTTCATATAGGAAAACTTGCTTTCATCATTTGAAGAAAAATTGTGCATTTCACGTAGTAGCATACCCTGTTTTCATGGACACAATGCATTTGCATTGATTGTTATGTGTGCATTTTACTTCATGTTGTGTCATAACACCATTAGTTGCACGGTCATATCCCTATTTTGAGTAATAAAGCCAATTAAAATCAACGCTAAATTAAAATGAATTACACTCTTTTCTTTTCTAGGGTGCACCAACAAGCTTAGGTTTTAGGGTCTTGGAATAGTTCATTGTGAGTAATTTCTCCAAGACCACTAAACAACAACATCTATGTGTCTGTCCAAGTGAGTGTGTGAAATCCTTGGTATAACCATTGTTTCTCAGGGTCCTCCTCTCAAAAGGGAGTTAAGCACGAGGCGGTGTGAGCGGTTATTGATTGGGATGACCCCTAGTCATAAATGAGTAGCACCGGAGATATTTCTAGGATTGTATTCGTATCTAGGGGCTCTTTCGAGAGTTTTGGGCTTTGCTACCCTACCCATATGGTCAATCCTGCCTGCGACTGTCTGCCTGAGCATTGATTATATTGAGGTGAACTTAGTGGCCTTACCTAGGATATCGAAGGGGTACTTTGTAGGGGTTATTCTGCGGGTGTCCCGGCCAGGTTGGGGTCAGACAGCACAGTCGCTTTATGCATTGAAGCTGAGGGCCACAATAATTGGTTACATACCTCCGCTTGTTGTGTATGGGAGTCTCAAGCCTCTCCTAGGTGAGACATACCTGCTTCATTCGGGAGCCCACTTATCCAGCCCTTGTTTGCTTGCATCTGGATTTAGATTTTATTAGTGATTGCTCTATGCATGATAGCTTGCCTAGGGTTTGCGTAAATAGAGAGTCTTTTTTATTTTTTGAGTCATTGTGGATTCGGGTGCGACTCCTCGCCGTTATCGTCGTTTAGCAGGACTTCCGCCTTCTACTTCTCCTCCTCCTTTGGGAGAGAGACCTAGACAGTCGAGGCGGACTATTTCACACATTGATTCACACACCATGGGAGACCATATGGAAAGTATTCCTGAACCACCTTCTCCCATTCGAGTGGATGATGGGGAGTTTACTCCTACCTATGACCCTTCGCCCAACTTAGCTGAGTTAAGTTCTGTGATTTCTGAGATAGGAACCTTTCATGATAGACCTACTCACTCTAGGGTTGATTCCCCATTGATGCATTACCAGTATGGAATGTCAGAGGATGTCGAGACTCATTTTGAACCCGCAAGCACTAGCTATGGTAGTTATGCTATGTCTGGTTTTCCCACACATGATTTGGCATTTCATCTAGAATTTGAGTTCGAGCCTAAGACTATGCCTGGGGGCACTCTCATTCCTTACCATGCGCAGAGGTTTGGGAGCACTAGTCACATTGCACCTTCCATCCCGGTGGTGGAAGTTACATCACATATTCCTCCTAGGTCTAGGGTTAGTGATCCTATTAGGATACCAGACCCAAGCCAGGTAACAATAGGGAATAGTATGTACATTATTACTCAGGTCCCTCCATCCTCGATCCCTACTTCTTCAAATGTTCACCCTCCACCTTATTCACGTGGTCCTTCGGGCCGAAACATTGCTACGAGTTATGTATGTACTGCGGTTACTAGACCGGTTGTGTCTCAGCTTCATGTACCGCCCGTTGTTTCGGGAGGCCATGCTCATACTTCTAGAGATCACATTCCCACTTCCGGAATGTACATCCCTACTTCCAAAACATGTGTTCCTACTTATGGAGTGTCCCATAGGACATCGCATGCGATGACTTATGGACCTGTTGAGGCCTGGAAAATCGCAGGCGGCAACAGTGAAAGATTCTCCCCAATCAGCGTTCCCAACTAGCCCGCTGACTGTTTGGTATAGGGAATCCGTCCGGTTTGCGGTCCGGCCACCGCAGGTCAAAGTAACAACGAGGGTTTACCGGT